>CM035407.1:66653157-67253157 GCA_020310875.1 Ceratopteris richardii
TTTAACTACATTCCTAGCATTTTCTTCCATTGCATCTCCTGAATCACAAAGTAGTGAAGATTTATTTCCACCAACTTTAGTTAGACAAACTCAACCAAACCCATTAGAAGTTACAATAGAAGAGGTAGTTAAAGATCAGATAACCGAAGAGTCATTATTGTTAACACCCAAACAGATAGCTATTGCCAGATATAAAGCAGCTTGTCCCTATGGTCCTTAGTCTGAGTCCGCTACAGACACCCTGCGTGTGCCGAACGATTTAGGCGGATGACTTGATCCACCATCCGAGCATCTCTCACGACCCGACATTGGTGAACCCGACGTGAAAATCGGCTTGCGACTCAGGCAGGTATTATCAGTTTGCATTGCATATACATTCATACGATTTTACATCAGTGCAGCTGCGTCTTCATCCCTGGAAGCTGTGGCATTTACGTGAGCTTGCAATCTTCTTGGTGTCGAGGGCTGGTCTGGTGACCTGAGCGCCTCCACGAAGATTGGCAAGTAGGAGAACCTCGTCTCGCCACCCCTTTCATCAACAATTGAAGAACACAACGTTCGCACCCATTTTAGCAAACTATGTATTTAGGTTTTGATTCAAATCAATAAATGTATTGAATTTCACAGAAAGCACTGTTTTGAGCCTCATCTTCGAGCAGTTGGTATAATTTCTTTACCCTTACATTCTTGGGTGCAAAATTTTATTTAAGGTTAAATTATTGGTATAGGTTAAAGGCAACTGTTTGTTAATCATAGGTTAAACGTTAATCATAGCTTTACTTGAAGCATATTGGCATAGTATAAACTTAACAAACTGGACTCTAACGGAATTTCAGAATTAGTAGCTGAACATAAGGAAAGAGTAACAAAAGAAGTTCAGGATATAGTTAGAATTGTTCAAGCTAGGTCAAAACAAACTTCAAAAATGGACGAGCTATTTCAAACTATGATGCACGAGACGCAAGGACAAAAGGTAGTTGAAACGTTATTAAAGGATAAAGGGAAATTTATTGGTATGAATGTTACAAATTATTTAGACACGTTTGAGGAATTAGCTAAGTTACACGGTTTACCTGAAACAAAGTGGAAATCCTATCTTGGACGTCTGGCCATAGGTACTGTAAAAGCTATTATGGATATACATGACAATAAGGAATGGGATGAGTTTAGAAAAGAGCTGCATAAGGAATTCTACTTAGAAGACTACAGTCAACATAGTAGAGAAGGATTTATGAAATGGATTAGTTCACCTAAGCCTCACATTTCGTTAACTCAACTCCATAGTGAATTTATGAAAAGATTCTCTCAATTACCTGAACAGGATAGAGTTGCCCTTACCCCAGATATCATTTTATATTTCCTTAAAATCTTGACTCCAGATATAAGGGTAGAGGTTGAGCGTAGGCTTGAAGAACCGGGCAAGAAATATGGGCTTACAGATGACTGGGGTGTAGTGAAAACTGTAGTTGAGGCGGTTGCTCACATGATCCAACGTAAAACACTCCTTTATGAATCAATGTCTCAACCGTCTTCCAGTTTTCCTCCGATTCAAGCAACTAGGGATACACATATAGATTCAAAAGCTGAGCCTACAACATCCACATCTAGAGTGCCAACCGAGTTGCAATTTGAGATTTTGTTTAACAAGTTGGACAATATGATGCATATGCACGAGAATATGTCTAAAGAGGTAGCGGCTTTGCAGAATGTGGTGTATGCTTTAAACCTTCAAGATAAACCTGCAATGCAAGCTCATCCGACTATTTATCCTCAACCCGTAAATGCTCCAAATCCACCATTAGTAGCTCCGAATCATCCATTAGTACCTCCTAATCCACTTTTTATACCTCCTAATCCTCCAGTTGTACCCCAACCAATTCCTCAACCGATTCCTCAAGCATTTAACCAAAGAAATTTCAATGAAAGGAGAAATGCCAATGTGAGGAGATGTATCTGGTGCGATGCCACAGATCATTTGACTTACACATGTGAAGCATTGAGAGATGCGAAAGAGAAAAGACTTGTAATTGATATTGACAAGCGATTGTGTGACTATAGAACACATTTACCCTTAGCTGCCAATTGGGGAAAGGGAGGGATGCAGAAGCTGTATGAAAACCTTTCTGAGTCTTCGAAATCTGCTTCTGCTGTTAAACTAGAATATGTTGATAGTGACTCTGATTCCGAACAAACAAGGGAAACGAGGAACTACTCAATTGAAGCTTTGATAAAGGCGAGAGATGATATTATGCAGAAAACTGCGTGGAACTCTCCTGTCGATCAATTCTCGATATATTCACATATTGCGAATGTTGAAGAGAAAAGAAAGAGGGATGATGAGCAAGATACAAATGATTCAGGTAGACGAATGACTAGAAGTAAGATGAGAGATGAGCCGAAGCCTAAGAAAGTTCAGTTTGAACAAGGCGAAAGTTCTAAAACAAATGAGGAGCGAAGAAAAGAAATTAGGGAGGGTAAACAACCTGTGTTTAGTGAGCCGATTCAAACATCAGACAAAGTAGAGCAAATTCCTAGAACTGAAACAAAACCTGAAGAGAAACCAGAAAAGAAACCAAAACGAGTACCAAAAGCTATTCTTATTTTTGAACTTGAACAAAAAGTTGATTCGAAAGAAATATTGTATGACATTTTATTAAAAAGTGCAGTAACAATGACTTTAGAACAAATCTTCTCAATAGCAAAAATTGAATTTAAGGAAAATTTTATTAAACTAATTAAAAGGAAGAGATTCCCTCTGTCACAAGAGGTAGAGATGCAAGATGTTGCCGATGTAACTCACTTGATTCATGAATCTGTTTCTTTAGACTCAGAGGATGAAGAAGATAATACCTGTAATATGAACAAAAATTTCTTAGGGCCGATTGTACCAGATGACGAAACAAAAAACTCAGAGAGTGATTTTAGAAAAAGTTTTTGGGCGAGAGGCACACCGGAGATTAAAGTTAACTTAGGAGATCAGAAGAGATCATATTCTGCTTTAGCCCTAATTGACTCTGGGTCTGAAATCAATGTGATTTCGAAAGGATTATATGATAAGTTTAAATGGCCTATTGATAAAAATCACGGCTGGATAATGCGAACCGCGGACAATGGTTGTGGATCACTCCTAGGAGCATGTGCCAACATACCTCTAATGATAGGTGGAATCTCTGAGACATTCCACTTTTTCATTCAGGACAACTGCTCTTATGAAATTATCTTAGGTCAACCATTTATATGTGAAGCTAGAATGGAGACTAAAGTAATAGATGACGGCTCAGCATACGCAAGAATTAGATCTAAAGATGATCTACAATCGCTCCAAGTTATGATAGTCAGCCCAAACCATGTACGAAATAGGGAGCAAATTAGGAAGACGCCCATCCGTTCTCATGAAAAGATACGTGAAGATCATATGCCTCTTCGTGAGTTTGGAACTTATTATGATCAAAATTTTGCCTAGATGCCACTGTTGAGCGAGACAATGGTGGTTCTTGGTTTGATGTCTCGCACCCATCTGTAGATACTTTAGATAGCTTTTCTTTGTATTTCCCTTCATCATATTTGCAATTCAGTCATTATAAAAAAATTCCTAAAAAAATTATAAAACATTATGAAAAATTTTATAAAGAGAAAGGATTCATTTCATCTGATGAACACATTGAAACCGTAATTGAAACTTTATCTTCAAACTCATTGATTGAAGAACTTCAAAATATTTTGCATGAAAAAGAAAATTTTAGATTTGTACTTTTAAATTCTATTGAAGAATATGATTTGATTATTAAATTTGTCATGAGTAATGAAAAGGAAGCAAAAGTAAATACAAAATACAAAACCGTTGATAAAAAAATTAAACCGATTGCCCAATCATTACCACGAGAGAGTGAAGAGAAGTTTAGGAAAGTTACCAATGATCCTTATTTAAGAGAGCGTACAAATATAGGTCATACTTTCACAGAAGAAACTTTAAAGCTAATCAAGATAGGAAATGATGAAAATTTTTTGTTACCCGAGGAACGTGAACTATTTCAAAGAGTGATTGAAAAGCATGGAAAGGCATTTTCTTTATATTCCCATGAGATAGGTTGTGCAGACCCAAAAATTGTACCACCAATGATCATCTTTACAGTGCCTCACATTCCATGGAATCTTCGACCCATACCTGTTCCGAAAGCCCATTTACCAGAGTTAATGCGGCTTCTTAAGGAAAAGATTCACATGCGAATTTTAGAGCCATCATCTGCACCCTACTCAAATAGGTGGTTTACTGTTCCAAAGAAAAATGGCAAGTTACGGTTCATTCAAGATTTACAACCTGTTAACAAGGTTACTATTAGGAATGTAGGTACTGGGCCCATTGTAGGAGAATTCGCTGAAGCCTTCGCTGGTCATGCCATTTACTCAATGGGAGACTTGTATTCTGGCTACGATCAATTTCAGCTTGCTATTGAAAGTAGAGACATTACGACCATGAAAACTCCTTTAGGCTTAGTTCGCATGTGCACTTTGCCGCAAGGAGCTACTAATTCAGTAGCGCATATGATGAATGCCATGAATTCAGTATTACATGACTTCATTCCTAATATAGCCATGCCATTTATTGATGACATTCCTATTAAAGGATGTATTGAGAATGCTAAAGATGAAACTTTAGATTCCTCTGGCTGCAAGAAGTTTGTAGTAGATCATATCTCTGACTGTGAAAGGATTTTCCAGAGATTTGAAGAGGTTGGTCTCACATTCTCCATTGAGAAATCTGTTTTTGGTGTCAATGAAGTACTTATAGTTGGGCATTTATGTGGACATTACGGTCGGAGGCCATATCCACCTAAAGTCGATGCTATAAACAAGATTTCTGAAACCTGTAGTAATATTAGTGAGGTAAGACGATTCCTTGGTGCTTGTGTGTTTTATGCCATCTGGATCCCACACTATGCACATGTTGCAAACTGTCTTTATGCTTTGCTAAGGAAGAATCGAAAGTTTCTTTGGACTGAAGAACACTCAAAAGCTATGAAAAAGTTAAAGAAATTACTTCTTGAAGCTCCTATTTTAAAGCGAGTAGATTATACTGATCAAAAGCCTATCATTTTAACTGTTGATACGAGCCCTATAGGAATAGGATGGGTTATTGGTCAGGACGATGAAGAGGGCAATAGGTATGCTGTGAGATTTGGAGCAAAGATTTTACACGATACGCAAAGAAATTATCCGCAAATTAAACGAGAACTATGGGGTTTAGTCACGGCATTAAAATCCGATAAAGAATATTTTATAGGTGCAAATGTAATAGTTGAGACAGATTGTCTACCTCTGATTGGAATGATTACAAACTGTTCATCACCCGACATTGCCATGCTTAGATGGATTTCATACATCAAGTTTATAAATCCTGTTTTGATACATATTGCAGGTAAATCTAATCCTGTGGCTGATATGCTTTCCCGAGCTAGATTTGATAATGAGGAAGAAACAGAATTAGAAATAAATGCAATTAATTATGATTCTAAAGCATACGCATATGAACAGTTTAATATTGAAGAATACGAAGGAGAGTGGCAGGATATTGGAAAGTATTTAAGTACTTTGGTTAGGGCACCTTCATGGTCTTCAAATAGATTTCGGAATATTAGGAAAAGAGCTTACAACTTTTTCCTGAAAGATGGTTTCATTTGGAGACATGCGAGGGGAAAAATTAGATTGCCACAACGAGTACTAGGTACTAAGGATCTTCAGTTACAAGTCATGAAGAGTATGCATGATACTTTATGGGCAGGACATAAAGGTTTTGTAGCTACGTATGAAAAAATTAGAGAAGGATACTGGTGGCCAGGAATTTATGTTACTGTTAAAAATTATGTTACTTCATGTGACGTATGTCAGATTCATTCCTCAGTCAAACATAGGGATCCGTTGCATCCTACCTATCCACCATGCATCCATTATAAATGGGTTGTAGACTTAGTTACCATGCCCAAAGGTATCAATAAGATGAGATATATAGTCTTAGCACGTGAAGATCTTACGAATCATGTAGAAGGCCGAGCTTTAAGAGCTAAGACAACCTTGAATGTATGCAAATTTCTTCTTGAGGATGTTATTTCCCGATTTGGTTATGTCGAGAAGGTAGTGGCTGATAGGGGGGAGTTAGATGCGCAGGAGGCTAGAGAATTCTTTGCTAGGCATGGAATTCGCTTAGCCCTTACTACTGCTTACAACCCTGAAGCTAATGGGAAGATTGAGCGAGGGCATTCTCCTATTATTAAAGCAATTTCCAAAGCTTGTAATGGAGAAATTAAGAATTGGCCAACTTATCTGCCATTTGCGTTGTGGGCCGATAGAATGACCTGCACTAGAACGACGGGGTATATGCCGGCAGAGTTGATATATTGCCAGAAACCGATATTCCCTGTGCATACACAAATTGTTACTTGGACTACTTTATCATGGAAAGATAATCTGTCGACAGAAGATTTATTAGCTCTGCGAATCCAGCAGTTAGAGCAAGGGAATGAACGTTTAGAAGAGGCTATAGTTAAACTAAAAGATTCTCGTCTGAAAAATAAGAAGTATTTTGATAAATCACATAGGTTAAGGCCAAAGCCGGTTCAAGTTAATGATTGGGTTTTACTGTATGATAGTACGTTTGATTCTCAATATGATGCCGTAGGAAACTTAAAAGACGATGGTTTGGACCTTATGTGGTAGTCAAAACCTATGATAATGGAACGTATGCCTTACGTGAATTAGATGGCACTCCTCTTAAAAACTTAATTGCTGGCAAAAGAATTAAATTATTTAAACAAAGAGATAATGAAATGTATGAAGTAATGTTTGATGATGAGCATGATTAATTATGTATGAATGAATTTCTTTAGTGTGGGTTTCTTTTGCAGGAAAACCAAGAGAAGATTTGAATATGGAATTTAATAATTTTGCATGACTACCTGTTGCTGGTTGAGTTCTAACAGGTCTTTGAAGAACAAATTAAAATGCATAAAGATGAAGCAGATTGAAGATGAAGTTTATTTTAGGTCGTATTTTTCTTTGTCATACAATTTTGATTTATGTATTTTCTTTGCATTCATATAAAACTAATTGATAAAATCTGGAATGAAGAATATTAATTTATAAAGGATTCTATTTAACCATATTAGGAAAATAGACATAATTTATATTTTTACATTTATAGATTAAGTGAAATTTGTTAAAAATAGAAGGATTTGTAGTTCATTTAGATAACGAAAGTAGTTGTATATATGTAGGAGCATATTGTTGCATGATACATGTCTATGAAAACCTAGATCTTTCTTGTCCATGAAGCTAGATCCTTAGCTCGGATTAAGGGGTTAAGCCTTTCCCCTTTAAAATAAAAAAGTAGCGAAAAAAAAAAAAAAAGAATATTGACATGGAAGTTATACCTTCTTTCACCCCAAAAAGGTATTTACATTTATTATCGACATGAAGTTTATATCATGTTTAAATGAAGAAACTAGTTGTGGAAAAACACATCTAGTGATTAAAATTGGGCATACAAGGCGGCTGTCTGTCCAAGTAGATTTAGTAGATTTCTTTGGCATGCTTGATTGCTCATATGTGAATGCATATATATAACGAAACCTGCATTTGAATGAATGAAAATGAATTCTGTTTTATACTAATCTTTACATAGTTTATAAATGGATAAAATATAAACTAATGTTTGTTGACTGAAAAGGTTAATAGTTTACCTTTATACTTTAATATGTCTTCATTGCCAGATGTAATTGAAATAAACTTCATGTGCATGTTGAAAAGATTTAAAATTTGATAAGATTAAATAGATTTAAAAAAGAAATTGATGCTGTTCTATGATTTAATTTCAGGATACTCATTGAAAATGCTGCTTCCCTTAATCTGCAAGTTGGCCCATCGGGACGATGTGCAGGTTTGGTGGCGGTGGATGTCGGGAAGATTTGCATCTTCCAATTGATGACCCGAAAAATTAAAATATTTATTGGTGAATTCTAAACCTCTTTTAGATCACTATTGATCAGTTGTGCTAATTTGATTAACTATTTTGAAAATGTTATTAGGTATGAAGGATGAAGCAGGACATATGTTCATGATAGAGTTTACCCTAATTACTTATTTAATGAGAATTTCCTATTTTACATTCAAGAATTATGGGTATTCAGCCTAGGGTTTCTTGAATTCATGTGTTGTTTATAAGAGTTGGTTAATGTTAAGGGTTTAGATGAGTTATAATGGGTTAAAGCTAGGGTTTAGAAGGATTTTAATGATCTAACCCAGGGGGTTTTATGGGTTTCCAATAGGGTTTCTAGGATTTAATATATTTAAAGGGTTAACATAGATGTTACTCAAAAACATTAATATCTAAATTACATATTTATATATTAAACATTAAATTTAATAATTACTTTAATTATTTGTGTGCATTTAAAAACTAAGGTTTGAATATATTAAATGCTTAACCTAAGCCTAATTTAAATGCATTATTAAATTAAGAAAGTTAGGATAATTCAATTGAAATGAAAATGAAGTGGATAATTAATGAGTGATTTATATGAAAAGTGTGTAAAGAATGGTGTGAAATCGGTGTGTAATTAAAGTAGATAAAGTGAGTGGTTAAAAGTGTGGTAACTATGAGGGCAAAATCAAAGAGTGGTCTACATTAAGTATGCATTTAAAGTGCAAAAAGGATGTGATGAAAAGAATGGTATAAGTAGAGTGTGTAATTAAAGTAGAAAAGTTAAACTGGAAAGAGTGGTGAATGTTAATAGGAAAAAGGATGGATGAGGACAAAAAGTAGAAACCAAAAGAGTGGCTTAGAAATGACTTGTGTAAGTATTTATATGTGTGAAGAGCTCTGTTATTTCCTAATGTTTTTGCAGGTACTGTCTCCTGCTCTTTACTTTCTTCTGTTTCCCCTTCTTTCTCATTAGAGCCTCCTCGTGCTCGGGATATTGAGCCGTCATTATGATGTTGATTGTCCGGCTGGAAGCATGCCCATGCCTATTCTGTGGCTTGGTCTGAGTCCCTGCAGTAGTGTATGTTCATGTGATGTGCACGTGTGTGTGCGTGTTATGTGCACGTGTGTGTGCGTGTGATGTGCACGTGTGTGTGCGTGTTATGTGTACATGTATGTGCGTTTTATGTGTACGTGTGTGTGTATGTGTTATGTGTGATGTGTGTATGTGTGTATGTGTTACGTGTATGTGCATGTGATATGTTTGTGTTATGTGTGTATGTGAAGTGTGTGTGTGTGAAGTGAGCGTATGTGTTTTGTGTATGTGTGATGTATGTGTGATGTGTGTTATGTGTGTATTGTGTGTGTGTATTGTGTGTGTGTACTGTGTGTGTGTGTGTACTTTCCCCCCCCCTCTCTCCTCTGTCTGCAGCGCGCAGCGTGCGCGCAGAGAGAGAGAGAGAGAGAGAGAGAGAGAGAGAGAGAGAGAGAGAGAGAGAGAGAGAGAGAGAGAGAGAGAGAGAGAGAGAGAGAGAGAGAGAGAGAGACTCCCTTTCCCCCCCTGGCGCTGCGCACGGCAGAGAGAGAGAGAGAGAGAGAGAGAGAGAGAGAGAGAGAGAGAGAGAGAGAGAGAGAGAGAGAGAGAGAGAGAGAGAGAGAGAGAGAGAGAGAGAGAGAGAGAGAGAGAGAGAGAGACAGAGAGAGAGAGAAGGAGAGAGAGAGAGAGAGAGAGAGAGAGAGAGAGAGAGAGAGAGAGAGAGAGAGAGAGAGACTCCCTTCCCCCCCCCTGGCGCTGCGCACGGCAGAGAGAGAGAGAGAGAGAGAGAGAGAGAGAGAGAGAGAGAGAGAGAGAGAGAGAGAGAGAGAGAGAGAGAGAGAGAGAGAGAGAGAGAGAGAGAGAGAGAGAGAGAGACTCCCTTCCCCCCCCCTGGCGCTGCGCACGGCAGAGAGAGAGAGAGAGAGAGAGAGAGAGAGAGAGAGAGAGAGAGAGAGAGAGAGAGAGAGAGAGAGAGAGAGAGAGAGAGAGAGAGAGAGAGAGAGAGAGAGAGAGAGAGAGAGAGAGAGAGAGAGAGAGAGAGAGAGAGAGAGACTCCCTTCCCCCCCCCTGGCGCTGCGCACGGCAGAGAGAGAGAGAGAGAGAGAGAGAGAGAGAGAGAGAGAGAGAGAGAGAGAGAGAGAGAGAGAGAGAGAGAGAGAGAGAGAGAGAGAGAGAGAGAGAGAGAGAGAGAGAGAGAGAGAGAGAGAGAGAGAGAGAGAGAAATAGAGAGAGAGAGAGAGAAAGAGAGAGTGAGAGAGAAAGAGTTAATTAGGTAATTAGTTAATTAGAATTAATCTAAATTAAGTCTAATTATATTTAAGTAGTTATTTAATATTGCAATTAACTAATTACAATTAAATATTGCATTGCTTAAATAATTAAATCTATTTGGATATATTACTACATTATTACAATTAGAGATAAGTAGGTTATTTATGAAATTGGTATTGTAGAATGAGATACATACTTGTATGTGTTAGTAAAACATATGTATAGGCATGTAATTGCATGAGTGTTAATATGTGCATATGTGTGTATGACAGTGAGTGTTAGCATATGTTTTATGCATGAGCATGTAATTGAACTATTGTATGCATATGCATAAATGCATCTAAGTGATTGGATTAGCATGAGTTTGAGTGTTTACTTTTATGTTAGAATGTATGCATGCATGGTTTGAGTGATGAAAACATGTAAACCATAGTGTTATTTTAATGCATGAAGCTTATGTGTATGTGTATGCAGTGTTAGTATGAATGTGCATTTACCTAATGCTAGCATGAGCATGAATGTAAGTTAGCATGCATTAGCATGAATATGAAAACATGTTAGATACATGTGTTTGTTTTAAGTTAACATGTTAGTGTTTAAGTTAATGAGGGTATCTACATATAAGGATTTATGGTAGGGTGTATTGGCATACATTAGTGTGTGTATGAGATTGAATGATTAATGTGTAAGCATATTTGTGCATGTGGTTATATATTGTGTTATTACGCATGGAATAAAGTAACTTATGTTTTTTTAAAGTTCTTATTGATTTTGTAATATTACTAATAGCTAATGTTTTTGCAGATTACAATCAGTTAAAGTGAAGTACAAGCAGTTGAAGTGAACCGGCAGATTGAAGATCCATTTAAACCTTATATCTCCATTTAGTCATTTACCCGATTGCTTAGACATTTATCCAATTATCTAGACTTTACATTTGTATTAGCCTATTAATTCATTTATTCAAATCAGTTTAGCATCATATTGTTTCTGTTAGTTCTTTCATGTCTTCCGATTTATATCATGTATCTGAACACAGTAGTAATAACATCATTGAACATACAACCGAATCCGTAGAATTAGTGTTAGAAGAACTTATTAAGAACAATATTACTTCGGAATCATTAGTGTCTTTATCTTATGACCACTGTTTAACTACATTCCTAGCATTTTCTTCCATTGCATCTCCTGAATCACAAAGTAGTGAGGATTTATTTCCACCAACTTTAGTTAGACAAACTCAACCAAACCCATTAGAAGTTACGATAGAAGAGGTAATTAAAGATGAGATAACCGAAGAGTCATTATTGTTAACACCCAAACAGATAGCTATTGCCAGATATAAAGCAGCTTGTCCCTATGGTCCTTAGTCTGAGTCCGCTACAGACACCCTGCGTGTGCCGAACGATTTAGGCGGATGACTTGATCCACCATCCGAGCATCTCTCACGACCCGACACCGTTATCTGCATTATATTTGTATAGAAACATTATTATGAATTAATTGACTCTCCAATTTCCTCACATCTCTCTTATTTCCGATCTCTCTTATGATGTTAATGAATTATATGTGTAATTTGAGTTATGATTTCATCTAATTATCTGTGAGCGTCTATATTTGAGTTCTACCTCTTAAGTTGCCCGAAGCACCCTGCGTGTACTGTCTATTTGGAACACAAGCAGTTGGCCTGATCCACCCAACTATGCCCTTAGAGAAGCAGTTGGCCTGATCCACCCAACTGTGCCCTTAGAGAAGCAGTTGGCCTGATCCACCCAACTGAGCCGTTCGCGACATTTGAACCCGACGTGAAATTGTTCCACGGCATTTGGCAATTAGGAGGTACAATATCAAGCTCAATTCAGGTACGAGCAATTCAAGTTCTTTATTTTCTTGTTACACTGGCTCGAGACGATATATGTACATTAATTGCACAACATAAAGAAACATTAAAATATCAAGTTGCGGATATAATCAAGAAAGTCAAAGATCAGTCAAGACTTGAATATCAATTCAAAATGGAAGATTTCTTTAAGTCAATAATGAGTGAAGGTTGTTGATATATTTAGGTAGTGATGTGTGTGAACACTCTAGGACCGCCGGGGCACTTTTTTCCCTCTTTAGGAGGTTTTTTTCCCCCGGCTTGTATATACGCCTATTGCCCTAATGGGCTACTTATCTTTGTACATTCTCTAGTAATAAATTCAGTCGTGTGTGTTGTGCTCCAAGCTTCTTCTTCTTCCTTGTGCTGTTCGCGTGCTTCCGCAGACGTCTAACTCCAACAATTGGTATCAGAGCAGGTCGTTGCTTCTTCTAGGGCGCCGTCGACACTCCTCCGTTTGCAGTCTCAGATTCGCACAAAATTTGGTGAGCATACTCACGGTGTTTCCGAGATAAAAACAGCTTCGCATTGTGGTGCCGAAATCGCGATCTGAGCTCGTTTCGGCCTCCGAACGCACTATTGCAGTGCTTGTGCAGGCTATTTCGTCCTTTTGTGCCAAAGGTATATACCAGTTTCTGTTTGCAAGTTTAAGCGTCTCGCAGTCTGCTACAGGTCTAGCAGAACTCGTTTGGGCAGTTCCGTTCAACTTTTTTAGATACAGTCAATTTTCTGCATCAAGGTATTTTAGTCACCGGCCATGGCTGAAAGCAGTGATGTATTCCGTATGTTGGCTGTTGAGGATAAGTTGGATGGTACCAACTACCCATTATGGGCTTATATGATGCGACATGTACTGGTTGCAAAAGGATTGTGGAACATTGTGCAGGGTGTTGAAAGACGTCGTGTTACACCTGTAACGACAGGTACTGCAAATACAGGTGTTGGAGCTGATGAAGATGGTGTCGAAGATGATATTCCGCAGATTCCTGTTCGTGCTGCTGTTTCTGTTGCACCTACTGCAGAGCAGATTCGTTGGGATGGCAGAGATGCCCAGGCACATGCATTGATAGCTTTGTCTGTCAAACGTGCCATTATTCCTCACATTCGCTCTTGCAGAACAGCAAAGGATGCTTGGGATACACTTACCACTTTGTACCAGGCTAGGAATGAGGCTCGTGTTGCTTACCTCCGAAAACAGTTGGAGAGTGAGCACATGAATGAAGGTGATTCTATGGACAGTTTTCTTACAAAGATCAAAGACCTGAAGGAACAATTGATTTCTGCTGATGAGGTTATACCAGATAGCTCACTTGTGCAGACCGTTCTGAATGGTCTTCCTGATTCATATCAGAGTTTTGCCTCTACTCTTCGGTTGATGATGAAAGGCAATCCGAATGCCTTGTCATTTGAGGAATTAGTCTCTGTTCTGTTGCAGGAAGATCAGTCCAGGCAGAACAGGTCCATTATGCGTGTTGCAGATCAAGCTTTCTTGGCTAGTCAGAAGGGCAAAGGAAAATGGAGCTCTTCTACTAGTAAGCAGAAATCTGCAAATGCTGCACAATCGAAGAACCAGGATAAAGATGAAAAGAAATCAGAAAAGCAGAAATTGTTCTGCAAGTACTGTAAAGGAAATGATCATATTATAAAGAACTGTCCAAAACTGGCTGCTAAAGAGGCAAAGAAGAAAGAGGCTGGAATGGTTGTTGCAGAGGCCTCTACACCAAAAACAGAGTCTGCAAATCTTGTGCAGGAAGAAGAATGGGCGTTTACTACTGTCTGCAGTTTTGACCCATCTTCTCATGATCAGTGCATGTCTGCAGTAGACTCAGATGTTTGGTACTTTGACAGTGGGGCGACCAAACATATTACCTCGCAGCGCAGTTTCTTCTCTTCACTTGAGCCTGCTCCTATAGGGAATACTGTCACATGCGCCAATAACTCCTCTTATCCTGTTATGGGAGTTGGTAAGATCATTCTGACTACTGCTGATGGTAGTTCTTTCACTTTGTCAGATGCTTTATTTGTGCCAGGGATAAAAAAGAATCTGTTATCAGTTTCTGCATTAGCCAAGATTGGCTTGGTTGTGAAATTTGTTGATGACAGGTGTACAGTCCATGATCTCTCAAATGGCGATGTGATTATTGCTTCTGGCATTTTATGTCGTGGGCTATATAAGCTCATAGACTATGAAAGATCTGTGAATGATTCGGCATGTGCAGTTCATGATTCTCAGGCTATGTCAGATGCAAAGCTTTGGCATGCACGCTTTGGTCATCTGAATTTTGCTAGTTTGTTACGCCTGTAGAAATCTGAAATGGTGTCCTCTTTGCCCAAACTTGAGGCACCTGGAAAACATGTTTGTGAAGGCTGTATTTTGGGCAAAATGCAGCGTTCTTCCTTTCCAAAAGATGGTTCAGTTCGGGCTATGCAGAAATTGCAGCTTGTACATAGTGATGTCTGTGGTCCTATGCAGACACCCTCTTTTGGAAATTACCTTTACTTCGTGACTTTCATTGATGATTTTTCCAGGCATGCATGGGTATATCCACTCAAAGCAAAGTCCGAAGTGTTCATGTGCTTCAAACAGTTTTTGGTTTTGGCTGAAAATCTGTCAGCATGTAAAATGGGCACCCTCCGTTCTGATCGAGGGGGGGAATATATGTCTTCAGATTTTAATGCATTTCTGGCTGAACGTGGGATAAAACACCAGTGTACAGTGCCGTATACACCTCAACAGAATGGAGTTGCTGAACGAAAGAACAGGTCACTCATGGAGATGGCGAGGTGCATGGTCAAAAGTCAGGCTTTACCACATAGTTTCTGGCTTGAGGCTGTCATGTGTGCAGCATATGTACTGAACAGGTGTCCCACCAAAGCATTGCAGTCTATCACTCCATATGAGGCTTGGCATGACCGCAAGCCATCTGTTGCTCATCTGCGTGTTTTTGGTTGTTTGGCATATGCATTAGTGCCTGAACAACATCGCAGAAAATTGGATGATAAGGCAGTAAAATGTATTTTTGTTGGGTACAGTTCTGAAAGTAAAGGCTATCGTCTGTATCATCCACAGACTAAACGCATTCTGGTTAGCCGTGATGTTGTCTTTGTGGAAGATGCTATTCAGCCATTGCTTTCATGTACTAAGGAGACATCTGTTAGCTCCAAAGACATGTATGATACTTTGATGCCTCTTTTTACAGGTGGACAGGCTAGCGCTGGTCCTAATGAGGCAACTTCTCAGCCTTTGCAGGTTTCATATGATGATGCAAATCATTCCATTTCTGATGCAGATTTACATGATGCACTTGTTGATGAGAGAGCTGATATTGAACAGGCAAAAACTATGCCAAAATGGCTGGTGCAGACTTTGCGTGACAGCAAATTAGATGCACCTTTGTCATATCGTACTCGTTCAGGCTCTCATAGTACCTCCTTTGCATCAGATTGCTATGCTATGGCTGCATCTAGTCTCTGTGATGAGAATGAGCCTGTTTCTTTTGATGAAGCACAAAATTCAGAAAATTGGATGGCTGCTATGCAATCTGAATATGATGCTATAATGAAGAATGGTACATGGTCTTTATGTGACTTGCCTCTTGGCAAGAAGGCCATTGGCACTAAGTGGGTATACAAGCTGAAGCGTAAACCTGATGGTACAGTTGACAGGTATAAGGCTAGGCTTGTTGCAAAGGGTTATGCACAGGAAAGAGGCATTGATTTTGATGAGACCTTTGCACCTACATGCCGTATGACTACTGTTCGGAGCATTTGTGCACTTGCAGCCCATCATGGTTGGAATGTACATCAGTTGGACATTAAAACAGCATTTCTGAATGGTGACTTGCATGAAGAAGTGTATGTTTTTCAGCCCCGTGGCTTTGTGCAGAAAGGGCATGAAAACCAGGTGTGCAGGTTAAAGAAGGCATTATATGGTTTAAAGCAAGCACCACGTGCTTGGTATGAGAAGATACATGCCTATTTGATTGCACATGGTTTTGAGAACAGTCCAACTGAAAGCACCTTATATGTTAAACGTGCTAATGATGTGCTTCTGATCATTGTTGTCTATGTTGATGACATGCTGCTCACTGGTCCTATTGAGACACATATTGCTGATTTTAAGGCTGATTTGCATGCCTCATTTGAGATGTCTGATTTGGGGCATTTGCATCACTATTTGGGCATTCAGTTTATGCACGTTGATGGTGGAATGGCTTTGTGTCAAACGAAATATATTGACACATTATTGCAGCGTTTTGGCCTTGAAGACTGTAAGCCTATTGCCACTCCTATGGAGACAGGTTTACGATTGAGTCTTCATGATGCTGGAGATGCATTTGATGCTGTTCTCTATCAGCAGGCTGTTGGATGCTTGATTTACTTATGCATTACTCGGCCAGATATTCAGTTTGCTGTCTCACAGATGAGCAGGTTTATGCATTGCCCAGGAGTCACGCATTGGAAAGCGGTTAAGCGTATCTTTCGCTACTTGAGTGGTACTCGGCTACTTGGGTTGTTTTATCCCAAGGGGGGATCACTACCGCCAGATTTGCATGCTTTTTCTGACTCAGATTGGGCTGGTTGCTATGACACTCGTGTGTCCACCAGTGGTTTTTGCTTCATGCTTGGTAGCTCATGTATATCTTGGTTGAGCAAGAAGCAGCCTACTGTGGCCACTTCCAGTTGTGAGGCTGAGTATAGGGCAGCTTTCACAGTGACTGTTGAGTGTGTGTGGCTCAGACGCCTTATGGCTGATTTGGGTGTTGGCTAGTCTTCTGCCACCACCATCTTCACTGACAGTCAAAGCGCATTGGCAGTTGCGAGGAACCCTGTGTTCCATGCTCGCACTAAGCACATTGAGGTGCATTATCACTATGTCAGGGAGAGGTTCTCTGCTGGGGAGATCAGCTTGGCATATGTGCCCACGCAGGAGAACATTGCAGACCTTTTCACGAAGGCTCTGCCTAGGGAGAAGTTTGAAGCTTTCCGCAAAGCTTTGGGCTTACTTCCTTTTGTGGAGTGATTTCCACATAGCTCGGCACTTCCTTATACATGAGTGCCAGCTCCTTGTTCACCGCATCACTCCCAGGGGGGATTTGTTGATATATTTAGGTAGTGATGTGTGTGAACACTCTAGGACCGCCGGGGCACTTTTTTCCCTCTTTAGGAGGTTTTTTTCCCCCGGCTTGTATATACGCCTATTGCCCTAATGGGCTACTTATCTTTGTACATTCTCTAGTAATACATTCAGTCGTGTGTGTTGTGCTCCAAGCTTCTTCTTCTTCCTTGTGCTGTTCGCGTGCTTCCGCAGACGTCTAACTCCAACAAAGGTCAAGGTCAAAAGGTAGTTGAAGCAATACTTAAAGAAAAGGGAAAATTCACAGGAGTGAACGTGACTGAATACTTAGATGTTTATGAAGATCTAGCTAAACTTCATGGCTTGTCTAATGATAAAATGATTCCATATTTAAAGAGATTGGCAACTGGATCTGTGGTTGATACAATTGAAACCCATGAAAATTTAGCTTGGGAAGAGTTTAGAAAACAAATTCATACAAATTTCTAACTTGAAGACTTTAGTCAACATAATAGAGCAGGATTTATGAAGTGGATAAGCTCACCCAAACCTCAGGTATCCATAACACAACTCCATAGTGAATTTATGAAAAGATTTTCTCAACTCCCAGAATTGGATAGGACTGCTCTCACACCTGATATTGTTATCAATTTCCTTAAAATTTTGAGTCATGATGTAAGAGTAGAAGTTGAGAGAAGGCTTGAAGACCAGGAAAGAGATATGGTTTAACTGATGATTTGGCTACTGTAAAGATGGTAGTTGAAGCTGTTGCTCATATGAAACAAAGGCATTCTATTCTTTATGAGCAAACACCTATTTTCCCATCTAGTATGCCACATCTAAATGAACCTAGGGAGATTCATACCACTGCAAAAGTTGATGTGACTTCATCTAGATTTCCTGAAGAATTTCAATTAGCAGTCCTTTCTAAATTTGAAACTCTATCAAAAGAAATCTCATCACTTCAAAACATAGTATATTCTTCTAGTACTCAAAACCAATCAATCCAAGCACCAACTTCCTCTCAGCTAGATGTACCTCAACCTATTCAACCACCAATTCCTCACACAAATTTTGAAAGAACTTACAAACCTAATAATAGGCAAAATCCTAATGTTAGGAGATGTGTTTGGTGTGATTCAACTAACCATCTTTCATACTTATGTGAGGCTTTGAAAGAAGCCAAAGACCAAAAGCTTGTGATTGACATTGATAAAAAATTATGTGATTATAGATCACACATACCTTTACCTGTCAATTGGGGAAAAGGGGGTATGAAGAAGCTATATGAAAGTCTTTCAAACACCTCTGCTGTAAAACTAGAAAGAATGGATAATAGTGATCAAGATTCTAACCAATCAAATGAAACTAAAAATTATTCCATTGAAGCTCTAGTCAAGGCAAGAAATGCAATCATGCAAAAGACAGCTTGGGATTCACCTGTTGACCAATTTTCTGTCCATTCTCATATTGCCAATGTAGAGGAGAAGAGGAAAAGAGATGAGAAACCAAATGAAAATGAACATGAAAGAAGAGTGACAAGAAAACAATCAAATGAAGAACCTAAAAAAGTCCATTTTGAGCAAGGAGAAGGGTCTAAATCTAGTCAACAAAGGAGAAATGAGATAAAGGAAGGTAAAAAACCTATGATGAGTGAACAACCTAATCAATCTAATGATCAAAACCTTGATAAAAATGAGAAACAAAGTGATAAGAATCAGAAGAAGCCAAAGAGAGTTCCTAAGGCAATTTTGATCTCTGAAATTGAATAAAAAGTGGATTATAAAGAAATTTTAAATGAAATTCTGTTAAAAAGCCTAGTTACAATGTCCTTAGAACAAGTCTTTTCAATTTCTAAAACCGAGTTCAAGGATAATTTTATTAAACTTATCAAAAGAAAGAGATTTCCACTTTCTCAAGAAGTTGAGATGCAAGACATTGCAAACTTAACTCAAGCTATGAATGATACTCTTACTTTTGATGAGTCTGAGGAAGATAATAATGACGAGGCTTATAATGTCAATAAGAATTTCCTTGGTCCAATCATGCTTGATGAAGAAAGTAAACAATTTGAAAGTCATTTTAGCAAGATTTTTTGGGCTAGAGGAACACTTGAGATGAAAATCAAATTAGGAGATAAAAAGAAATCATATTCAGCTTTGGCACTTATTGACTCTGGGTCTTTTGATACTAACTTTGATGTTTTTCCTGAGACAGGAACACGCTTCTTCAAAATTATCTTTGATAATAATGATGCTTGAGACTAGTGAGAGTGTTTGAGTGATTTGAGAGAATTATTTGATTGAAGAGTGAGAATTGAGTGTTGACTTTAATGCATTTTTAGTCTTCTTTTCTTACTCTCCATTATTTGCACCATATTGAGTCTAGTATGCACTCAGAGTATGCATAAACCAATGTATATACACACATGTTTATTTCTTTAGCCTGCACAATCTATTTTCACTTGTAAACAAATTTAAAAAAAAGGATGACATCCAATTTAAAAAAACAGTTATCAAAATTTTTGAAGAACCTCATCATCGACTTCCTCTTACCTACCTTTTGCACCATGATTTTGGAACAATGCACTTAAAGTATGCATGGTAGGGTCTCATTACATGACCTTGCATCAAGGCACAGTTTTGAGATTTACCCATGCACTTTGAATGATTGTAAGGATTGTTGTATATATACATTGATATGTATGTGAGTGAGAGCACATGCTTCGTCTACAAATGCCAAATACCTTATCGTCTGCACCATACTTTTAACCATGCATTTCCAAAGTATGCAATTGATAGGGCTACATTATATGGCCGTGCATAGGCACAATGTTTATCTTCCCATGCACTTGATAAATGTTTTCAAAATCCAATGTTCTATGAAATGACAGATTATTTTGAAGCAGAAAAAAGATTTGAAGATTGGCCCATCAAGGATGATGTGCAAGTTTAGTAGGGGTGAATGTCATAGAGATTTACATCTCTACGTATCCACATCTCTACCTATCCAGTGTTTGATTAATCCAAATCTAAATAATTTTCTACTGAGAATGTTGCCGATATTTTACTGAAGCATTGGCTAGAAATAGTCAAGAGAAGATTTGCAGATTACTGAAGATTGTACCAATATGACATTGTAGGAGGGATTGTTGGAAACAATGCCAATTGGTTCATTTTCTCAGAATGTTTCAGGTTGTGTAGCCTTTTGGATAGCTCCTTCTACAACCAAAACACGCTGGGCGCGTGGCTACGTCGTCTGCCTCCTATCCTAGTGATCCAATTTTGATCCCCGATCGGCGTAGCACGAAGACATCTTTGTGATTTTGTATGTACAGCGGACGATGGATGAGCGACAAAGCTTTTCAAACTTGCTTTATTGCGATAAGCGATCGCTAGTGAATTATTGCTTTTGAAGTGCTTTTCAAAGTACACAAAATACTATAAAAGAAGCACTTTGGGCTCATTGTAAGCCTTCACCTAGAGAAGCCTCACCAATATCCAACACAAGCTATCTTCCTACAAGCTCTTGGAGGTTCTGAAGCTCTTGGAGGAGTTCTTGGAGGTGGAGTTGGAGGAGTTGGAGGAGGGGTTCTCACACTCTTGAGGAGTGTTGGTCCACATCTTAGTGTGGAGGTTCTGCTCACATGATTGAGGAGGACATCATGATTTATGATGTTTTGGTCACTTGTATCTGTTTCCGTTATCTGCATTATATTTGTATAGAAACATTATTATGAATTAATTGACTCTCCAATTTCCTCACATCTCTCTTATTTCCGATCTCTCTTATGATGTTAATGAATTATATGTGTGATTTGAGTTATGATTTCATCTAATTATCTGTGAGCGTCTATATTTGAGTTCTACCTCTTAAGTTGCCCGAAGCACCGTGCGTGTACGTCTATTTGGAACACAAGCAGTTGGCCTGATCCACCCAACTGAGCCCTTCGCGACAGCGCTCCAAAATATAGAAGTGTTAAAGCATGTTTGGGCGAGAGCAGGTTTTACAAAATACTTTAGCGACCCACTGCCCAAATCGGATTTTTATAGATGCTACTACCTCGTGACCACACTTATAGCCTCCGAGAACAAGGATTTTTCGGGCACGTTCATTCTTCCGTCTTTGGTAAATGACCCCCCTTTCAAAAAGTTCTATCTTTCAAAGGATTTGATTCAGGTTGCGATTAAGATCCATGGAACTCACACACCGATAGAGCGAGAAAGGCTGATTCTAGAGCCGATGAAGCGTGGGGATGTTATCAAATGGGAAGACATTTCGGCCATCACACCTGAGCTATCTAATCCATTACATAACATTTTGCATTCCCGGCTCAGGATCGTTTCACTATGCCTCACAAACATATTTGGTATGGAGTGTATTTAGCTTGTATTGGGCCCCAAACAATAGATGTTGCAAGTTGGATCATTGATCAGTTGTATTTAGTGCAACACAGATGGGAAAGGAAAAAATTCATCCATGGATGTTGCACTTGTTGGTGCAAGGCAATCAACAATTGAAGTTTTGAAGTCAAGGATTGAAGAAAATATCAAGTCATGAAGCATGAAGAAAGTATATGTTCAGAGAATGAAGATGTGTATACATATGTACATTAATTTAGAGTTAGTTCACTTATACTTTTGCATGGTGATGAACTTGTACATATTTTCCTATATATACAAGGAAAAATTTCGGGGCAAATATGAGAGACCATGTGAATAGAGAAATTAGAAGTTTTATGAGTCATTAGACACTTTAGAAGTGAGTAAGATCTCTCTCATCACTCAGATGTAAAGTTTTCTAGAAATGAAGAAAAGTTGCACCCGATATTTCTGAGAGTTCTCCTTCTGTGTTGTATCATTTGTGAAATGCTTTTGTACAAGTATAAGTCTATATTTGATTGACCTATGTACAAATTTTCAACTTCTAATTGTGATCAGGCTGAGAGAAGTGAGTGTAGGAACATTTACATGTGTAAATGTAAAGAAGAGAAGTTGTAGGAGGTGCAAAATTTGATGCTAATGTTTTGGTTACTTCTCCTTTCACAGTGTAAAGTTTTGAGCAAGCAAGCACTCATTCTTTAAGTTTGAAGGTAAGCTACCTATGGCTAAAAGCATTTGATTAAACGGGTTCTAGTTTGGGAGAATCAAGCTTTAGAAGTTGTAGGTGTCAAAGTCGATTGTAAATAACTATAGGTTTAGACATAGGTGACTTATTAATATCATTTCTCAAGATCTACTGAGTCTTTTAGAATGATTTAACTTGGACCAAGTGTGAAAACTTTAGATGACACCTTGTGCAAAGTTTTATAAAAAACGTTACACATTTGATAAGTCAATGAGTGAGTTATGTGCAACAGACTTTTTTGTGTAGTCACCTTCTTCACAGTTTGCTCAAGATTTTGGAAATTGAGTATTGATCCTCCAAATTGGTGAAGGTTTTAAGTTATTCTTGATATAGAGGTGCTCTAACTTCAAGGATAACTTGTTCTTTTGGAGATTAACACTCTCCATCAGTGGTATCAGAGTAGGAAGCATCAAAATTGAAGAAAGGAGGACACCGACTGCTGTAGTTATATAGAATTCAACATTTGAAGATACAAAGGGTGAAATCTTGAAAGAAAATCTTGAAAAGGAGGCCAGAAGATATCAAGGAAGAAAAAAGGAACTTCACTGGAAGCAAAGTTAATCTTATTCCTCATAAAGCTTGAAGGATTTAATACACAGGTGAAGAAAGGATGGGAGATTCTCTTCAGATAGAGAAATTGGATAGAGAGAACTATCCAACATGGTCAATGAGGATGGAAGCTCATCTTATGAGCAAATACTTGATAGGTTATATTACAGGTGAAGAGGAAAAGCCTCAGTTTAGATATCCTAGTGTTCCAACTAGGGATGAATTGTCAGAATTGAAGACTTGGATGAAGAGAGATGCTCAAGCCAAGAGCATTATCTACATGGGAGCTAATGAATACTTGCTACCTCACATTAGAGGTCTTGAAAGTGCAAGTGATATATGGAATGCTTTGGAGGAGCATTTCCAAAACACCACAAAGTCAAGGAAGGCATCCTTGTGGGTAGAGTTTACCACATTCAAGAAGAAGGCCTCTCAATCCATTTCATATTATGTAACAAGGATGAAGGACATTGTAGATGCATTAGGAGCAGTTGATGAAGATATTGAGGAGGAAAAATTGGTAATGCAAATCCTCAGAGGTTTGAGAGGTGATGACAAATGGAAGCCATTCATTTTGTCTACTGAATTATCACCAGATCATTTTACTCCTGATTTAAATCAGTTGTTAGGACACATGCTAACCTTTGAGCTGGATGTCAAAGGTGAAAGTGATAAAAGTGTAGGTCAAGCAATGTATTCAAAGGATAAGAAGAAGAATAGCAAAGGGAAGCAGCAAGTAAATGAAGATGAAGGTACAACTAGCCAAGTGTTGAGGTTGTAGCAAGGAACGCCCAAAACCCACACCACCTTGCATGGAAGCAAGAAGGAAAGCTCAAGAGTGACTCTCCTCTCATCCACCCCTACCTCCCACATGTTCAAGCCATTGATAACAGACCCATGCTTTGCCACATGCTTGAAAACAAGGAGAATAGGGAGTCAAGGATCCTCGTCCATGAGGAAAATACAAGCAAATACAACTACTCTACTCATGCAAAGGAGAGACATGCACAGACACACACACACCACTCTCACACACTCACAAGACACAATACATGTAAATGTAAATAGTCTTGTTGGAGTAAATGAGAGCATCTTCCATTGATGAAAGATTTTACATAAGAGCACATCGAACAAAAGCTCCCGTCTTTACAAAAATGAGCTCATATTTATAGGCTAAGCTCTATTCACCATGTGCCTCTTTGAAAAGTCAAAAAGGTGATTCTCTCTCTAACTGCCAATCTTAGGATATTCCAAGATCAAATAAATAACTACCAAATCCCAATGAAGGCCATGCATGAGCATATTTCTACGTGGGATTTTCTAGAGAGCCAAAAAGGTGAAATGTGAGACCTCTTCACTAAGGTATATAGGAGAATATTAAAAAGTGCTCTAGGAGAGTGTTCATATGTATCACTCACATATATACAAAAAAGGTTATTTCTCATGGTCTAGAGAAGGTTCCCATGCACCATTGAGGGTGTGTGCATACCCTACAACCCAACACTCTTCCCCCCCTAGACTTTGTCGTCCTCGACAAAGCTAAGGGAAGCGGATCATACATAACTGAACTTGATCCAAGTTGAAATCTTCAGGTCTTCAAAATCTGCAATTCTTCAGTCTGCAAAGCTTCAAGCAGCAACTCTTAAGCTCTGCATAATCTTCACATCTGCAAGCCATCAGTCCTTTCTTCCATCTGCAAATCTTCAGTCTTCAAAGCTGGGCGACACAATCCCCTTGGGGGGTAGTCATCCCAACATTTATCCCCTTGTGCAGTCCTTTGTAATGCTGGAAATGCCTTTTCCAGAAGCTCCAAAACCTGAAATGACATACAAAAGAGCAAGTAGACTGCATCTAGTAATGAGATAAACATTCACTTCAAATTTAGTTTCCACTTCAAGGGCATCATCTTCTGCAAGACTTTTTTTGCTAAAGAGAAGTCCTCCTAAAAATCTTGTTCTTGGAATCCAAAAAATACAGATATAGAGCAAAGAACTCTTCAAGAACCCATGTCCCTTATATCCTTGTGATGCTACCATTATTTTGTCATTCCTAAATATGCTATCCCCAAGTGAGTGTGAGACATATCGCAATGTAAAGCATCAGATGAATGATGAACCAATGTTATTGGCTTCATTTATACTATGCTTATCTTTACCAATTTGCCAAATATCATGATTATCATGTGTTCAACAAATACTTTGATAATGATGCATATAACAAAAGGGTATTGCAATTGCACATAGATTTAATTTTCAATAATTCATGGGTTTGGCCAATTCAAAAGCAAGCGTATACCAGAGTTTGGAAATACTCAGAGTGGTGGTACATATTTCATCGTGCCCCAAATGGGACAATCACCCAAGTTGATATCAGTGCATTTTACAAGAAAAAACATGTAAACAACTCTAAACATATTCATCATAAGACATCCTAGCCGCAATCACCTCTGAAAGCACAGTATAGCATCTCTATAGGAGTCAAGAAAGAGCACTGGGTGAGTTATGTGTGAGTAAGCATTCAATGCATAAAAAGAGTATTTGTAAAACAAGGGAGTGACTTCACTAGCAAAAAAACAATTACTTGGATTTTTTTGTGACTTATAGAGCAGGTCTGACTTCACATAGAAATTTCCTACAAAAAATGATCCGCACTACTGATCAAAGAAGATGGATGATATGCTTCAGAGTCTAAGATCATCCTAATCTTGCAATCCTCAGATTAAAACTGGCATTGCCAATTCTTAACTTTACCATATAGTGCTCTTCCCTCGATGTGTTACCACATAAGTGCAACTGTGATGAGTTGTTTTGTAAAGCTTGTGAATCCCCTAAAAATAGTCATTGTTCCTAGAGCTAATCAGCAAGTCGAAAGGGAAAAGTTGTGTGCACACAAAGGTTGTTATCAAATGTGGTAATGGAGTCTTTAAGGATTTTGATGTCAAGCGGAGGTCTGAAGTTTTGATCGCCAAACCTAACAGATACAAAATATGAGCTTTCCATCAAGTTCCACAAAACCTGAAAAAGTAATATCTTGTGACCTTGGGTGAACTCATCAAGTAAAAGCAGACACAAATGAACATAAAGCAACTCAAGCATTTTATATTTAGCAAGAAGGAATTGAGTACCACTCTCCTAGAGCATGCATTCAGCTTCCACAAAGTGTTGATCCCTGCAAATCTCATACTCATCTTTCCTAAAAGGAAAATTACAATGCACACACAACATACAAACACGCAAAATAATACTAAGAAGTACATCGAAGATAGGGACTCGGTGGCAAGTAGCTAATAGTGGAACTCTCATAGCATTGAAAGCAAAGTGTCACAACCAATCCTTAAAGATAAATACTCAATTTCCTAGTTAACTGTGCCATAATGATATTGTGTTAGGTGGAGCAAAATATTTTCTAGACATGAGATAAATACTCAGTTTCCTAGTGCCTTGGGCTATCTATTGTCATGAGAACATACGATTAAAACAAGACGAGTTAATCATAATGCCCTTTGTAGCATAGTGACCAAATAATGAACATTTAATCTTTGCGATCAAACTAAATTTTAGCCCAAGTTATGTGTGATCCCCATCACACAGCTCCACCCTCAAGCTTCCCTAGCTGTGAATATCCGAAATGGGAGTAATTTTTACAGAATAGGTCTAGATCCCTGCAACTCCCAATCAATCAAAGTTTAGCTAGATGAATATGATAGCATCAAAAGATTTTATCAGAAGCCATTTTTCTGTAATATTCAACAAATATTCGTGACGCAAAGGTCAGTCAGAACTATTGATCTAAGAGCACAAATGATGTGAGCACTATTAAACGCTTAAACGCGAGACTAGCTGTCAGAAACGCATTTAAGCACCTAAGTGGGTTCTTGGGAGTGGAAGGGGTCTGTTAGACAGAGGCCCTGTACTTAGTTCCCAACTTACTGCTTACCCAGCACTATGCTAATGCTGAGAGCACTATCAAAGATTGCCGTACTTAGATATTACCGTCACAGTCTTAGCTCAACCACGGGTATCGAATATGCAAGATGCTATGTTGCAGCTACACATAAACTTACTAGAAATACCGGAAACAAGAGTAATCATTAACCTTTACCGACTGGATCTAAATAGTCAGGCAACACCATAGACACAGAGAGTATTCGTTCAACCTTCACAGAAAACAATCAGATCACACCGTAGACACAAAGAACTCGATAGTTCAAACACACAATACTGAAAGCTCAGTGCACAACTTAGAAAGATCCCTACTGCACTTAACTTTACCATATGAAGACAGATTCCAACATTGCAGACAACACAGCACAGATCTGAATACCAGAATGCTACTACAGTTGCTTAGATTTCACCAACCACTGGCAGAACATTCCAAGAAGGGGTAACACACAATGCGCGGACTAACACCATAACCCAATAGAGATTCACAAACAACTTACTCAGACAACAATTCACGATCTATTAGCTATAAATAGAACTCACAACCTCAACAGAGATCGATAGGTAACAAACACAGATACACACAGTACAATCAGAGTACGCAGAAATTAGACAACAGCGCTACAGCAGCATTCAGGCAATCCCCCAGACGAACAGTCTGGTGATTCCATGAATCGTCTCACTAGTTAACAATAGAACAGATGTCGACGGCAGACAAACAAGAGTGACAGACAAACAAGAGACGAATTAGAAACTCAAAACACTAGAGATTATGCAACAGACACTACAGCTACGATCTGCTCAGTCACCCAGACAGACAGTCTGGTGATCCGTCACGTACCCGTCTCTGCGCGTCTTCTTGATTTATATAACTTTTTTTACAAACTGTTTGTAACTACTTTTTCACTCGTGCAAACAAGATTCAGTTATACAATCTTCCGGTCCGGCGGCCGCTAACACTCTGGCACGCACGGTGGACTCGAACCAGCAGATTTTACAAAATTATTGCTCATCTATGATTCCTTCTAAGTACATATTTCTAGCTAATCTAAAAGGTACGGGCGATCTTTTTCTTGAGGGTTTCTAATAACTATTTTAGGGTGTCCGGTTCTAGTAATTGTGCATCTATATGTACAGAGCTTAGGGCTATGGCTTCATTTAGCAAAATTTCTTCTTGGGTCTGTAGAAAGGCTTCTTGTAAGTAAAATTCATTGGATAAAGTCGCATCTCTTGAAATCTTCATTTCGGCAATCTGTTGCTCCATCTTCTATACTCTTTCTTTCTGGTTTTCCAATTGATTCTCTCTTCTTTCGATTTCTTGAATCTGAAAGTTTACTGTTCTTTCATATGATGTTTTTTCGTGTCTGAGATCTGCAATTAGCTTCTGTGTCTGCGCTTCCTTGGTCAAATAATGCTTGAGCATATTGTTCACATCTGATAGGTTTTCTTTTGTCCGTTGCAGTTCTTCTTCTGTTAACTTAGCTTGCGTCTGCTATTCTTGACTCTGCTGCACTAATTCTTGTAGCTGAATTTTGGTTTCTTCAAGCAAGTTTCCTAAGGTGATCCTTGCATCTTCTTTGTCTTGGATATCTTGCTTCATTTTGCTGATTTCTGCGTTTGCAATCTGTAACGACTCTTCTTTCTTTGTGAGTTCTGCCACGGCCGCATCTCTCTGATTGGCAATCGTCTGTTGTTCGGCTCAGTCACCCAGACAGACAGTCTGGTGATCCGTCACGTACCCGTCTCTGCGTGTCTTCTTGATTTATATAACTTTTTTTACAAATTGTTTGTAACTACTTTTTCACTCGTGCGAACAAGATTCAGTTATACAATCTTCCGATCCGGCGGCCGCTAACAGCACGTAAGCTCATTCCTCAGGCCTTCCTGGAATACAGTCAGTTATCAAACATAGAGTTCCTTTGGTAGTTTAGATGGAGTTCACATATGGAAAAAAAGAAAAACACAAAACTCATTCAGAGTTCCTAACACATTCTTCAGTTATCAAAGGTCACCCCTAGCAGTTGCAAGAACATGCACCAAGATCCCTATGTTAGATAGACCTGCAATATCATGCATATTTGGACACCATAGTTTAGACATCAATTCACCACATTACTGTGATCATCATCTTTCCTTAAAGTAGTACTTGTTATGCCAAAAAGTGCAAGAATAGATCAGGTGAGAGTATAACGACCAGTGCATTCTACTTTTCAGAAAGGGACGATAGACAAGAGGGACCCAAAACCTGTAGTGGCTCCAGGAAGAGGATCAGGGTTAAAGAAAAACTTCTCTAGATAGCCCCATATGATGAAGATGTGATCAACAGGACTTCAGAACATTCCCATGTGCAAAGGCGGTCACAATCACCCCATGGACAGTCGGCAGCAAGCACATTATGAACATGATGGCCCGGTTGTAGGGAAATGGATCTCAAGTCATTTTGTTAAAGAACGACAAAGAATAACTTTTTCGGAACAAATCAAGGTCAACTTCTCCCCATGGTGGTGAAGGTGTGCACACCATCCTGTACGCAGACAATCACACACCGAATCCTCCAAGCTCTACATGCTGAAAGGATAATTAGAACAATCTGCAAGATCATGAGTATTTCATGAGAGGCTAGCATAAATCATTTTAAAAAGATCACAAGAAAGATAGTGCCGTGGTGAGAGGTTTTTGTGTGTGAAGGAAACTCTCATCATTGATATTTCTCCATTGAGGGAGGCCCCGACTTGCGAACGTATGTAAACATTTGGCTTCAACTCACTCCGGTAGTGATGGCTTTGAACATTATTCCTCTCATGAGGTAATGAATACCACTGAATTTATACCTAACATGCTGTGACCTCACGAGGAAATCAGTCATTACATGAATTTTAACTCCAGAAATATCAACGATTTACTTAACTTCCTCGGACATGAGGAGAATCATGGGGTAGATCCCCCTATAGGCACATGCATCAATACTAATAGAACTACGAGGCTAACGGTTATTGTCCAACCAACTGAATGAAGTCTTTCCTATGAAAAATCTCAAACCAAATAGCCACACATATCAAACGAAGTCATACGCCATGGAGTTAGATCATTGAACGGAGTCTTTCCTACAAAAATGTTAAGCCAAACAGCCACACATATCAAAACAACGCCAAGCATAACCTCAATTCCAAGCCCGAGCTTCACTTCATCAATAGGTACCGACAAGTTCAACGTAGATAGCGTTTGCAAGCATTTCGAAAACATCATTAAGATAGAACCCAAATCCTATTGTTGAGTTATGATCATGAAAATTTTGACAAAGATAAGTACATGATTGTATCATTCCCAGCAGCCAAACATTTCTAACAAGAGATTGCTGTACGACACTTTATTTATTATCCTGCACGAAGCGGTCCAGGCTGGACCCCAAGCTGAAGAAGCATGAGAGGGAACACACAATCGACTTCAAACTGGAGAAAACCTAAAGGGGAGCAAAGGTTCAACCACCATAGTACTGACAACAAGAAAATGGGGAAGCACGAAGGAGTATTGAGTAGAGGGAGCGCCGTTTCCACCAAGCCATGTATGACAAGAAATGGAGCAAACTTCGAACTTACATGCTGAGTAAAGATAGATGAGGGGAAGATAGGTGCCCCATGCCCACACACAGCCAGAATAACAGTCTTCGGGAGAGCAAGAGACATCTTGACCATGCACGCACAAGACTTGAAGGCGGAGGGAAAGCCACAGAGGGCTGAACCCAGGATCTTAACAATGGGGAAGAGGCCAGAATGGTGACTTGGCATGAAGGAACCAAGGAGTGGCACCCCATGCAGCAGTCAACTCCACACCGCTATTCAGACCAAGATCGAACCTAGCTCCAACCTGTGAGAAGGGGAGCTCGTGAACGAACTCGACCCCCAAATGGGGAGTGATAAGATAGAAAGGAAAGGACAAATGTATTTCCCCCCCCCCCATAAGAGAGTCAGAGGGAGTTCATTCTCCCCACCTACCAATAGTACCCGACTCCATAAAGAAGGAGCGCGGAAAAACTTTTCCCCCCCTTCGATTGGGGTGCCAAAAATTCCACAAATCGCATGTGTGTCCCTTTGTCAGACATCACTTGTCCTCCATTAAGGATGTTAATGATGAGAGAGAGGGCAAAAACAAAGGACCACAGATGCCTCCAGGCTCCAGGCTCCGGGTTCTCACAAATCACACAAAATTTCTAACTTTTATCAAAAGTTCAACCTCTTTTTGTTTTTGTGGTTTTCTTGAGGCTGAAGAGAGAGAAGGGAGTAGAGAAGGTACTACCCATCCCCCTTTTCAAGTCCATCACTGAAATCAAGAAATGAAAGAGAGATGGAGGGTGATGCCTGATTGAGTGTGTGGGAGTCTCTGTGTATGTGAGAGAGAAAGAGAGAAAAGGGGGTTGGGGGATGTTTTTGTGCAACAAACATAATGAACCAAAAACTGCCTTACCAAAGCAAGAAAATGGTGAGCAAATGGCCCAAAGAAAGGATGAAAATGCCATGCATAAACTCAAATCCTACATAATCGAGCAAAAAAAATTGCAACAGAATACTTTACCACATGTTCTTGAGCTCTCCAAGTGATGAAAGGCCGACCACCCCAGCAACGGCGCCAAAAAGTGTTGAGATTGTAGCAAGGAACACCCAGAACCCACACCACCTTGCATGGAAGCAAGAAGGAAAGCTCAAGAGTGACTCTCCTCTCATCCACCCCTACCTCCCACATGTTCAAGCCATTGAAAACAGCCCCATGCTTTGCCACATGCTTGAAAAAAAGGAGAATAGGGAGTCCAGGATCCTTGTCCATGAGGAAAATACAAGCAAATACAACTACTCTACTCATGCAAAGGAGAGACATGCATAGGCACACACACACCACTCTCACACACTCACAAGACACAATACATGTAAATGTAAATAGTCTTCTTCGAGTAAATGAGAGCATCTTCCATTGATAAAAGATTTTACATGAGAACACATCAACCAAAAGCTCCCCTCTTTACAAAAATGAGCTCATATTTATAGGCTAAGCTCTATTCCCCATGTGCCTCTTTGAAAAGTCAAAAAGGTGATTCTCTCTCTAACTGCCAATCTTCTAGGATATTCCAAGATCAAATAAATAACTACCAAATCCCAATGAAGGGCATGTGTGAGCATATTTCTACGTGGGATTTTCTAGAGAGCCAAAAAGGTGAAATGTGAGACCTCTTCACTAAGGTATATAGGAGAATATTAAAAAGTGCTCTAGGAGAGTGTTCATATGTATCACTCACATATATACAAAAAAAGGTTATTTCGTATGGTCTAGAGAGGGTTCCCATGCACCATTCAGGGTGTGTGCATACCCTACAACCCAACACCAAGCTAACTTCCTAAGAGGAAGAGGAGGTGGCAAAGGTAGAGGAAGAGGCAGAAGTAATAAAGATGGAGTCAAAGCTTGCTGGATTTGTGGTAAGACAAATCACTTAGCTCATGATTGTTGGCATAATACCTAGAATAATGGTGGATATAATCAGAACTTTAATTCGAGAGGAAGAGGTGGCAGAAATCAAAGAGGTAATTTCAGAGGTAGAGGTTATTTTGGAAGAAATGCAGGTAGAGGATTCCAAAGTCAACAATACAACAATACCTACTATAATTATGCTTCAAATCAGAAGGAGGATTCAACATTGATAATGAATGCAACTTGTGAAAGGCAAAGTGAAGACCAAAGAGTCTTCTACATTGACTCAGGGTGTAGCAATCACCTGAGTGGCAACATAGCTTTGATGACTGATTTGGAGAATAAGGTAACTAATCATGTAGTTCAAATAGGTGACAACACAAAGCACAATGTGAAGTCGATTGGATCAGTGAAGGCCAAGGATGGAAGTACTCTCTTGAGTAAGGTTTTGTATGTTCCTACAATTCCAAAGAATCTGGTAACTGTAGGACAAATTGTTGAAAAAGGTTATGAAGTTAGGTTCACTAATGAAGGAGTTTTTGTGGAAGACCCTAGCAATGGGTATAAACAAATTGTTTCAGGGAAGAAAGAAGGAAGATTGTTCACATTGAAGATTCAAGGTAACATTGGTCATGCCTTGTTCATCTATGGAGGACATAAGATCTCTAAGTTAGATCTTTGGCACAAAAGGCTTGGACATTTTAATGAAAGAGGTATTAAAGATATGGTTAACAATGGTTCAGTGCTTGGATTGCCTAATGTTGTAGGTCAACATATGACATACAGATGTGAGGCGTCTCAATTCGGTAAGGCTCATAAGCAATCTTATTCCAATCATGGTTTTATGTATTTAGAGAAGCTTGAATTGGTACATAGATGTGTGGGGACCATCAAAGGATTTCAACATCAATGGCTCAAGGTATTATGTGATTTATGTTGATAATGCTACCAGATGGATCACTATCTATGTGATCAAAGATAAGTCAAAGGTATTCAATACATTCAAACATTATCATGTGTATGCATAGAGAATTACAGGTCAAAAACTGAAGAGACTAAGGTCAGATGGAGGGGGAGAGTATTTCTCTAATGAGTTCAGTGATTACTTGTGGAATGCAGGTATAAAAAGGGAAATTACTTGCAGGTAATCTCCTCAACAAAATGGTGTAGGAGAAAGGAGGAATAGAACTCTTGTTGAGTTTGCAAGATCCATGATGAAGGAGAAAAATTGCCCAAATTATTTGTGGGTTGAGGCTGTAAATACAGCCACATATTTGTTCAATAGATTACCATGTAAAGCTTTGCAGGTGTAGCTCAAGCGTAAGCACCACCTCCTTTACTTGTCAATCCGCAGAGACGTGAGGACCGGTATGAAGACCACGAGCAAGTGAAGGCACAAGTGCGTGAGTGAAAGCACACAAACATGCACACACATACACACACACACACACGCACAAAGTAAGATCAAAGAGAGGAACAATGGAAAGCTTAGATTGCAAAAGAGTTCTCTTACAAAAGTTCTATTCTCTAACAAGCCAACCCCAAAAATGAGCTCTCTAGCTCTTTTTATAGTTTTTTGACTAGTTTTGGCCCTGTCCAGACCTAGTGTCCGGCCTAGTTAAAAATTAGGTTCCAGGGCTTATTTGAGGGATCAAACGAAGTCTAAAAATTATGAAAATTGGTATGATGGTACTTTTAATACTCCTCAAGCTCGAGGACTCCTCGGCTTGAACAAAATGGAGTTACTAAAAATAGATAATGGTATTTACAATGGTTTTTAGTGATGAAAATCACTATTTTCGTAGGGGATTCTTCTGAAAATTTGACATACACTTCTTGGAGCTCCCTACTTGCTCCCTTTCCTTGTGTGTCCACCTTTTGATGTGCTTCCATGCTTTGTCCTTGACTTTGAGCTTCAACACTCCCCCCCCTCTCGAGTCTGTCGTCCCTGACAGACCCTTGTTGGAAGGGTTGTTCCATGTAGTGCTTTGAGAGGTGGTGTCCATCCGTTGTATAAGCTGGTTCCTTGGATTCCAGCAAGAATGTGTCGTTGTGAGCTTTCAAAACTGCAAGTTGCTCAAAAGAGGTTGTCGAGAGTGATTTGGAGCAACTACTGGCTTCAATTTGCTTCCGAGATAGGGATGTTGTTCCCATGACATCCGCTAGCTCTTCCAAAGATGATGTTGAGAGCAGTCATGCCAACTACTCATACCCCATAATGAATGATGAGTGAGTGTGTTCGTGCCTGGGTTGAAAAAAGTATGTGCCTTGTGCACGGCCTTGTAATGTAGCCCTACGCATGCTTACTTGGAAAATGCATTGGAAGAAGTATGGTGCAAAAATTGCGGGTCTTGAGCTAAGTGCTCAAGGGTATGCTGACGAAGAGGTTTCCTAAACTATCATGGTTATGGTGTTTCCAAAGTAAAGATACTTACCATGGAGAAGGTTGATGGATGTTTGTCTCTTCGTGTTGTACACTCGGCCTTTGGGATGGAACATTGTTGATGAATGTCCATGTTGCTTGTCCACTGATGAGATCGTTTGAGTGGTGGATCCTCTCTCCTCTTTTCAAAGCAACATTTGTCAAATACTGAGAATTGAATTTCTTTATATTCCTTGGCAAGCAACATCGGGTAACTACACCAAGCTGAGTTTCACATATTCTCTTTAGCTCACCATATGCAGGAGTCTTCTCCTCTAGAACTACCCTTTGCAGATATCTCCTTGGATGCTCTGGTACATGAAGTAGTTAAGCATTACTCAAGTTGCAGACCTTCAAGCTCTTCATTCCTACCATGGTAAGAGAAAATCATAGTTGTAGATGCCATGTTCATGCCAAATGCTTGTCATCTACCAGATAAGGCAGCAATAATCTCACTGCTGGCCGAGACACACTTCTATCCAAATTGATAAATGCCTAGTAATCAACAGTTCCACCTTCAACTAAGCATGACTCATTCATGTTTCATAAGCCAAACCTGGGAACAAGCTCTCTCCCGCTTTTTTTTTTTTTTTTTTTTTTTGAGGAACAGGATATCAGAAAACAAGAACACAAAAGTTAGCACAATAGAAATATTTGACATATGGTACTGTGCTCTTGTGTGTGGGATTCTCAAGTGTGTCTATGCACGGCCATGTAATGTGGCCCTATATTAATGCATACTTTGGAAATGCATGACCTGAATGGTGCAAAAGATAGGGTTGTGCAAGGAGCACATGGTTGTTGCTCGTTCGAGGCTTTCGATGTTATTTGCGGAGGTTGATGCTGACCTTGGTGGAGGTATCCATTGAGTCTCGAACTGATGTAATCCTCCTTATGGGAGTCCTTTTTAGAACATCATTTGGCACTGTAGAGGTCACTTCAGGCGTCTTTCTCTTTGGATGCTTTCTGAACTGTGGTATCCAGTGTGGTTGACGCTTTGGTTCGGTGGAGGCTACTTGCACTTTTGGCTTCCAAACCCATATCCTTTTTGCATGTCTTCCTACTAATGTTGAAGAGCTGATTTGATCTTCCTTTGGTCTCTGTACGTGGTTCTTACCCTTTTCTCTTTTGGGCTTCTTTGTTGAAACCTTTTGCATGTGGGAGAACAAAGGTTGTTGTGGATGTAGGAGCTTCTTAGGTACCCACATCTGTAATTGCCCTTGTTGAGCTACAGCTAACTTCTTAGGCACCCAAACTTGTTGGATACCTTGTGATTGAGCTTGTCTGAGCTGCTTCCTTCGTCTTCTGGCCTAGTTGGTTTGCATGGATGGGATTTGTGGGGGCAAGGTTGGTGGTTGCTCTCCTTTGCGTACCCATCTCTGCTTCATGCTCGGAACTGCTTTTTTATCGAATGGTGTCTTTCTATTTGATGTAGCAGTTGTTGTGAACGGTTGTGTTTGCTTGTGTGGTGGACTCACTACTGTGGCTACTTGATTCTTTGGAGAAGAAGAAAGATCCACCCGCCTTCGAACCTGGTCTTCCACGATTGACTCCTTCTGCATCATAGAGCTTTTGACACATACAACATCTTCTTTCATATGATTAGTCTTGGAAGAACTAAGAGAGTGTGTGGTGCCATGATTTAGGAGCATGCAGTTCTCTAATTCTAATGTAATGCATTGTTCATGTACCCAAACTTGAAGAATTTGACTTCTTAGGTTTAAGTTAACTGCATGGTCATAGATCCAATCTTGACCCAAGACAAGTGGTTCTGTAAGGTTCTCATTTTGACATACTAGCGCTTTGACTTTCATTGGAACATCTTGAAGGTAGATGGGAAGTTCCACCTCGCCCAAACAAGGGGTTTCCACACCTCCCAATCCTATGAGATAAGCTTCTATGGGATTGATGTTCAACCCCAAGTCTTGGCAGTAGGAAAGTCTAACTGCACTACTTGCTGCACCTGAGTCAATCAATGCTTTCACCGTCCTTGCACCCTTCCCTTGTCCTATCTCTATGGTCACAAAGGGTCTTCGGTCAATGACCTGAGAAGTCGCTATGCCTGACTTTTGACACATATCCATGTGATATTTTGGGGCTTTTGAGTTGACTTCTAGGCCTAACCGCCTTAACTTATTTCGCCTAATACGCTCTCTAGCCTCTACCTGTGCTTCTCTCACTCTTAACTCTTCATCTTTTCGCTTCTTAGCAGTGTTGAGTCTCATTAGCATATCCTCAGTGAGAGGTTCTTGATATAGCTTGACTCTACAGCCACTAATATAGTTTGGCAAGATATCTCCTTCTAGCGTGGCCAACTGAACTGCACCACTAGTGGAAATTCTATTAATGATCATGGGTCCGTATCCTCTTTTTTCCAATTTACGGGCATGTTGTTTTAGTGTGTATACCAACACTAGATCTCCCTCTTTCAATCCCTTATCCTTGATGTGTGCATCAAAGTATGCCTTTTGCCTCTTCTTTGCAGCGTAGATGCCTGCTGCCGCTCGTAGCCTCGTCTCACCCAAGCGTTCGAGATCAAAGATCCTAGAGGACAATTCATGCCCATTCCACTCATACTCTTGTGCTACTTTTAAGGCAGGGATTAAGAAATCTAACGGTAGCACAGCGTTCTGTCCGAAGACCATCTGAAATGGGGTGGCGTTGAGTACCGTTTTGTAGGCAACTTGATAAGCCCAAACAGCATGATGAAGTTGTTTGTCCCAATCAGAGCGTTTATTATTTACCAGTTTTGTCAATACGTTACAGAGGATCTTATTAGTACTCTCGGCTTGTCCGTTGGCTTGTGGGTGATAGGGGGCAGATTTCTTATGTATCACCAAGAATTCTTGGAGAAGATTTTCAATGACTTCATTCAAGAAGTGTGTGCCTCTATCGCTCACCAACTCTATTGGTAGTCCATATCTCGTGAACACATTCTCGAATAAGAACTTAGCCGTAGTGTGAGCATCATTCTTTGTTGTGGCTTTGACTTCTACCCACTTTGTAAGGTAATCTGTGGCTACAATGATGTACTCTGCATGGGAGTTTCTAGCTGGGGGGTTAATAGGACCTATGAAGTCTATGCCCCACTTTGAAAATGCACGTCCTCCCATCATTGGCCTCAAGGGCATCTCGTCTTTTCTCACTGGATATTGTGCACGTTGGCATGTGTCACATTTCTTCACATAGGTATGTGCGTCCATATGAAGAGTGGGCCACCAAAGTCCTGAGAATAGAATGGTCTTGATCACTCGGTCAGGACCAAAATGTCCACCTGCAACACCGCTGTGTGCTGTCTCTAAGACCTTTAAATAGTCTGATTCATGAACGCATAGTCTTAAGTAACCATCTTTGCCTCTTCGGTATAGGTTGTCCCCTACTAAGGCATAGCCTTGAGCCTCTTGCTCCATGCTTCGTCTTCTTGCTAGACTAGCCTCTTTGGGTAATCTGCCCGATCTCATAAACTCTACCAATGGAGCACTCCAATCTGGAATTAATGACACTTGATAAAGGGTCGCATGCTCCACTGGGGGTCTCTCTCTGCACCTTGGACAATTCTTAATCCACTCATGTATTTCTTTGTCCATGCTAGGCCAATACACTCCTAAACACTTTAGATTCTGCAATGTTCGTTGTTTAGAATAGTGATTTCCTAGCATTCCTTCATGGGCCTGTTGCAACCAACTACTATGTTCATCATCCTCCACACAACAAGCTAATACACCCTCAGTATCTTGTTTGTACATGCTTCCTGCTAATATGTGATATTTTTGTGATTTTACAATTTCTTCTTGTGATGTTCTCACATTCTTATTTGCAGGGCCAAAGGTTAGGACTGGTACCAACTTATTTGCCCATTTAGGAACAACTTCTAAATTGAACAGATAAGCATCCGGTAATTCGTCAGACACTCCTTGCGGTGACTCTCCTGAAGTGATGCGAGAAAGGTGATCTGCCCGAAGGTGGGTTCTACCTTTCCTGACAACAACTTCAAAGTCATATTCCATTAGTAAGAGGAACCATCTTACTAAACGTCCAGTATTGCAAGGTTTATTGACCAAATATAACAAAGCTTGATGATCAGTGAAAAACTTGAACTTGTTGGCCAATAAATAGTGTCTAAACTTCTTCACAGCATATACCATGCCTAAGCCCTCTCGCTCAGTTGTGGTATAGTTCCGTTCAGCTGCAGTGAGCTGTCTACTAGCATATGCTATGGGCAAATCTAAGTTTCCTTCACTTCTGGGTTGTGCTAGCACACATCCTATGGCATGATTGGATGCATCCACATGGACATGGAAGGGTTTATTCCAATCAGGAGTGGTGAGTATTGGTGCCGTGCACAAACATTTCTTCAGTTCGTTGAAAGAATTCTCGCATTCGTCGTTCCACTCAAAATTAGACAACAAGGCATAAAGGGGTCTAGCTATGATCGCGTACACGTGGATAAACCTACGGTAGTATCCACAATGGCCCATAAAGGCTTGTACCTCTTTAATATTCCTTGGCCTTGGTAGCTCCGCTATGGCTCGTACCTTATCTTCATCTGTTGAGATTCCATTCTTAGAAACAATATGACCTAAGATTTTACCTTGACGCACCATAAACACACACTTTTCTGGGTTCAGACACACTCGATATTCCCTACACTTGTTGAAGATTTGTCTGAGCTCAGGGATGTGAAACCTTCTTTCTTGGGAATGAGCACATAAATCATCCACATACACTTCTAAGCTCTTTCGCAAGACTTCTTTGAAGACATGACACATGATCCTTTGGAATGTTGCAGGTGCATTGGTGAGCCCAAATGGCATCACACGAAATGCAAAGATTCCCCACTCTGTAGCAAAAGCTGTTTTGTTTTGATCTTCTGGGGCAATGGCTACTTGATTGTAACCTGAAAATCCATCAAGGAAGCTATAAACTTCCTTGCCTGCAACACGCTCCAATAGGTGTTCTGTGATTGGAAGTGGATAACTATCTCTAATCGTAGCGGCATTAACTTTTTTAAGGTTAATACACACTCGCAACTTCCCGTTCTTCTTGGGTACCACAACAATGGGGGACACCCATTCGGTATGCTCAATCTCATAGATGAATCCAGCTTCAATCAACCTATCAATTTCTTCTTTTATTTTGGCTGCATAGGTATCATTATATGTGTAGGGCTTCTGTTTGGTGGGCTTAGCATCAGCAGTCATGGGGATAGTATGAGAGCAAATTCTTGGATCTACCCCTTTCAAGTCTCTATAGTGCCATGCAAACACATCCCTATATTCCCTTAATAGAGCTATGAGCTCCATTTCTTCTCTTGCACTTAGGTCATCTCCTATATATGTGCATCTCTCTTCGTTCTCTTCAATGGTCACTACAATCTTCTTGGTCTTTTCTTTATTATCATATGATTCTCCTATGATGGCCTCTCTCTTAGGCATTCGTACCAAAATTTTGCGGTCGTCAACTTCATATTTCTTGAAGTTTTCTGGTACTTCAAACAATGATTCCTCCTCTTCTTGTTTCACTGCTTTTCTTTTCTTTTTCTTTTGACTACTCTCACTTCCATCCTTTGAGTTTACTGTTTTAATACTTGTGAGAGGTTCTTCTTCTTTCTGGGTGAACACTCCTATATCTTCTAGATAGTGCTGCTCTGAGTTAAAGCAACTATCCATCACAATAGACTCCAAATCATCGTCATTCTCTTCTTCTTCTATGACATCACTAGGGTCACATTCTTCTAGCAAGGGTTGACACATGAACACTGAGATATCATAACCCTCCTCATCACAATGAGGTGTCCACTGTTCCTCATTGACAGCAATGTCCATGGTGGCTAAGATTTCTGGCCAGCCATGAGGCTCAAACTCCTCATCTGGAAAGATCATCGGTGTGTAGGCTGGGTCTCTAACTGGTCTATCTCCTAGCGAAGTTCCTTCTTCTCTTGCCTTTAAACGTTTTTCCTCTTCCTTTGCGACCTTGCACATCCACAAATGAGTATCTTCATGTAGCCATGATGGATCAGGTGAACTTTCAGAATGCACAGAGATGGAATCTTCTTTCGCTTTGTGGATAGAATTCCACTGTAGGGGTGGTACATCTCTAAAGGTGTAATCCTTCAAATTGACCTTGGTGGTGACCCCTAAGTGCTGTAAGTACAAGGAGTTAGTTCCCCAATCCTGTACTATTTGCAATTGTCGTAGGAAGGGTCTTCCTAGGATCATCTCATAGACATTATTTTTCTCAAAGTCACATATAGCAAATGTGTGCTCAAACTCTACACCACAAGTGGTTAGAGTGATCCCTTCTAGCAATCCTAGAGGTCTTTCAAAATGACCATCAGCCATTTGAAGCTTCATTCTAGTTGGTCTTAATGTGGGCTTGCCCCATTGCTTCCACAAGGAGGTGGTCGCAATAGCAACACCAGCACCTGAATCTATGATTGCTTTGGTTGTGTAACCTTGGTAGGTGATTGGAAGATAAGTATTACCTTCTTCACCCTCACACATGTCCCCTATTTTGTCTAGAGGTATCTCTGGTACCCTTTGCTTGGAGCCTGCTTTTGGCATGTTGGAATCAAGTTCTGGAACCTGATCCTTCACATGATTCCAAAGCTCAGGTTTTGCTTTGAGCAGCTCTTCTACAGTGAGATGACACTGAACCTTAGTGTTCTTCACGACATCCGTGTTCCTTGGAACCACTGAGTCTCCATTTTTTACTAGTATTGTGGGAGCTCTAATCTGGAGAGATTCAGATTCCCATGGGCCTGGAAATTGAGGCAGTTCTTCTAAGGTATTAGATTCAAAATCTAACCTTTCGTCTTCTTGTTGTTCTGCTTCATCTCCGTAAATAGATGGAATGTCTTGGGGAAATTGATCATGAAGATCATCAATCTCAAGAATAGGAGGGGAATTACCCTTCTCCTTGGCCCATTTCTCTTCTTGTATTTCCCGCAAGAATTCTTGAGAGTACTGTTGAATTGAAGGAGGTATTCCTGGATCCGTGGAATTAGGAACATAAGCTCCCATTGGTGGTGAGCTTCCTCTTTCAATAACTAGTTGAGCCTGTGGAGGTAAAGAAACTTGTCGTTTGTTTACCAACTGCTCTAATCGTTCTAGTAAGCCCTGGAAATGCAAATCCCCTTTGACAGAGTTTGTCTGATTGAACTTTTGACTAGTCTCAAGTATAGCTTGAGCTTGTTCTACCATTTTCATGCACATTTTCATCCGTTCAATCTCTAAGTCCGCTCTAGGGTAACTCTTGTCTAGGTTTGCAGTTGTAGGCCCTTCTTGAAGTCGAGCCTGGTAGGCCTTGAACATCATGTCCAAGCCTTCTGGGGTTGGATCTGCAAGAACAGACCCTGGTTGTGGTCTATTTACAATGGGTGGTGGGGTGGGATGAGGTGGAGTGGATGGAGTTTCGGCATGCGAGGGGCTTTGAGATGCAATGTCTTCTATTTTTGTTTTCGCTTCTTTTAAGCTTTCTTCTAGTTCCGATAACTTTTTATTCCACTTGCGATTGGCCTTCTCTCTGGTATCCTTCCATGTTCTTGTTTTCCTCTTACTAGGCTCTCCCGATTCACTCGACTCTGATTGTTCTACTGGTTTATCCTGCTTTAATGCTTGTGCCCTAGTAACTGCCTGTATAGGTGCCACATTACTACTACTTGAACTTGAATCCGCCACTAAGCCTACCACATTAATGGGTGTAATCTTGGGTGCGCTGGAGGGGTTTCTTGGACAATCTCTAGGGAGATGGTCTTTGCCACAATCAGGGCAAAAAGCCTGTATTGTGATAGCCTGTCCTTGACTCGGAGATGATGGGTGGGGACAGTCACGAATGAAATGATCACCTTGACATCTAAAACAAGATCCTCTAGGGGCTTGTGGTCTCATTTGTCTCAATTGGGGCCTAGGGTTAGGATTTGTGTACATGACATTGGAGTATTCTGGCTCCCAATTTTGCTCCATAGGTGGTGCCTCATATTGATACGAGTAAATCTCACTATGTTCAGGTGACTCTGTGTAATACGCATGTGGACTACCTTCATGGGAGTAGTCTGAACTATGAGCATGAGAATCATTATTTGGTATCAATGGGGTTAGGGGCACCAATGCTCTGTTTGGATTTTCCTCTCCCACAGCATATTTGACTGGAATCACGTTGGCTGGAGCTGGTGGTTGGTTTCCCAAGACAGGTTGTGGCCTATATGGTACCTGATATTGCTGTTGTGGTCTATAATATGGCTGTTGGTATTGGTTCTGATACCTACCTTGTGGGTAGGGTTGCTGATAATTCTGTCTAACAGCCTGCCTATTGTAGGGACAATCTTGAGCCGTGTGGTTTGTGTATTTTCTCTCAATAGTGCAATATGGAGCATTCCTTTATCTAATGTTTTGGTTTTGCATTGGGCATACATTAGCCATGTGGTCGCCCCCACAAGTATAACACCGATTCACTGGAGTGACTCTCTGTGTTTGTTTATTTTGGACTCCCAGCTTCTTGGCAACTTGCTCAGCTATCTCCTCTATTTCCGTGGAGATTTTTGAAGTATGACTAGTAGAACTATCTGAATCCTTATAGAGTTTGGATAATCCTAACTCCTCACCCAAGTTATCTTCTATGTCAATGCATGTCCACACGCACTCTTCTATGGATCTAGGCTCTTTCAAATATACATATGATCTTAACTTTGTGCTCAGTAAGCCATCTAAGAACAAAGCCACTTGTTTGGCTGGTGTGGGTAACTCGGGAGCAGGGCATCTTTCTAGGTACTGTCTGAACCTCCTACCTGCTAGTCGCACTGTTTCTTGGGGTGTCTGCTTGAAACTGTGGATCAAGGATGATGTGTTATGCCTGATACCACTCTTGGAAAATTCTACAATGAATTCGTCTAGCAGTTGACCTATATCGCGATAGTTGCGACTACTCAATGGTTGAAACCAAGCCAAGGCAGTGCCCTTAAGAGTCAAACCAAATGCCTCGTATTGCGTGAATAAATCCTCAACTTGTTCAACTCTTAACACTTGTTTGAACTCGGCCACATGATCATAAGGATCTCCTGACCTGTCAAAATAATTCTTCATTGCCTTGATCACTTGAGTGGGTCTAAGGGTTCTTGGGTGCTCTCGGGGTCTAGGCAATGGAAAATCATGTTCATCTCTTTTTTGCCTATGTGCTTGATGTCTCTCTCTTTCAGGTCTTTCATTTTCAAATCCTGATCTATTCCTGCCCACGGTGTGTGCAAAACTTACCTCAGGTCTCTCTCTAGTTCTTTCTCTCTGGGCTTCATGACCATGGGAAGTTCCTACACCTTGGAGGCCATGGGAAACATTGGATCTTGGTGGGGGGAAAATCAATTCATTCTTCCAAGTATATGCATGTCTATCATGTTCTGTTACCAAGAATATCTTCTCTGATGTGTTATCCAGGTAGACAACTTTGCCTGGTATCTCAGGATCTTTGAATTCATAGATGATAACTATGCCCAATTGGCTAGGTTGATCTGGCTTGTATCTCCAAAAGGCTTCCTCTGTTGCTCTATTCAAAAATAGTTCTATGCTTTTGTTGTCTTGAGGGATCCAATCCGGAGTGATCACTCGGGTCAAAACTGACTTACCTCTAGGAGTCTGGGGTCCTTGTCCTACATTTCCTTGTTCTAGGTCTCCTATTTCATTCTTAGGAATGACATTTCCAAACTCATCAGTCCTATCTGGTAGGTTGGTGACCACATACATGGTACCTTCCTTATCAATGTATGAACCCTCTTCGAATTTGACCACCGGGTGTTCAAGTCCAAAGGATTGATCTGGGTTTTTGAGTTGGACCACTGATCGCCTCAGACCATCCTCATAGATGCGAGCACCTAATTGGTTGGTCCGAATATATTCCAACTGTGTCTTATAGGGTCCTTCTGGTGTTTGTAGATGGGCAGTCCCTGAGCCACCTGCAGGTTTTCCCATGCTAAAAGACATTTCTGAATCACTTGTGTCTGAACTTAGTAAAAGATGACCACTTAGTTGTTGTGCCCAAGACTTGGATGTATGGTTGACACTAGCCTCAGAAGATCTAATGCTTTGTTTATCCTTGCCTAAGTGTCTACCAGATCTCAGGTTCATAAGCTTTAGTCAAGAGTCCAAATTTTCCCTTTGGTATGGTTCAAAATTCTTTGGAGCCCCCTTGGTTTCCTAGTCCCACTTGATGCCCAACTTCAAATTTCCAACGAGCTATAGAGCTCAAAAAATGGACTTTGGATGAAAAAGTTATGTCAAATCAGGCTCCTGGAGTCAAAACAGGCAAACAGGACCTTTTGAAAAAATCGCGATTTTGTACCTTGAGAATCGTGTTCACAAAATCGTGTTTTCACAAAATCGTGTTTTGAAAATCGCGATTTTGAATAGAAAATCGTGTTTCTGAAAATCGCGATTTTGATCACAAAATCGTGTTTCTGAAAATCGCGATTTTGATCACAAAATCGTGTTTCTGAAAATCGCGATTTTGATCACAAAATCGTGTTTATGAAAATCGCGATTTTGATCACAAAATCGTGTTTCTGAAAATCGCGATGTTGAGCACAAAATCGTGTTTCTGAAAATCGTGATGTTGAGCACAAAATCGTGTTTTTGAAAATCGCGATTTCGACTCAGAGAATCGTGATTTACAAAATCGTGTTTTCTCAGAATCGTGTTTTTGGCATGAAAATCGCGATGTTGAGCACAAAGTCGTGTTTTTAGAAAATCGCGATTTTGAGCAAAAAATCGTGATTACACAGAATCGCCTTTTTTTTCACAAAATCGTGTTTTTTACTGAAAATCGTGATTTGTGAGAATCGCGATTTTGAGCCCGCTGAAAATCGTATTTTCTCAGAATCGTGTTTTTGGCATGAAAATCGCGATGTTGAGCACAAAATCGTGTTTTTAGAAAATTATGATTTTGAGCAAAAAATCATGATTACACAGAATCGCCTTTTTTTTCACAAAATCGTGTTTTTTGCTGAAAATCGTGATTTTTTGAGAATCGCAATTTTGAGTAGGGAATCGTGTTTTCTCAAAATCGTGTTTTTTGATTGAAAATCGTGATTTGTGAGAATCGCGATTTTGAGCACACTCACAGAATCGTGATTCTGAGAATGACCACAGAATTGTGATTTTTTCAGCCAACTTTTAGGCGGGAAAACAGAAAATCGTGATTTTTCAAAAAATTTTGAATTTTCACAGAATCGCGATTTTCATCACAGAATCGTGTTTTTTGGCGGGAAATTCAAATTTATGAGCGCCGGCTATGGCGAGCTCCGTATGAGCAGAAAATCATGAAAAAAACACAGCGCTTGCTCTCCCTTGCTTCTCCTAACTCCTTCCCACACAATAATGCATGAAAAATGCTATGAAGATGGTGAAAATGCACTAAAAAACAAGAATTTTCTATGAAGAAGAAGATGGAAGAAGGTGGAGATGATGATGATGATGAAGATGAAGAGGAAAAAACTGAAAATGAACTGAAATGACATTTCTGAGCGCCGGCTATGGCGAGCTCCGTATGAGCAGAAAATCATGAAAAAAACACAGCGCTTGCTCTCCCTTGCTTCTCCTAACTCCTTCCCACACAATAATGCATGAAAAATGCTATGAAGATGGTGAAAATGAACTAAAAAACAAGAATTTTCTATGAAGAAGAAGATGGAAGAAGGTGGAGATGATGATGATGATGAAGATGAAGAGGAAAAAACTGAAAATGAACTGAAATGACAGTTTTTTTACCTTCCAACGTCGCAAATCTACGATCTTACCATCACAACGCTCGTCCTCGAAGCTCTCTCCCCGGCAACGGCGCCAAAATTTGGTGTAGCTCAAGCGTAAGCACCACCTCCTTTACTTGTCAATCCGCGGAGACGTGAGGACCGGTATGAAGACCACGAGCAAGTGAAGGCACAAGTGCGTGAGTGAAAGCACACAAACATGCACACACATACACACACACGCGCACAAAGTAAGATCAAAGAGAGGAACAATGGAAAGCTTAGATTGCAAACGAGTTCTCTTACAAAAGTTCTATTCTCTAACAAGCCAACCCCAAAAATGAGCTCTCTAGCTCTTTTTATAGTTTTTTGACCAGTTTTGGCCCTTTCCAGACCTAGTGTCCAGCCTAGTTAAAAATTAGGTTCCAGGGCTTATTTGAGGGCTCAAACGAAGTCTAAAAATTATGAAAATTGGTATGATGGTACTTTTAATACTCCTCAAGCTCGAGGACTCCTCGGCTTGAACGAAATGGAGTTACTAAAAATAGATAATGGTATTTACAATGGTTTTTAGTGATGAAAATCGCTATTTTCGTAGGGGATTCTTCTGAAAATTTGACATACACTTCTTGGAGCTCCCTACTTGCTCCCTTTCCTTGTGTGTCCACCTTTTGATGTGCTTCCATGCTTTGTCCTTGACTTTGAGCTTCAACAGCAGGGTATGCTACCATATGAGGCATGATGGGGTAAGAGACCTACTCTAGATCATTGCAAAGTATTTGAATGTTTGGCATATGCATATGTGCCATCTCAATTAAGGCACAAATTGGAACCTAAAGCTGAAAAGTATGTGTTCATTGGATATGATGATAAGCAAATGGGATATAGGTTGTGGAGTCCATCCACAAAACAATTCCTTGTATCAAAGGATGTTACATTTGATGAGCAAGGTACTTGGTATGCAGGTACAATCAATATTTATGCAGGTGATGAAGAAGTTGTGAATCAAAAGAAAGGTAAATCAAAGGTTCAGATATTTGATGAAGAGGAGAATAATGAAGTACAGGTTGAAGTTGAAGAAGTGCCAAGGTTTGATCCAGAATGTGATGAACCAGAAACCTCAAGGAGTGGAGAACTCAGAAGGTCATCAAGACACAAATGGCAACCTACAAGGTATAGTTATGACACTTCTTTTTTAGCTACCAAAGATTATGCTTATATGATAAAGGCAGATGAAGACCCTTCTACATATGAAGAGGCAAAAGGTAAGGAAAATTGGGATAAAGCTATGTAGGAAGAGTATGATGCATTGATGGAGAATCAGACATGGGATTTGGTTCCTAAACCAAATAGTCAGAAGATCATTGGATGCAAATGGGTCTACAAGACAAAGAGGTTTGCAGATGGAAGTGTGTCTAGATATAAAGTTAGACTTGTTGTGAAAGGGTATGCTCACACATATGGTATAGATTATGATGAGACTTTTAGCCTTGTGGCAAAAATGAAAACTATCAGGACACTCATAGCCATTGCTGCATGTAAAGGTTGGAAATTATATCAATTAGATGTGAAGAATGCTTTTCTAGATGGTTACATTTTAGATGATGTTTTCATGGAGCAACCATAAGAATTTAGAAATGAAAGGTATCCAGATCATGTATGTAAGCTCAAGAGAGCTTTGAATGGTCTGAAGCAGGCCCCAAGGGCATGGAATTATAGACTTGTGAAGTTGTTGAAAGAACTTGGTTTCCAAGTATCTAAAGCAGATAGTAGCTTGCTTGTTAAAGCAAGTGATGATGGGTTCATTTACATGTGCATATATGTTGATGATATAATTCTTACAGGTACAGATGAGAGAGGCATTCAAAGCCTAAAGAAGCAAATGGAGAAAGAGTTCAAGATTAGTGACTTGGGAGACTTGTCATATTTCTTGGGCATGGAGATCTCATACACTCAACATGGAGTGTATGTAACTCAAGAAAGGTATTTGAAAAACTTGTTGGTCAAGTTTAAAATGGATGATTGCAGGGTAGCACCTACTCCAATGGAGGTGAATCACAAATTGAGCAGATATGGAGGAGAAGAGTTCAAGGACATGAAGCTATATCAAAGTTTGGTTGGTAGTCTGATTTATGCTACATTAACTAGGCCTGACTTGTCATATGCAGTTGGAGTATTGTCTCAATTCATGCATTGTCCTAGGAAAGAACATTGGGTTGGAGGACAAAGAGTGTTGAGGTACATTAAGGGTACACTCAAAGAAGGTTTGTATTATTGTTTCACATCAGATACAAACATCAAGATTTATAGTGATACAGATTGGGAAGGTAATTCTGATGATAGGAGATCAACTTATGGATACTTGTGTTATGTGGGAGATAAGTTAATTTCATGGTGTTCAAAGAAGCAATACACAGTTGCTTTAGCATCCACAGAGGCTGAGTACAAAGGTATGGTTGAAGCTGCAAAGGAAGTGATATGGCTTAAGACTCTTAGGAAGAGTTTTGACATCATTCAGAGTACACCCACTATTCATGGAGATAACATGAGTTCATTGTATTTAGCTGCTAATCCTATATTTCATGCCAGGACTAAACACATTGAGATTCAGTATCATTTTCTAAGAGAGAAGGTAATGGATAAAGAGATTGAAGTTATACATACTTCAACAAAAGATCAGATAGCTGATATGCTAACTAAAAGTTTGGATGGACCAAAGCTACAAAGATTCAAAGACATGGAAGGTATAAAGAAGAAAGAGAAAACCTCAATTGATGATTGAGGGGGAGCTAATGGTGCAAGGCAATCAACAATTGAAGTTTTGAAGTCAAGGATTGAAGACAAGATCAATTCATGAAGCATGAAGAAAGTATATGTTCAGAGAATGAAGATGTGTATACATATGTACATTAATTTAGAGTTAGTTCACTTATACTTTTGTATGGTGATGAACTTGTACATATTTGCCTATATATACAAGGAGAAATGTCGGGGCAAATATGAGAGAGCATGTGAATAGAGAAATTAGAATTTGTATGAGCCATTAGACACTTTAGAAGTGAGTAAGATCTCTCTCATCACTCAGATGTAAAGTTTTGCAGAAATGAAGAAAAGTTGCGCCCGATATTTCTGAGAGTTCTCCTTCTGTGTTGTATCATTTGTGAAATGCTTTTGTACAAGTCTAAGTCTATAGTTGACTGAACTGTGTACAAATTTTTAGCTTCTAATTGTGATCAGGCTGAGAGAAGTGAGTGTAGGAACATTTACATGTGTAAATGTAAAGAAGAGAAGTTGCAGGAGGTGCAGAATTTGATGCTAATGTTTTGGTAAGTTCTCCTTCCACAGTGTAAATTTTTTATCAACCAAGAACTCATTCTTTAAGTTGGAAGGTAAGCTACCTATGGCTAAAAGCATTTGATTAAACGGTCTCTAGTTTGGGAGAATCAAGCTTTAGAAGTTGCAGGTGTCAAAGTCGACTGTAAATAAGTAGAGTTTTAGACATAGGTGACTTGCTAATATCATTTCTCAAGATCTAATGTCTTTTGGTGAATGATTAAACTTAGAGGATGTGCGCAAACTTTAGGCGACACCTTGTGCAAAGTTTTATCAAAAAATTTACACATTTTATAAGTCAATGAGTGAGTTATGTGCAGCAGACTTTCTGTGTAGTCACCTTCTTCACAGTTTGTTCAAGATTTTGGAAATTGAGTATTAATCCTCAAAATTGGTGAAGGTTTTAAGTTATTCTTGATATATAGATGCTCTAACTTCAAGGATAACTTGTTCTTTTGGAGATTAACACTCTCCATTAGTGCTCTCGCTCAAATTGTGTATATGTGTTTGGCTTATGACTTGCCTATAGAACGCGCAATGACAAGTGAAGAATTGAAGGCATTCAAAGGGACCGCCAAGAAAGCCAGAAAAGCTAGCAAGGGAGAGTAGGCAAGTGCATGCGATGATCTATCCCATGCCTATAAGTTCCAAAGTCCCCGTCACCTCAACCCTCTCCAGAACAGTCACCTATGGAACCCCCTATGCCTATACAACCCATTCGCATATGACTGTCAAGATCGGTTATTACGGAAGGTACTACCAGTTCCGTTACCTCTCAAGCAACCATAGTTCCAGAACCCACAACTACAGTAGTAGAAATTCCCACCTCCATTGGTGCGAAAGCATTTACTTTTCCTATACCCAGTTTGGAAGCCGAACCAATGAATACCACGTTTGATTTTGAAATACCAGATGCTTTTTCAAATGAATTCCAATTTTCTGAAGGACGACTTTTCTCTTAGGAGTTGAACACCCAAGTTACCCTACCACACCCCCTGATCAACCGCAAGAGCAAGTAGTCTCCAACTCTGAAGCAGAAAGGACAGAGACTGATGATGAAGATGGAGACGATGAAGCCAGTCATGAATCCCAAGAGAATGTGCAGACGGATGAATAGGAACAACAAGCTGATACTCAGGGTGAAACAAGTACTTACGAAGACGAAACATTTGAAGCAATTGTTGTGTACCTAAGTCAAGAAGACTTAAGGACTTGTGCCAAAGAGACTAAACCTCATTTGCCACACAAGTGCGTATAGTGGGAAATTGACACACGCTTATTTGTCAATCCGATCAAACGACCTAACCAAGTGTATGAGGACATGTGCACACGTGATGGGAAATGAAGTGGTTCAGCTTTTATGCATGAGAAAAGACTAATCCACCTCTCCAACTCATTGAAATACCAAAAGTGTTTGTCGTGATACCACTTACAACAATTTTCAATAAATCAAGGATTTCTCTCAGCTCCGAACTCCGAATATAGTCAATGACAGACTCCTTTCAAAGCTCTCGATGAGATGCATCTATTGGATGTGGTTTCACTCGATTTTGACAACTGTGCTTCAAGTTATGGAAAAAATAGTGAATGGTGGGAAACACCCATACTCACTCCACAACTCTTATAAGCTCACACACATGCTACAGTAGCTCAAAAACAGTGGGGAGGGGTAGACAACAGTCCTACACACACATTCCAAGCATTACATACACATAGAAGATCAAAGAGAAGATGGAAATATGCAAGAAAGAGGAAAATTCGAAAATCAGGAGCTCTCTTTCTTCACAATGGCAGAAAGTCTCTACAAAGAGTCACAAAGTGACTTATATACATGTGCCCTAAAATGGTCCTTTCACACAAGAGACCGGCACTTTATTACTAAAAAGTGAATCTCCTACTAATTTACAAGGAATATGTTACAATGAGTTGGGAATATGGTGCTTGATTTGTACTGCCTGTTCTTTTCTTTTCATCGCTCGCAACCCTTGGTCAGTTCTGCCTGTTCATCAGTCTTGCATTACGTTTTAGTGGTCCTCTGATTTGTCCTGGTTGCACACATCGGGCCGTGCTGTATTACTTGAGCCTATTTACTTTCTTTTCATCGCTCGCAACCCTTGGTCAGTTCTGCCTGTTTATTAAACAAGTGTTCAATTTTGATGGCCTCTCCTTGATTCTTGTCTTACATCCCCTGGGCCTGATGTATTTGTCTAGCCTGTTGAGTCGGGTTGCCACGCACGCCATCAGTGGAAGGTATGAGGATGTGATCCTTCAGTCTTCGATCTGGACCTTCCAAAGATCAAGAGGTTGAAGCAACCTCTTGTGGTTTCGGAACCGCTGGATATCTTCTTGCACATCTTCATGGATACTTTCCTAGCCCTGGTTCCTCCTTCCGCCTGCGTGCTTTTTCCTTGATGTGTGCCCCTACAGGGCTCTGTGCAGAGATGGGTGTTGCACCCCTGCGGGGCTTTGGGCAGAGGGTGGTTCTTCTGTTATCATGATCTTCATTCTTTATTGGGCAGGTTTTGACTTTGATCTTCTTCTTCTTCTTTCCTTGCTTGATTCCCCTTCCACACGTCCCTCCTCCTGAACTCTATCGTCCCCGACAGGCTTTTTGTGGTGACGTGTGTATGTCTGTATGGTTGCTTGCTCTCGTTGATTCAGCAAATTAGCGTGACAAATCATAAATTCTTTCCACTGCTGGGACTTAACTCCATCTTTTGGTGCTTGTCGTTGATCCGCAAAAAAACTTGTTTCATAAGCAACGAGACGCGCATTCAAGTTTGAAGTCATTTTTATAAAAATCTCTAAATCTATTTCGAAGAAGCCAGTGAAAAATGCTTCTTCAAAAGTTTGCATATACGTTGACGGCAAAAACATGATTCGAGAATAATATGCCATAAGTGTCAGGCAGCTTGGAATAGTGGATAGATAAAAAATGAGTGCTTCCGATCCTTGCGTAATGCCAATGAAATTCAAAAAAGTGTATTTTTCATGTTGGAATACTTTGATTACCGTGAGTAGCATGTTGAATATCTTATTTGTCATTTTAATAGCTAAATCAGGGACTGTAGCATATCTGGCAATCCAAAATTACATAGTTTTTACCATATATTCCTCCATCGGTAATTAATTGTGTGGAGGGCTAGGTAACAACGGGTAGTTGAGCCACTGATTATTGATATTGCCTTGGCACTGTCCTTCCCAAAATTGCGTCCAGGCGCGTCTGCGGGGTACAGGAAAAAAGGATGGATTGACTTGAAGCACATATGGTGATGCTTCCCACTGTACCCACAATGTAGGATTCTTTTCCAAAATTTTCCGCATCCAGATAGGATCCACCTTCTCGAACTCCTCTTGAGTGTAATTGAAAGTATTCTTGTCGAACTGGAGGTTGCTATCAGGTTCTTGATTAGTGGTTGTCCTTATATAATGCCGCATTTGTTCCTTTAGAAGACCATATGGTACATTGAAGGGCTTCAAAATTTTCTCTAATTGTTTGTTTTCTATGTGAGCTTCCTTCATGATTTGTATTATTTGGTCTTCAGAATCAACAGCGAGCTGGGACACCAATAGTGCCCTTTCTGGTCGGCTCAATTCTTAGTCTCCACAGTAGCCTCTGTGGATTTTGTTACTATTGGTGTCCCCTCCATTGTTTTCTGCTTTAACTGCTCTTGAAGTTGTGCAATCAATGCACCTTTCTTCTTTATTTCCTTAGTAGCCTGTGCAATGGTGTCCTTGTGTTTAAGAAGTTCTTGAGCAACGATATCTAAGTGATCGGTGTCTTCTTTACACTACTGGAGATAATTATTCTCAGCTTTTTTCCATTTCGTTCTGAGAGCTGCAGTGTCATCCATGTACTTCTTTTCCCATTCTGCAATGGTGAGTTGCTCCTTCTTGATCTGATCTTCATAGTTAGCGATCTTTGTCTCTAATTCTTTGATATCTTGTTCTGGTCTTTCTTGAGCCTCTATTGGCTGGTCACTGAGAAGGGCGGTCAATAGTTCTTTATTTTGATTCCTTAAGTTCTCTGCTTCCTCCATATATACTTTAATTTGTGATTCCAGTATTCTGCTCCGGGCAGCTATTCGCGCCTTCTCAGTCTCGCTAGCTTCGTATTTTCTTTGTACTTCTTGTAGTTGTGCTTTTAAATGTTCGTTTTCGGTCATTAACTCACTACACTATTTTTTAGCTGCTTGGACTTCTTTCTCTTTGTTTCTGATGTGCTCTCTTTATAAGTTCAATTCTGCTGAAAGATTCTTACTCTTTTTCTGAAGCTCATGTTTGTCGTCCATTGCTTGGTCATAGTCTTCATCAGCGTCAAGCATTAGTTGTTGCATATCTAGAGCTGTTCGAATCATTTCTTGTACCACAGGCTTGAGTTGAGCAATGTCTACATTCAACCAAGTTCTTGGTATGCTTGGAGCTTCGCCTGTGAGCACATCTCTTCCTTGCTCCACATGGATGGTTTCGTTGTGCAGTTGTCTGATTTGTAGATGTACATGTGGTTCAGTTTCTTCTTTATCCATCTTAATAGCTTTTGTGGCACTCCCTTGAAATGTGACATCCATGGGGGAGGGTTCTGCCACCACTCGTATTGGTGTGAAGGGTTCCTCGTCCTCTATTTTCTCTTCCTGATGCTCCTTCTTTGGTATCTTTATGGATTTCTTGCGAGGTGGTGTGGCTTCCTTGATATAAATGGTGGAAGTCTCATTAAGTTTTATCATATGCGTACTTTCCTGATCTGCTTCCTTACTTGTGATATTCGGATCGGTAAGCGATGTGTGGTCATCCGTCTTGAGACCTTCTGCTTCTTCATTGTAGTTAACTTCATTCAATTCCACCCATTGTCCATCATCCTTTGATTCACTTTGAATATCGACATTCAACAGTGAAGTGTCGGGTTCTTATTGGGCATCTGAGGATGAGCTTGAATTGTCCAATCCTATTTCCCGGTACCGATGGACTTTGGTGAGTTTCCTTTTCGCTTCCAATTCTTGTTGGGTCTGTTGATAGTGATGTCCTTGCACTGGGAGGTTGACTTGTCCTTCCGTATATTGGTGCGTCTCTTCCATTGCTTTAGCTAGCTCTTCCTCCGTAATTGGTCTATTCTCTTTCAGGGTTGTCTTAGGAAGTACATGTGTTCTTTTTTATTTCGGTCCTTCCTCTTCTACTTGCTTGACTTCTCTGAGTCTCTTCGTTCCTCTCATTTTGGGTTGAGAACTAGTTTCTGCCACTTCCACAATCTTTACTCCTTTTTTCTTTTCAGGAACTGTGGCGACTTTGACGTACTGAGCAAGAGCAGACGAAGATGGCATTTCTTGCAAGTATTCTCTTATGCCCAAAGCATGGTAGATCAAGATCTTTAGTGCAACACTGCCGTTGAGGAACTTCTTATTATTCCATTGCTTTTTTGCCTCGAATAGTCTTTCTTGGACATATGGAGTTAGATTAATTTGATTGCCAATTTACTTGATTGCATGGGACAATAACTGAACAATGATCTTTTGGGGAGCCGTGTTTCGATTCATGTTTGGAAAGCAGAAGTGTTGGTGAATGAGTCTGACTTCCTCTTCTATATCGACTCTGTTAATGTCGACAAAAGTTCGTGTCTTTACTCCACGACTCTCTTACTTTACCATAGTGACATCGTCCTTCTCCCATCCGAATGCTTCCGTAATTAAGTCGTGTGTAAATTGTATGACAACCCATTCGCCTCCTTTATCCATTACTCTGGCTTCGGGCACCAATGGATCATGCAGTGCCGGCTGTAAGGTGTTCATGACTTGCGTGCATCTTTGGAAGTGTAGCTCAAGCATAAGCACCACCTCCTTTACTTGTCAATTCGCGGAGACGTGAGGACCAATATGAAGATCGTGAGCAATTGTGGTGAGCAAATGTGAGTGACAAGCACATACATGCACACACACACACACGCGCACAAGGCAAGATCAAAGAGAGGAACAATGGAAGGAGTTTGATTACAAAAGAAATCTATTACAAAACTAAAATCTACAAGAAGCTCCCCTCAAAAATGAGCTCTCTAGCTCTTTTTATAGTTTTTTGGCTAGTTTTGGCCCTGTCCAGACCTAGTGTCCAGCCTAGTTAAAAATTAGGTTCTAGGGCTTATTTGAATGCTCAAACGGAGTCTAAAAATTATCAAAATTGGTACGATGATACTTCTAATGCTCCTCAAGCTGGAGGACTCCTCGGCTTGCACAAAATGGAGCTAAAAAAATAGAAAATGGTATTTACAATGGTTTTAGTGATGGAAATCACTATTTTTGTAGGGGATTCTTCTGAAGAGTTGACATGTACTTCATGGAGCTCCCTACTTGCTCCTTCTTCTTGTGTGTGTCCACCTTTCTGATGTGCTTCCATGCTTGTGCTTGACCTTGAGTTCCAACACTCCCCCCCTCTCGAGTCTGTCGTCGTTGACAGACCCTTGTTGTAGTGGTTGTTCCATGTAGTGCTTTGAGAGGTAGTATCCATTCTGTATGAACAAGAGCCGTCTATCTTCCAAATTTGGCAGCGTTGGTTGTCCGGTTCTTCATTTGTCACTGCAAGCCTTTGCAAGTCCTAGTCCCTTGGTATGTGCTCTTTCCTTGGATTCCAGCATGACTGCGTCATTGTGAGCTTTCAAAAATCGCGAGTTGCTCAAAAGAGGTTGTCAAGATCGAGTTGGAGAAACTACTAGCTTCGAATTTCTTCCTAGGTATGGATGTTGCCCCCAGGATGTCCTCTAGCACTTCTAAAAATGATGTTCAGAGTAGTCATGCCAAGTACTCATAACCCATAGTGAATGATGGGTAAGTGTGTCAGTGCATGGGTTGAAAAAATTATGTGCCTTGTGCACGGCCTTGTAATGTAGCCCTATGCATGCTTACTTGGAAAATGCATTGGAAGAAGTATTGGTGCAAAAATTTGGGGTCTTGAGCTAAGTGCTCAAGGGTATGCTGATGAAGAGGTTTCCTACTCTATCATGGTTATAATGTGGCCCACGTAGGAGATTCTTACCATAGTGAAAGGTCAATCGATGCGGATCTCTTTGTGTTGTACACCTGTCATTGTGATGGACCATTGGTTGGTCTATCATTGTCGATGAATGCCCTAGTTGATGGTCCATAGATGGGATATTTTTCGAGCACCTAGTCCTGTTCCCTCTCTTCAAAGCAGCGTTTTCCAAATACCGAGAATTGAATTTCTTTATATTCCTTCAAGCTCTTCCCTCCTACCATGGTAAGGGGAAACAATAGTTGTGGATGCCCTATTCCTGCCAAGTGCTTGACATTTACCCTACTGGCTGAGACATACTTCTATCCAATCCCAGTAATCAATGGTTCCACCTTCAACTAAGCATGAATCATTCATGTTCCATGAGCCAAACTAGAAACAAGCTCTTTCTCTCCCTTTTTTTTTTTTTTTTAAACCATGTCACAAGCAAGAAGGTAGATGTTAGTATTAGAAAACATAGTTGACATATGTCAATGTGCTCTTGTGCATGGGACTCTCAAATGGGTCTATGCACAGCCATGTAATGTGGCCCTATAATAATGCATACTTTGGAAATGCATGACCTCAATGGTGCATAAGACAGGGTTGTGCAAGGAGCACATGGTTGTCGCTCATCGAGGCTTTCGATGTTATTTGCAGATATTGATGCCATCTTTGTTGGAGGTATCCATTGTATCTCGAGATGACAACTGATCATTCCTCCTTATAGGGATCCATTTGAGAACGGTCTACGACTGGGTAGAGATCACCTTTGGCCGTTTCATGTTTGAATGATTTCGTGAGGGTTTGATCCATCGTGGTTGGCTCTTTATTTTGGTGGATTCTATCGGTACTTTCGTCTTCCAAACCCATATCCTTGCAGAAGAGGTTCTTTGATCTTTATTGGAGCTCTGTGCTTGATTTAGTCCTTTACCTCGCCTTGGTGTCTTTATTGTGCAGGTTGTTGCCTTGAAGTCCCCCCTTGGATTTTTTCTGAGCTTAGGCTTGATTGCTTGGGATCCTTGGATTGGAAGTGGTCTTTCTTGAGGATAAGTCATGGTAGGCCTAGACCATAGATTTTGAAGTCTAGTGTGAGGGGAATGATTTTGTGCAAGGGCTTTCTTTGGTACCCATATCATAGTGCGATTTGGTTGGGCTCTAAGTAATTTCTTGGCCTTCCTAGTCCCACTTGATGCCTAACTTCAAATTATCCTATCTGAAAATCAACGCATTATTTTATAAAAAACAATTGAGGTCATGTAGGATTCAAAACGAGCTTTCCAACGAGCTATAGAGCTCAGAAAATGGACTTTGGATGAAAAAGTTATGTCAAATCAAGCTCCTGGGGGTTAAAACAGGCAAACAGGACCTTTTGGAAAAAATCGCGATTTTATGAAATCAGGGAATCGTGATTGTGTGAAATCAAAGAATCGCGATGCTGTGAAGTCAAAGAATCGCGATTTTGAGCACAGAATCGTGTTTTTGAAAATCGCGATTTTGAGTACAGAATCATGTTTTTGAAAATCGCGATGTTGAGTACAAAATCGTGTTTTTGAAAATCGTGATGTTGAGTACAGAATCGTGTTTTTGAAAATCGGGATGTTGAGTACAAAATCGTGTTTTTGAAAATCGCGATGTTGAGTACAAAATCGTGTTTTTGAAAATCGCGATGTTGAGCACAAAATCGTGTTTTTGAAAATCGTGATGTTGTCTCAGAGAATCGTGATTCACAAAATCGTGTTTTCACAAAATCATGTTTTAGAGAATCGTGTTCTCACAGCATCGTGTTTTTGGCTGAAAATCGTGATTTGTGAGAATCATGATTTTGAGCACAACCACAGAATCGTGTTTTCTCATAATCGTGTTTTTGACATGAAAAGCGTGATTTTTCAGAATCGCAATTTTGGGCAGAGAATCGTCTTTTCACATAATTGCATTTTTGACATGAAAATCGCGATTGCCAACAGAAAATCATGTTTTCACAGAATCGTGATTTGGCTCAAAATCGTGATTTGTGAGAATCGCGATTTTGAGCACAACCACAGAATCGCGTTTTCACAAAATCGTGTTTTTGCTGAAAATCGTGTTTTTGCTGAAAATCGTGATTGGTGAGAATTGTGATTTTGAGCAGAGAATCGTGTTTTTGAGAATCGCGATTTTGAGCAGAGAATTGTGTTTTCACAGAATCGTGGTTCACAGAATCGTGTTTTTTGGCTGAAAATCGTGATTTGTGAGAATCGCGATTTTGAGCACAATCACAGAATCGCGATTTTGAGAATGACCACAGAATCGTGATTCTTTCAGCCAACTTTTAGGCGGGAAAACAGAAAATCATGATTTTTCAAAAAATTTTGAATTTTCACAGAATCGCGATTTTCATCACAGAATCGCTTTTTTTGGCGGGAAATTCAAATTTCTGAGCGCCGGCAATGGCGAGCTTCGTATGAGCAGAAAATCATGAAAAAACACAGTGCTTGCTCTTTCTTGCACCTCCTAACTCCTTCCCACACAACAATGCATGAAAAATGGTATGAAAATGGTGAAAGTGCACTAACAAACAAGAAATTTCTATGAAGAAGAAGATGGGAGAAGGTGGAGATGAGGATGATGATGAAGATGAAGAGAAAAAAACAAAAAATGAACTGAAATGACAGTTTTCTTTTACCTTCCAACGTCGCAAATCTAGGATCTTACCATCACAACGCTCGTCCTCGAAGCTCTCCCCGGCAACGGCGCCAAAATTTGGTGTAGCTCAAGCGTAAGCACCACCTCCTTTACTTGTCAATCTTCGGAGACGTGAGGACCGATATGGAGATCGTGAGCAATTGTGGTGAGCAAATGTGAGTGACAAGCACATACATGCACGCACACACACACGCGCACAAGGCAAGATCAAAGAGAGGAACAATGGAAGGACGTTGATTACAAAAGAAATCTATTACAAAATTGAAATCTACAAGAAGCTCCCCTCAAAAATGAGCTCTCTAGCTCTTTTTATAGTTTTTGGACTAGTTTTGGCCCTGTCCAGACCTAGTGTCGAGCCTAGTTAAAAATTAGGTTCTAGGGCTTATTTGAAGGCTCAAACAAAGTCTAAAAATTATGAAAATTGGTAGGATGATACTTCTAATGCTCCTCAAGCTCGAGGGATCCTCGGCTTGCACAAAATGGAGCTACAAAAATAGAAAATGGTATTTACAATGGTTTTAGTGATGGAAATCACTATTTTTGTAGGGGATTCTTCTGAAGAGTTGACATGTACTTCATGGAGCTCCCTACTTGCTCCTTCTTCTTGTGTGTGTCCACCTTTCTGATGTGCTTCCATGCTTGTGCTTGACCTTGAGTTCCAACAGGAAGTCAGGCTTATATATGGGCAATTCAAAATACTTATGAATGCCTACTTTCTTCATTATGTCGATTGTAGATGGTAGTTCATGCAATACTCTGAAGTCCTGGGACATAATCGGAAAGTGATGATCTCTGTCCATGATTTTTATGTTCGCCAAGAAGAGATACTCTCCTATTGGTTGCTCTTCTCTAAACCAATGTCCTTTGGCTTTTGTGAGACTTTGGGGAGGAAATTCCTGTACCTCGTCCTGAATTGTAGCCTCGGAGTCTTCAGAAGCCATCTGCACTTGTAAGGAAGAGTGCATTAGCTTCAAAGGAAAGCATGTAGCTGTGTAGTGCAATTTAGTGTTTATTGTCGTTCCGTCACTCCGTCTCCCATGGTTCTATGAGTAAGATCTCTTACCACATCTTTTTATTTCTTATCCTGAAAGAAAACAAGCTTTAATATAGCCGAAGCATTCATTTATGTACATAGTATGTTCATTCCTAAGAGAGTTGAAGCTAAGATCTAATCTCTCTTGGAGAATGTGCACAACTAGTTTTATAATGTACATCATGTGCCGAATGCTTGGCCTCATATTGTGGCCCTATTATGCATACTTGAGGTGCATTAGAGGCTTCATGAGTGCAGTGGGAATCTCTGTTGCTTTGATTGTCCACTCCTTGCAGTTACTTGGGTTTCCAAATCCATTTCGTGACCACTAAGAGAGGTCGTTTTGTTTCTTTGATTCTTCGGGCTTCATGTGTTCTCTTTATTTCCATTAGCGTTTTAGTAGTACTAACGGTTCTTTTCTTGATTTTGGGATGAATCTAATGTGGTTGTGTCATTCGCTTTCCCTGATGTATTGCATCCGCCTGAGTGCTTATTTCCTGCTTAGCTGCCTGTGTGACCTTCTTGGGAATCCATATTTGTTGGCGTGATCTCTGAGCTTCAATCAAAGTCTTGGGGATCCACACGTGCAAGAGTCCTGTTGGTGTGGACTTTGGTGTAGCTGACTTTTTGATTTCTGCTTTCTTCTTAAGTGTGGGTGCTGACTTCTTCTCGTTTTGCACCTGATCCTTGTGTACCCACTTGTATTTTTCCTTCCCTCGATACGAGTATCTGCTTGTTGTTTTCCAATATGGTGATCTTTTGGCTCGGTGAGGAGCTCTAGGAGAGTTGGTTTCCTTAGTGGCTTGCTGTTCCTCACCTGAATGTGGTGATTTTGATTCTTCTGTAGACATTGTATAGTTTGAACTTTCTTTGTCTTCTAGATTGGTTTCTGAGATATGAGGATTGGGATCACTTTCCAGTGTCTTTTCTTGGCAGCTCTCAGAACTCTCGACTACCTTTGGTTGAAGTAAAGGCTTCTCTCCTAATAAGCTAAAAATTTCTTTGTGCCCGATCTTGGCAGAAACATAGCCTTGAGCTAGGTTGATGCTTACTTCATTCTCAATGATCCAGTCCTGTCCTAGGATTAAATCTTCTATTAAATCCTCATCTTTGCACACTAAGACTCTTTGTTCCATGGAGGAATTTCCTAGGTGGAGGGATACTCTGTTGTTCCAATGCATTCTAGGGTTTGACCTCCAATTCCTATCAATTGGGCTCTTGTGGAATTCATACTTAATTGGAAATCTTTTATGACGGTATTTTGTATGCAACTAAGTCCTACTCCTGAGTCTATCAAGGCATCTATCAACTTGTACTCTGTCTTGCCAATCCCTAGGTTTAGGTAAGGTTGTGTCCTACAAGCACAGGTTGTATCAGAGTTATGGACTTGGTAATTAGCCATAGGGATGGGCTCCTCGCTTTGGAGATATCGTTTGTCTCTCTGCCTAATCCATTCTTTCCTTTTCTTAATGCATTCTAGGGCTTCTTGTCGGGCCTCCTCTCTAATCCGTTCTTCCTCTTTCTTCCTATTTTGAGCACCTACTAGACGTGCTAACATTTGATCCGTCAATGGCTCCATGAACCTTTTAACTCTACATCCACTTATGTAGTTAGGAAGAATATCTCCATCTAGCGTGGCTAGATTAACTGCTCCACTAGTAGAGATTCTATTGATGATCAGAGGTCCATATCCGCGTTTTTGTAATTTCTTGGCATGTTGTTTTAAGGTGTACACCAAGACTAAGTCTCCCTCTTTAAGTCCTTTGTCTTTTATATGTGCATCATAATATGCCTTTTTTCTTCTTTTGGCTGCGTAGATTCCTGCCACTGCTTGTAACCTAGTTTCATGTAACTTCTTGTTTGGTCGAGTTGTTGGGATAGCTCATGTCCATTCCATTCATACTATTGGGCTACTCTCAAGGTTGGGATTAAAAAATCAATCGGCAAAATAGCATTCTGCCCATACACTAAATTGAATGGGGTGGTTCCAATGGCAGTCTTATATGCAACTCGGAAGGCCCAAATTGCATGATGCAATTGTTTGTCCCAATCCGACCTTCCATTATTGACAATCTTTGTCAATACAGTACATAACACCTTGTTGGAACTTTTCGCTTGACCATTGGCCTAGGGATGATATGGGGCTGATTTTTTATGAATCACTAAAAATTCATTCATTAGCGACTCTATTACTTCATTAAGAAAGTGCGTTCCTCACTCACTCACAATCTCAATTGGTAATCCGAAACGAGTGAATATATTCTCGAAAGGAATTTAGCAGTGGTCTAAGCATCGTTCTTTCTCGTAACTTTTGCTTCTACCCATTTGGTCAAGTAATATGTGGCTACTATGATGTACTCTGCTTGAGAGCCTTTGGCTGGTGGGTTGATGGGTCCTATGAAGTCGATACCCCACTTGGAGAATGCTCTCGCACACACCATAGGTCTTAATGGCATGTCATCTCTCCTAATTGGGTATTTAGCCCTTTGGCACGTTTCACAGCTTCGTACATAAGTCTCCGCATCCATATGTAGAGTTGGCCACCACAAGCCGGCGATGAGGATCATTTTGACAGTTCTCTTAGCTGAAAAATGACCGCCCGCAGCACCTGTGTGTGCCATCTCTAATATGGGTAGATACTCTCCTTCATGCATGCATAATCGTAATTGATTATCCTTTCCTCTCCTAAACAATTGTTTTCCCATAAGTACGTAATCCTTGCTTATTTCTTCTAGGGATCGTCTTCTAGTTAAACTTATTCCTTCCTCATGTTCTTTATTCTTTAGAAATTTAACCAATTTTTTACTCCAATTGGGTGCTATGGTTGAAAATGGTATGGACATATGATCCTCCGGAATTGTCTCCTGGCATTCTGCACAATTACTCACATAGTCATGGACGTCCTTGGGCATGTCCGGCCAGTACAATCCTAATCTTTTCAATTCCCGAATGGTTCCATAAGTTCCTTGGTGTGTTCTCCATTCGTTCACATGTGCTTGCTCAATTAGTTGCTTTTGTTCCTCCTCCTCGACACATCTTAGCAACACTCCATTGGGTTCCTTATAGTACACACTTCCAGCAATAATGTGCAAATATCTTGATTGAAGAATTGCCTTTTTGCTATTCTTATTGATTGAGTGTTGTGGGCCATGGGTGAGTATAGGAATTAATTTCTCTGCCCACTTTGGACATACTTCCAGATTGAACAAATAAGTATCTGGCAGAGCATCGGGTATTCCACTTGGCGGTTCTCCGTGGGTTAACCTAGAAAGGTGGTCTACTCTTACATGCGTGTTTCCCTTTTTTACTACCACTTCGAAGTCGAACTCCATTAAGAGTAAGAACAATCTTACTAATCTTCCCGTGTTACAGGGTTTATTAACCAAGTACAGTAAGGCCGGATGGTCTATGAAGAACTTGAATTTGTTGGCTAAAAGATAGTGTCTGAATTTCTTCACTGCATAGACCATTCCTAACCCTTCTCGTTCAGTAGTGGTATAATTCCTTTCCGCTTGATTTAGTTGTCTACTCACATAGGCAATTGGGTGATCTAGCTTTCCTTCATCAGTCGGTCGGGCTAAGATACATCCAATTGCATAATTAGACACATCCACGTGAATATGAAACGGCTTGTTCCAATTGGGCATTTTCAGAATTGGGGCTGTGCTAAGTCTCTTTTTTAATTCATCGAATGCTTTCTCGTATTCCTCAGTCCAAGTGAATTGAGTTAAGAGACCATACAGGGGTTTGGCTATTATGGGATACATGTGAATGAACCGACAGTAATATCCACAATGTCCCATAAAGGCTTGTACCTCTTTCACATTCTTTGTTCTAGGAAGCTCTAAAATGACCTTGATCTTGTCCCCATCTGTGGATATTCCGTTCCTCGAGACTATGTGTCCTAAGATCTTTCCTTGTCTCACCATGAAGACACATTTCTCTGGGTTTAAGCAGACTCTGTACTGTCTACATTTATCGAATATCTTCCTCAACTCTGGAATATGTTTGTGTCTTTGATTTGAGTATGTGCATAGATCGTCTACATATACTTCCATGATTTTCTTCAGGAATTCCTTGAAATCATGACACATCAATCATTGGAAAGTAGCAGGTGCATTGGTGAGTCCAAAAGGCATCACTCTGAAAGCATAGACTCCCCATTCGGTTGCGAATGCGGTCCTATGTTGATCCTCAGTAGAAATAGCTACTTGGTTGTATCCGGAGAATCCATCCAAGAAGCTATAGACTTCCTTTCCTGCTACTCTCTCCAATAGATGGTCTGTGATGGGTAATGGATAGCTATCGTGTATGGTGGCTGCATTGACCTTTTTCAAGTTAATGCACACCCTCAATTTTCCATTTTTCTTTGGCACAACAACTAAAGGCGATACCCATTCGGTGTGTTCTATCTCATATATGAATCCTGCAACTAGTAGTTTGTCAATTTCTTCCTTAATTTTGGCTGCATAAACCTCATTATACGTATAAGGGCGTTGTTTAGAGGGTTTTGTGTGTGCAGTCATTGGTATTCGATGAGAACAAATGTTGGGTTCCACTCCCCTAAGATCCTTATATGTCCATGCAAACACATCTCGATATTCTTGGATCAGTTGTATGAGTTCTTCTTCCTCTTCAATTGACACATCTTTGCCTATGTATGTGCATTGCTCCTCTCCGTCTTCCACTGTTACCACGATTTTTTTTGTTTGTTCCTTGTTGTCGTATGCTTCTCCGTTTCTAGCCTCTCGTTTAGGCATTTGAATGGCTACCTTTCTTTCTTCTACTTCATATTTTTTAAAATGTTCAGGAACTTCAAAAAGATGAGGGTTCGGTTCCGTCTTACTCATGTCTTCCACTTGTTCTTGTACCATGGGAGCAGCTTCAATTGCTAAGATCTTTGTTGGTTGTTGTCCCTCTTTACTTTGAATGGTGTCTAGGTAACTCTCTTCGGAGTCGAATTCCGGTTCCATTTCTATACTCTCATATTCCTCTTTCCATTCTTTTTCCAAAACTTCCCCTTCTTCTACTTCTTGAAGAACAACCATATAAAGATTAACATCATAGCCTTCCTCATCTATGCACTCATTCATTGTCAAAACTTCCTCATTCACACACACATCTAAGGTGGCTAAGATTTCCATCCATCCATGCGGTTCAAAGGTCTCATTCAGAGAGATTTGAGGCATGTAATCAGGGTCCTCTACTGGCCGGTAGTTAAGATGTCCTATCGGCCACAGTTGTCTTTTATTCTCCTCCTTCTTGGCCTCTTTGCACATCCATAACTGAGCATCCTCGTGCATCCAAGATTGATCGCTCGATCCAGCACTATGCATGCATAGGTCATCTTCCTCCTTATGTATGGGATTCCACTGTAACGGAGGGACATCTCGATAAGCAAATGTATGCAAGTTTATCTTGGTCGTGTTTCCTTGATGTTGTAGGTACAATGAATCTCTTCCCTAGTCTTGCACTACCCGCATTTGTCTCATAAAGGGTCACCCTAATATCATTTCGTAGTTGTTGGCTTTTTCGAACTTACAAATGGCTAATGTGTGTTCAAATTCTACTCCACAGGTAGTTAATTTGATTCTTTCCAATATTCGTAAGGGTTTCTCCACATGACCGTTTGCTAGTTGTAGCTTCATGCATGTGGGTCGTAAGGTAGGTTTTCCCCATTTTTCCCATATCTCCTTGGTGGCAATTCCTACCCCGGCTCCCGTGTCTAGTATAGCCTTGCTCATGTACCCATTGTAAGTGACAGGCAGACACGTATTGCCTTCGTCACCTTCACTAAAATCTCCCACTTTATCCACTGGGATTTGTATTTTAGATGTGTTATTTTTTCCCTTTCCTTACCTTTCTTGCCCTAATTCTAATTGGCTCGCTAATTGTCTCCATAATAGTGGCTTAAGTTGAAGTAATTCGTCCACGGTCAACTTGCATTGTACTTTCGTTTTCTTGAGTTCCGTTAGATTGTGTGAACTTTTTTCTGAGTTCCCTTTTCCTTTTCCATGTACTGTGGGTGATCGTATTATTATAGACTCCTTTTCGTATTCTCCCATGTAATTCGGTAAGGTAGAAATACTCAGGGTTTCCTCCCTCCTCCTATCGAGTCTTGATACTTCCTCATATACTTCCTCCAGGTTGGTATTTGGTTGATAAACCTCCACATCTATTTCCTCGAAAGGAGGTTTTGATACTCCATTTTTCTTCCATTGTTCTTCTCGTAGTCTCTTCCATAATTCCTTCAGCCATTCTGCCTCTAAGTCCGGTATTATTGACACAGGTTCATCTTGAGTTTTCATTTGCTCATCCACGTTTTCCTTCCTTTTAAGTTCTTTACCTTGGGATTGGACACATTCTTCGTATTGTTCTTCGTATTGATCATCTGTTATCCTTGTCTCTAGCAGAGCTTGGATAGTCTTTTCTAGGGTTGCTTGTGCTACCTCTATCAGTTTCCTACATATCGCTAATCTTTCCTTTTCCAGCTCCCCCTGTGGGTAGAGTCTTTTGTGTTGCTCTATATTTGGCCCAGTCTTAATTCTAGCTTGGTAAGCTTTCAGCCACATGTCTAAGTCGTCTGGTTTTGGGTCAGCTAGAATTAATCCTGGTTTCTCTTTCTCTTGGATAAGTGGTGACACCGGGGTCTCCTCTCGGATCCCTTGTTCTTTATGTTCTCTTCTGTTTCGGGCTTGTTTTTTACTTTTTTGACTCTCATCTTTTGTCCATTTATTTTTGAGTTTTTTTCTTCTTTCCTTCCATTTTTGAGCTTTGGTGTTTTGTGCACTCTCTTGTAGATCTTCCAAATCTTCCACTACCTGAACTTTAGGACTCACGGTTTTATTGATCTCTTGTTCCCGTTCTGGTTGTTTCCCTTTTTGTTGCCTTATCTGAGCTCTTGTAATGGATTTCAGTGGCACAGTATATTCCTTATCACTTCCAGATCCTTCTATCACTTTGATTATGTTGATAGGTGCAGTGTCCTGGACTTTGGTTGGATTCTTAGGGCAATCTCTGAAAAGATGTTCCTTTCCACAATCACTACAATATCCTTCCCAAGTCCTAGGTGGTGGTGGATTGTAAGGTTGAGGGCACTCTCTTATAAAATGGTCTCCTCCGCACCTATAACAAGGTCCCCTTGGTACAAGTGGTCTAATGGTTGGTCTCATGGGTGGTTGTGCTTTGGGAGCGGTATACATTAGAGTTGTGACCTCAGTGCCATAGCTTGGGTCATAGTTTCCATATCCATAATAAGCCCAATCATAGGTTGGGTTGTAATCTACCATATTGGCTTCATATGGGTAGTAATCTCCTGGTGGCAGCTCATATCCAGGGTTCGCTGATTCCTCATTGATTGTAGATGATGCTGGCACTATGGCTCTCTCCGAATTCTCTTCGGGCTGAGTATACTTCACAGGTACTACTTGTTGAGGTTGTGACAGTTGTGGTCCTAGCACTGGCTGTAGTGGTGGATATGATGCTTGTTCATATGGTCTTGATACTCCTGCTGGTGTTGGATAGTATCTGGGCACCTCTCTGCCTTGCTCTCTAGGTGGATATCCATATGGTCGATACTGTGGTGGTTGAAATGGTCTTGCTTGCCGATTGAATGGACAACTTTCAGTGGTGTGATTAGTGTATTTTTGTTCTATGTGGCAATACAAAGCGGTTCCTGGTTGGTGCTGTCTGTTGTATGGGTAGTTTTGATGTGCACCAGTCCCTCCTCGCACGCACATGTGTGTGGGGTGATCTCCTCCACATAGGCTACATCTTCGTAGCATAGGCACTCTTTGGGTTGGGTGTTGATAAGTTCTTTGTCCCTGGACTACTAGTTTTTTTGCTAATAATTCAGCCAATTCTTCCATATTACTAGAGTTGGAAGTAATGGTACTTCGCGAGTCTTCTGATTTAATGGGGCTGGGTGTAACTCTTGAGGTCCTCAGCTAGGTTATCTTCTAGGTCAATGCATTCCTGAAGACATTCACTCAGAGTTTGTAGTCTTTTCACGTACACTAAGGTCCTTAGGGTTCCATTCGTGAGTCCATCCAAAAATAATGAAATCATTTTTTGTTGAGTGGGTCTCTTTGCAACAGGGCATCTATCCACATACTGATTGAATCTTTGGGTTGTTGTTTTCACTGTTTCATTATGGTTCTATTTAAAACTATGGATTAAAGATGCGGAATTGTGTTTGATCCGTCTCTTCGTGAATTCCCCAATGAATTCTTTAAAGAATTGCTCCATGTTCCCAAATTGATTAGGGTCCAATGGTTGGAACCAAGTTAGAGCCGTTCCTGTGAGGGTGAGTCCAAAAGACTCATACTGCACAAAGAAGTCGTCTACTTGTTCTGCCCTTAGAACTTGTTTAAATTCGGCAATGTGATCGTAAGGTTCTCCTAATCCATCATAATGATTTCTTACACACTTGGCCACTTGTATAGGTCTCAGTCTTCTCATTGGTTCAGGCTGTCTCGGCATTACAGGGAAGACAGGGACTGCTGGTCTAACTGGGGGTATTCCCGGCTGTCCTCCTACTAGTGGTCGTAGTCTTATGGGTGATCGGTACTGATTACCTACCCCTGCGTGGGTCTGATTATGTGTTTGCACTCCTGGAGTTGCAAATTGCACATGAGTATGATTTGGCACACTTCGTTGGCTGGTCTATCCTGACGTGGTATGTTTTGTCTCTTGTTGATTTCCAAAAGGGTTTTGCGACGTAGTTGCCTGATCTCTTTGAGGAAATACAGCACACCCATGTATCTCAGCCGAGCCCTGTTTAAGGCACTCACGGGCCAATATCTCCTCTGATTTTTGTCCAAGTATGTTAGTCTAGCTTCATCTTCTGGATCCTTTAGCTCATAAAATGTCATGGGGCTTTCTTCTCTCCCTGGAGCAGGTAAGTCTGTTTGAAGCAATAAGTCTGATCCATGGATCATATAGACTTCCAATAAATAGTCGTCTTGAGGTATCAAGTCTCCTCTCAAGACTCGAGTTACTTGGGATCTGCCTCTAGGAGTAGTCACTAGCTCTTCAGGGTTTGTTCTTCCGGAGTTTTTTGGTTCCACTAATTCTCCCCTTTCATTGATCATATCAGGAAATTCAGTCACGATATAGATGTGACCAATCTTGTGCACATATGCTCCTCCTTCGTACTTGACAGCAGGTCGGGGCACGATTGTGGCACTCATGGAAGTTACCATCCTAGCCACAGATCTATTTAAGCCATCCAGGTAGATGGGGATCTCTTGGGCGTTGGTAGACACATACTCTAAGGAAGTACGGTAATCTCCCTCTACAGTAGTCATGAAATTTCTACTTGGAGTTGGACCCTGCATGTCTTCCGAAGCCATGGGTATTTCCTCCTCTGAATCACTAGAGGTCTCTGAATAAGCAGAGTGGTGACTAACCTGGGCAGCACTTCCCACTCAGGATATGACACTTCTTCGGCTACTTAGCAGTCTCCCTGACCTCAAGTTCATTCACCCTCCTCAGACTCTCTAAGTCTCAGAGACTCTACCTGAGTAGCTCTTCCAAAGCCTCAAGTTTCCTGACAAAATGCTTCAACCACTCTAGCCGATACCACTTCCAGGTGATATTGCACTGGGCAATATCGAGCTGGCCACGACACGATACTTGGAATCTACACGATACAATACTTGCTATAGCTGGCAATACGATACTGATTTTGGCCACGATACGATACCACCTCTTTTACACGATACGATACTGGAAGCCCTACGATATGATACCAGATTGCTCAAGCGATACGATACTAGAGCATACGCCGATACGATACCAACTTGGTATCGCGATACGACTCCCGGCAACGAGACGATATGATACCAAGACAAACGGTGATACGATACCACCAACTTGTACGATACGATACCAGCAATGGTATCGCGATACTACACTAGGAAGTGGACGATGCGATACTTCTGGATTAACGATACGATACCACGATCAGGGACGATACAATACCAAGGTCCTCGCGATACAATACCTGAGAACCAAGGCGATACGATACTGAAGATGGTATCGCGATACGAATCAAGCAAGTGGACGATACGATACCACAGTAGGTAACGATACGATACCACTAAGTAAAGTGAGATCGCGATACCAACTTGGCGACACGATACCAAATTGGTATCGTGATACCAAGACTGGTACCCGATGATACGATACCTCGGAGAGTATCGCGATACAAGGGAATTTTGGTATCGCAATACCAAAACTCAACCGATCGCGATACTCAAGCCAAAAAGCCTAAAAAATTCAAAAAGTTTTGCACCCCCTTGCTCTCCTCACACACCTCTTCACTCCTAGGCCCCTGTCCCTCACAAAGAAATTCAATTAACAACTAGTTTTCCCCCCCGCGATACCGCGCATGCATTTAATCACTCATTTGTGCACTTTTAGTGTGTTTTTATCAGATAATCTTTGTGGAACCTCACCTTTGTACTACCTTGCTTGCACCTTTAGCTCAAAATCTAACTTTGCAGGTCTGAAATGCACGATACTCCTCCCACGATACCGGTCGCTGCTCGCAGACGATACCAGAGTGCAGTGAAGTATCAAATGAGTCAATTTTTTTGGTTTTTATACCTTTTTTGACAAGAATTGAACATTGCTAATTTTAGACAATTTTTGGGCCTTTTTTTAGTGGTCTTGGCCTACTCCTACTTCACTTCTCTTCACTTCTCCTCTCCTTCTCACCTAACCCTACTCCTACTTCTCTCCCTTCCTACTAACCCTAAACCTAAAAAATCATTACACCCACCTTGGGGATGTGAAGTAACAAGTGCTGAAGTGATTGACTACTTGCCACGGAACGAGTTCACTTCTACAAATACGATTCTATCACACTCGATCTATAGCCATCACGAAGGCACCTTGGCTGAGTGTTCCCCAGCAACGGCGCCAAAAACATGTGTACTTGAGTCAAGAAGACTCAAGGACTCGTGCCAATGAGACTGTACCTCTATTGCAACACAAGTGCATATAGTAGGAAATTAACACACATTTAAATGTCAATCCGATCGAACGACCTAACCAAGTGTATGAGGACATGTGCACACATGATGGAACATGAAGTGGTTCCACTACTATGAATGAGAAAAGACTAATCCACCTCTCAAGCTCACTGAGAAACTGGAAGTGTCTGCTGCGATACCTCTTATAGCAGTTTTCAGAAAATCAAGGATTTCTCCCAGCTCCGAACTCTGAGTATAGTCAATAGGGTACTCGTTTCGAAGCTCTCAACAAGATGCATCTATTGGATGTCGCTTCACTCGATTTTGACAACTTTGCTTCAAGTTATGATCAAAATAGTGAATGGCGGGAAGCACCCACACTCACGCCACAACTCCTACAAGCTCACACACACACTATAGTAGCTCAAAAACAGTGGGGAGGGGTAGACAACAGTCCTACACACACATTCCAAGCATTACACACACATACAAGATCAAAGAGAAGATGGAAATCTGCAAGAAAGAGGCAAATTCGAAATTTTGGAGAGCTCCTTCTTCACAATGGCAAAAAGTCTCTACAAAGAGTCACAAAGTGACTTATATACATGTGTCATAAGTTTGGTCCTTTCACACAAGAGACCGGCACTTTATTACAAAAAAGGTGAATTTCCTACTAGTTTACAAGGGATATTTTACAGCAAATTGGGATTATGCAACTAGAGGACTCCTCTAGTGCATTTACATGGATTGAGGGAATTCTCTAGGACTTTGAAGAAGAAAAATATGCCCATTAATTTGAAAATTTTGGGGCTCTTCTCTTGTGCTCCTTTGCTCTGCAACACTTAGGTTTTCTGCCTCCTCCATATATACCTTTATTTGTGATTCTAGGATTTTACTCGCATTCATCCTAGTCTTCTCAGCCTCGCTTGCTTCATATTTTTTCTGTAAATCCTGTAATTGTTCTTTTAATTCGGCATTTTCCATGTCTAGAGTTTTGCATTGCTTCTTGGCTTCTTTAACTTCATTTTCTTTATGTATTATTTGTTCTCTTGCCAGCTTTAATTTTGCTGAAAGGTGCTTACCCGTTTCATGTAGTGCATGCTTTTCCTGCATCGCTTGATCATAATCCTCATCAGCCTCAAGCATCAACTGTTGGGTATCTAGAGTGGTTCTGATCATGTCTTGCACTACTGGCTTGAGCTGAGCGATGTCGACATTTAGCCAAGTTCTTGGTATGCTTGGAGTTTCTCCAGTTTGTACATCTTTGCCTTGCTCTACATGGATAGTTTCGTTGTGGGGTTTTCTAATTTGGAGTTGAATGGCCGGTTCTTTTTGTTCTTCTTCTCTGTCAATAGTTTTCGTGGCACTCCCTTGAAATGTGACATCCATGGGTGAGGGTTCTGCCACAACCCTTATCGGTGTGAAGGGTTCCGACTCTTCCACTGTCGCTTCTTTAGGTTCTTGCTTTGGATTTTTGATGGATTCCTCTCCCTTAGTCATTGTCTCTTTGATTTGAATATTTGTAGTATCATTCAATTGGATGACATGTGTCCCTTCTTGGTTTACCTCCTTGCTTTCGTTGTCTTGATCAAGGTGGACGGTGTTGTCATGCACCTTCATGCTCCCTTCGGCTTCATTGTAGTTCACTTCATTAAGTTCCTCCCATTGTCCATCATCCTTGGACTCAATTTGAATGTCCACATTTAATAAGGACGTGTCGGGTTCTTCTTGTGCATCCAAAGATGAGCTCGAATTATCCAACCCTATTTCTCGGTACCGATGTACTTTGGTGAGCTTCGTTTTTGCTTCTGTCTCTCTATGGGCCTGTTGGTAATGGTGCCCTTGGACTGGTAGATTAACTTGCCCTTCGGTATATTGGTGTGTATCTTCCAGGGCTTTAGTTAAGTCTTCTTCTGTAATAGGCCTTTGCTCTTCAATCCTGGTCTTTGGAAGTACGTGTGCCCTTTTCGTTGCTAGAACTTCTTCTTCTACTTGCTTTACTTCCCTTAACCTCTTTGTTCCTCTCATTTTGGGCTGAGAGCTGGTTTCTGTTTCTTCAACAATCTTGGCTTCCCTTTTCTTTTTTGGTACGGTCGGCACTTGACATACTTAGCCATAGCAGTTGATGATGGCATTTCTTGCAAGTGCTCTCTAATGCCTAAAGCATGATAGATTAAAATGGAGAGAGCAACACTGCCATTCAAAAACTTCTTGTTGTTCCATTGTTTCTTCGCCTCGAACAGTTGTTCTTGTATGTATGGAGTCAGATTAATTTGATTGCCAATCTGTTTGATAGCATGTGAGAGTAGCTGGACAATAATCTTCTGAGGGGCCGTGTATCGATGCATATTAGGGAAGCATAAGTGCTGGTGAATGAGTCTGACTTCTTCTTCAATATCCACTCGATTGATGTCAATGAATGACCATGTCTTTGCTCCGCGGCTTTCCTCTTGCACTACCGTGTTGCCATCTTTTTCCCATCCAAAGACTTCTTTAATCAAGTCATGTGTGAATTGAATAACTACCCATTCACCTACTCCATCCATGACTCTAGCCTCTGGCACCAATGGGTCATGTAGTGCCGGCTGTAATGTATTCATGACTTGTGTGCATCTTTGAAAGTCAGGCTTATAGATCGACAGTTCAAAGTATTTGTGTATGCCTGCTTTCGTCATGATGGCAATAGTCGATGGAAGCTCATGCACCACTTTAAAATCTTGGGACATAATGGGGAATTGATGATTCGTATCCATTATTTTAATAGTCACGAGGAAGAGATACTCCCCAGCCGATTGATCTTCTCTAAACCAATGTCCCTTTGCTTTGGTGATACTCTGGAGAGGAAATTCCAATACTTCCTATTCAATTGTTGCTTCAGAATCTTCAGAAGCCATCTCCACTTGTAATGAAGAGTGCATTAGCTTCAATTGAAAACATAGCAAGTATGCAGTGCATTGTAGTGACATGTCGTAGTTCCGTCACTCCGTTTCCCTTGATTTTATAAGTGAGATCTCTTACCACATATTTTTATTTCTTTTTTGAAAGAAAACAAGTGTTAGTATAGCCAAAGCATTTATATATTTACATAGTATGCCCATTCCTAAGGAAGTTGAAGCTATGACCTATTTTCCATTGGAGAATGTGCACCACTAATTTTACTATGTACATCAAGTGCCGAATGCTTGGCCTTGTAATGTGGCCCTATTATGCATACTTTAGGTGCATTTGATACTCCATGAGTGCAATTGGAATCTTCATTGTTCTGGTGGTCCATTCCTCGCAGTTGCTTTGGTTTCCAAATCCATTTCGTGGTCGCATTGATAGGCTGTGTCTTTTTCTGGTCCTTCGATCTTCATGTGTTTTTTTTGTTTCTTCTGATGTCTTAGTGATAGAGGCTTTTATCTTCATGTTTCTATGACGGGTTTGTTTTGGCTTCCTTGTCCGAATGTATCTTTGTAATGCCTCCTCTTGTTTGCTTATCTCTTGATTGACTGCTTGTTTGACCTCTTGGATATCCATATTTGTTGTCGTGCCCTCTGAGCTTCAATCAAAGGCTTAGGAAGCCATACTTGCATGAGTCTTTTTGTTCAGATTTCTGTGAAGCTGACTTCGTGTCCTTCTTTTTCTCCTCATGAGTTGGTGTAGCAATCTCTGGTTCTTGCATTTGATCCTTTTGTACCCATTTGAATCTGACCTTCCCTGGAAGAGGGTATTTGAATGTGGTTCTCCAAATTGGTGATCCTTTTGTCATGTGAGGTACTCTCAGATTGTTGGTTTCCTTAGTGTCTGGCTATTCACCACTTGAAAACGATAAATTCACAACTTTCTTGGACACTTTAGGGTTTGAACTTTCTGCTTCTTCTAGACTTGCTTTTGAGGTATTGGAGTTGGAATCATGTTCTAAGTGCTCTTTCTTGGGTTCTTCTGCACTCTTGATGGCTTCTGGTTTTAGTGAGGGCTTCTCCCCTAATAGACTAAAAATTTCCTTGTGTCCTATCTTGGCTGAAATATAGCCTTGCGCTAGGTTGATACTCACTTCATTCTCAATGATCCAATCCTGTCCTAGGATTAAGTCTTCTATTAAGTCTTCATCCTTACATACTAAGACTCGTTGTTTCATGGAGGAATTTCCTAGGTGGAGGGATACAATAGTTTCTCCCATGCATTCTATGATTTGACCTCCAATACCTATCATATGAGCTTTCGTGGGAGTCATAATCATTTGAAGGTCTTTGATAACCGAATTTCGTGTGCAACTAAGTCCTGCTCCGGAATCTATCAAGGCATCTATCAAGTGGTACTCCGTTGTTCCAATTCCTAGGTTTAAATAAGGTTGTGACATATAGATATTTGTCGTGTCGGACTTATGAACCTGGTAATTAGCCATAGGGATAGGCTCTTCTCCTTGGAGATACCATTCATCTCTTTGCCTAATCCACTCTTTTCGTTTCTTAATGCGTTCTAGGGCTTCTTGTCGTGTCTCCTCTCAAATCCTCTCTTCCTCTTTCTTCCTATTTTGTGCACCTATGAGACGTGCTAAAATTTGATCCGTCAATGGCTCCATGGACCGTTTCAGTCTACATCCACTTATGTGGTTAGGAAGAATGTCTCCATCTAGAGTGGCTAGATTAACTGCTCCACTCGTAGAGATCCTATTAATGATTAGAGGTCCATATCCGCATTTTTGTAATTTCTTGGCATGTTGCTTCAAAGTGTAGACCAAGACTAGGTCTCCTTCTTTTAATCATTTGTCTTTTATATGTGCATCATAATATGCCTTTTGTCTTCTCTTAGCCGCATAGATTCATGCTATAGCTTGCAACCTAGTTTCATGCAGCTTCTCGATTTGGTCTAGTTGTTGGGATAGTTCATGTCCGGTTCACTCGTACTGCTGGGCTACTCTCAAGGTAGGTATCAAAAAATCAATTGGTAAAATTGTGTTTTGTCCGTATACCCGATTGAATGGAGTTGTTCCAATGGCAGTCTTGTACGCGACTCGGAAGGCCCAAATTGCATGATGTAATTTTTTGTCCCAGTCAGACCTCCCATTATTGACAATCTTTGTCAATACTGTGCATGACACCTTATTGGAACTTTCTGCCTGCCCATTGGCTTAGGGATGGTATGGGGCTGATTTTTTATGGATCACTAAGAACTCATTCATTAGAGATTCTATTACCTCATTGATGAAGTGCGTTCCTCGATCACTCACAATCTCAATTTCTAATCCAAAATGAGTGAATATATGCTCAAAAAGAAACTTAGCCATGGTTTGAGCATCATTCTTTCTAGTAGCCTTTGCCTCTACCCATTTTGCCAGATAATCGGTGGCTAGTATGATATACGAGGCATGTGACCCTTTAGCCAGTGGGTTAATGGGTCCTATGAAGTCAATACCCCATTTAGAGAATGCTCTAGCACAAACCATAGGTCTCAGTGGCATGTCATCTTCCCGAATTGGGTATTTAGCCCTTTGGCATGTCTCGTAGCTTCGTACATATGTCTCAGCATCCATGTGTAAAGTTGGCCACCACAAGCGTGAAAAGAGGATCATTTTTACTGTTCTCTCAACTAAAAAATGACCTCCTGCCAAACCTACGTGTGCCATCTCTAATACAGGTAAATATTCTCCTTCATGCACACATAGCCGTAATTGGTTATGTGTGCATAATGTCGTCCCATAAGTACATAATCCTTGCTCATCTCTTCTAGGGATCGTTTTCTTGCCAAGCTAACTCCTTCCTCATGCTCTCTTGTCTTTAGGAATTTGACTAATGTTTTACTCCAATTGGGTGCTATCGTTGAGAACGGTATGGATATATGATCCTCGGGGATTGTCTCCTGGCATTCTGCACAATTGCTTACATAATCATGGACATCCTTAGGCATGTCAGGCCAATATACTCCTAATCCTTTCAATTCCCTAATAGTTCCATGAGTTCCTTTGTGTGTCTTCCATTTGTTCACATGTGCTTGTTCAATTAACTTCAATTGTTTGTCTTCCTCACCACATCTTAGTAATACACCATTGGGTTCATCTTTCTTCTCCATCTTCCACTGTTTCTATGAACTTTTTTGTTTGTTCTTTGTTGTCGTACGCTTCTCCTTCTCCAGCTTCTCTCTTCGGCATTTGGATGGCTATTTTTCTCTCTTCTACTTCGTATCTTTTAAAATGCTCCGGAACCTCAAAAAGATATCGATCTGGTCCGATATTACTCATTCTTTCCTCTTGCTCTTGTACTCTGGGAGTGGCTTCTATTGCCAAGATCTTTGTCGACTCCTGCTTCTCTTTGGCTTCAATGGTGTCTAGATAGTTCTCTTCTGAATTGAATTCTGGTTCCATTTCTATACTCTCATATTCCTCTTTCCATTCTTTTTCCAAGATTTCTCCTGCTTCCACTTCTTGAAGGACAACCATGTACAAATTTATATCATAGCCTTCTTCGTCTATGCACTCGTTCATAGTTAGGACTTCCTCATTCACACATACATCTAAGGTTGCTAAGATTTCCATCCATCCATGCAGTTCAAAGGTTTCATCAGGAAAGATTTGAGGCATATACCTTGGGTCTTCTACAGGTCGGTAGTTAGGATGTCCTATTGGCCACAACTGCCTTTTATTATCCTCTTTCTTGGCTTCTTTACACATCCATAACTGCACGTCCTCGTGCATCCATGATTGATCACTTGATTGAGCACTATGAATAGATAAATCATCTTCCTCCTTGTGTATAGGATTCCATTGTAGTGGAGGGACATCTCGATATGCAAATGTATGCAAGTTTATCTTGGTGGTATTTCCTTGATGTTGCAGGTATAATGAATCTCGTCCCCAATCTTGTACTACCCGCACTTGTCTCATAAAAGGTCGTCCTAATATCATTTCATAATTGTTAGCCTTTTCGAACTTACAAATGGCTAATGTGTATTCAAATTCAACTCCACAGGTGGTTAATTTGATCCTTTCCAATATCCTTAAGGGTTTCTCCACATGACCGTCTGCTAATTGGACCTTCATGCATGTGGGTCGTAAGGCAGGATTTCCCCATTTCTCCCAAATTTCCTTGGTGGCAATTCCTACTCGTGCTCCTGTGTCTAGTATGGCCTTGGTCATGTACCCATTGTAAGTGACAGGTAGACACGTATTACCTTCGTCTCCTTCACTAAATTCTCCCACCTTATCAATTGGAACTTGTATTTTAGATGAGTTTTCTTTTGCTTTGCTTTCCTTTTCATCCTTCTCTTGCATTAATTCCAGTTGACTCGCTAATTGCTTCCATAGTTGCGGTTTAACCTGAAGTAATTCTTCCACAGTTAGTTTGCATTGTACTTTCGTATTCTTAAGTTCCATTAGATTGTGTGAATTCTTTTCTGAGTTTTCTTTTCCTTTTCCATGTATTGTGGGTGCTCGGATTATCATGGATTCCTTTTCGTATTCTCCCATGTAATTTGGTAGAGTTGAAATGCTCTGAGCTTCTTCTCTATTTCTGTCTAGCTTGGATACTTCCTCATAGACTTCTTCCATGTTGGGATTTGGTTGATAAACTTCTACATCTAATTCCTCAAAGGGAGGCTTAGTCTCTCCATTCTTCTTCCATTGTTCTTCTCGGATTCTATTCCATAATTCCTTTGGCCAATCAGCCTCTAAGTCAGGTATTGTTAACATCGGTTCATCTTGAGTTTTCACTCGTTCACATTTTTCATCCTTTCTTCTAAGTCATTTATCCTTGGCTTTGACACACTCCTTGTATTGTTCCTATGCTATCCTTGTCTCTGGAAGGATCGGGATAGTCTTTTCTAGGGTTGCTTGTGCTACCTCTATACGTTTTTGACATATCGAAAGCCTCTCTTTTCCTAATTCTCCTTGGGGGTAAAGCTTTTCGTGTTGTTCTACATTCGTTCCAGTCTTAATTCTAGCTTGGTAAGCTTTCAACCACATGTCCAAATCGTCCGGTTTTGGGTCAGCTAGAATTGATCCTAGTTTCTCTGTTTCTCATGCAAGCGGTGGATTGGGAACTTCCTCCCGAATCTATGGTTCTTTATGCTCTTTACTACTTCTGGGTTGTTTCTTATTGTCTTGACTCTTGTTTTTCATCCATTTATCTTTGATCTTTTCTCTTCTTTCCTTCCATTTTTGTGCTTTTGTGTTCTGAGTACTCTCACGTGATTCCTCTGAATCTTCTATTATTTGACTTTTGAGGTTTTCCTTCCTATTGTTTTCTTGTTCCCGATCTGGTTGTTTTTCTTTTCGTTCTTTCATTTGAGCTCGTGTAATGGCCTTTAAAGGTATGGTGTACTCCTAATCACTTCCTGGTGCTTCTATTACCTCAATTACATTAACAAGTGTTGTATCCTGGGTCTTATTAGGATTTTTAAGACAATCTCTAAAGAGATGTTCCTTTCCACAATCACTACAATATCCTTCCCAAGTCCTAGGAGGCGGTGAATTGTAAGGTGGAGTACACTCTCTAATAAAATGGTCTCCTCCACATCTATAACATGGTCCTCTCGGCACAGGTGGTCTCATGGGTGGTCTCACGGGTGGTTGTGCTTTAGGTGCAGTGTACATTAATGTTGCCACTTCTGGCCCATAGGCATATTCATATCCTTCATATCCATAGTAGTGTGGATCATAGGATTGTCCGTACTCAGACATTTTAGTGTCATACGTATAGTACTCTCCCTGAGATTGCTAATAGCCTAAGTTTGCCGATTCCACACTGGTCATAGGGGATGATGGTACTATGGCTCTTTCTAGGTTTTCCTATGGTTGAGGATACTTAACTGGTACCACTTGTTGGGGTTGTGACAGTTGTGGTCCTAACACTGGTTGGGGTGGTGGATATGGTACTTGCTCGTATGGCCTCGGTGCTGCTGTTGGTGTTGGATAGGGATTATACCTAGGCATCTCTCTGCCTCGCTCTCTAGGTGGATATCCATATGGTCGATACTGAGGTGGTTGTAAAGGTCGTGTCGGCCTATTGAATGGACAATTTTCCGTGGTGTGGCTGGTGTACTTTTGTTCTATGTGGCAATACAAGGCAGTTCCTTGTTGGGGCTGTCTGTTGTAAGGATATGTCTGAGGTATACCAGTTTCTCCTCGTACACACATGTGCGTAGAGACTACATCTTTGTAACATGGGCACTCTGAAGGCAGGGTGTTGGTAATTTCTATGTCCTTGGACTCCCAATTTCTTTGCTACTAGCTCCACTAATTCCTCCACATTACTGGAGTTGGATGTGACAGTACTTCTAGAATCTTCTGATTTAGTGGGGCTGGGCGTGCTCTTGAGATCTTCAGCTAGATTGTCTTCTAGGTCAATACACTCTTGAAGACACTCATTTAGGGTTTGTAATCTCTTCATGTATACTAGCATTCTTAGGGTTCCATTCGTGAGTCCATCCAAAAATAATGAAATCATTTTTTGTTGAGTGGGTCTCTCCGCAGCTGGACATCTATCGACATACTGGTTGAATCTACAGGCGGCCGTTTTCACAATTTCATTAGGGTTCTGTTTAAAGATATGGATTAAAACGTAGAATTGTGTTTAATCCCTCTCTTAGTGAATTCCCCAATAAATTCTTGAAAAAATTGCTCCATGTTTCCAAATTGGTTGGGATCTAATGGCTGGAACCAAGTCAGAGCCGTTCTTATGAGGGTGAGTCCGAAAGACTCATACTACACAAAGAAGTCGTCTAATTGTTCTGCCCTTAGAACTTGTTTAATTCAGCAATGTGATCGTAGGGTTCTCCCAATCCGTCATAGTGGTTCCTCACACATTTGGCTACCTGAATAGGTCTCAACCTTCTCATTGGTTCTGGCGGTCTAGGCATTAAAGGGAAGGCAGGAACTGCTGGTCTGACCGGGGGTATTCCAGGTTGTACTCCAATTGGTGGTCGTGGTCTTACTGGTGGTCGGTATTGATTACCTACTCCAGGTTGGGTCTGATTGTGAGTTTGCACTCCTGGAGTTGCAAATTGCACATGAGTACGGTTTGGAACACTCTGTTGGCTTGTTTGTCTTGACATGGTGTGCTCTGTCTCTTGTTGGGTTCCAAAGGGGTTCTGAGAGGTGGTTGCCTACTCTCTTTGAGGGAATACAGGCAAACCCATGTATTTCAATTGAGCCCTGTCTATGGAATCTACCAACCAATATCTCCTTTGGTTCTTATCTAAGTATGTGATTCTAGTCTCGTCTTCTGGATCCATTAATTCATAAAATGTCATTGGGCTTTCTTCTCTTCCTGGAGCAGGTGATTCAGTTTGAAGCAGCAAGTCCAACCCATGGATCAAATAGACTTCCAATAGGTAGTCGTCTTGAGGTATCAAGTCCCCTCTCAAGACTCGTGTCACTTGGGACTTGCCTCTAGGAGTCGTCACTAGCTCCTCAGGGTTTGGTCTCCCTGAGTTTTCTTGTCCCACTAACTCTCCTCTCTCATTCATCAAATCTGGAAACTCTGTCACTATGTATATGTGACCTATCTTGTCCATGTATGCTCCTCCCTCATACTTGACAGCCGGTCTGGACACAATTGTTGCATCCATTGAAGTCACCATCCTAGCCACAGATCTGTTTAAGCCATCCAGGTAGATGGGGATCTCCTGGGCATTAGTAGAGACGTACTGTAAGGAGGTGCGATACTCTCCCTCCACAGTGTTCATGAAGTTTCTACTTGGAGCGGGACCCTTCATGTCTTCTGAAGCCATGGGTATCTCCTCCTCTGAATCACTAGAGGTGTCTGAATAGACTGAGCGGTGACTGACCTGAGTGGCACTTCCAACAGAGGATATGACACTTCTACAACTACTTAGCACTCTCCCTGACCTCAAGTTCATTCACCCTCCTGAGGCTCTCTAGGTCTCTCAAACTCTCCCTAAGTGGCTCCTCAATTGCCTCAAGTTTGCCCTTCAAAAATGCTTCAAATGCTCTGGGTGATACCACTCTAGGCGATACCACTCTGACCACCATACGATACCTGAAACCTAGGGTGATACGATATTGTAGCAACAGGCGATATGATACCGCTTTGGGCACGATACGATACTGGCTATCCTACCGATACGATACCTCCAGGGTAGATGATATGATACCAAGCCTAGTCACGATACGATACCTATGGGTTCCACGATACGATACCAGAAAGTTGGGCAATACGATACTTATGTTCTTGCCGATACGATACCTTGTACTCTCGCGATACGATACTAAAAATGGGACAATATGATACTGGCAAACCCAGACAATATGATACCACGCTTTGGACGATACGATACCAAACACGACACGATACGATAGTGGAATTTTCCCCGATATGATACCTCAGCAGGTGACTATACGATACCAAAATGGTATCGCAATATGACACCGGAGTGAGAGATGATACGATACCTGGGGTTCGCACGATACGATAGTGCTGAGGGTGGCAATATGATACCACCGATTTGAGTGATACGATAGTGGATGCTCTAAGGATACGATACTAGAGGAGGGCACGATACGATACCAATGCAAGTGGCGATACGATACCATCGATCTGAGTGATACGATACTGTATGATCTGACGATAGGATACTAGAGGAGGGCACGATACGATACCAATGCAAGTGGTGATACGATACCACCAACTTGCATGATACGATACTAGTATGGTATCGCGATACTAAAATTGGTCAAGGCACAATACGGTACCAAAAGTGGACCGCAATACGATACCACTTTGGCCATGTGAGATCGCAATACCAACCACGTGATACAATACCACAAGTGGTATCGTGATACCAAGGCTGGTAATCGACAATACGATACTTCAGCGAGTATCGCGATACAAGGGAATTCTTGGTATCGCGATACCAAAAACTCAACGGATCACGATACTCAAGCCAAAATATATCAAAATTCAAAAATTTTTGTTTCCCCCTACTCTTCTCTCACCCCTCTTCACTCCTCGTCCATTGTCTCACTCCAAGAAGCACAAAAAATACTCTCGCCCTCCCCGCAATACCGATTGCGTAAATAATCACCTTATTGTGCACTTCTAAAGTGTTTTTGCCAAGGGAATCTTGTGTAATCTTACCTCTGTGATGTCTTGCTTGCACCTTGAGCTCAATATCTAACTTTGATAGCCTGGAAGACATGATACCTCACGCACAATACCGATCGTTGCTCGTCCATGATACTGCTTCTCTAACACGTGAGAAATGAAGTGAAATTTTTGGTTTTATATTTTTTGGTGACTGAAACTGAACTCCACTAATTTGGCAAATTTTTTCGGGATTTTTCTTGGTGATCTTGACTTACTCCTACTCCACTCCTATTTTCCTCTTCTCCTAACCTAACCCTAATTCTCCCTTCTCTCCCTTCCTACTAAAACTAAACCTAAAAACTCATTACACACACCTCCGAGGTGTGAAGTAACAAGTGTTGAAGTGGTAGACTACTTGCCATTGAACGAATTCACTTCTACAAGTACGATTTCATCACTCTCGAGCTATAACCATCACGAAGACACCTTGGTTGAGTGTTCCCCGGCAACGGTGCCAAAAACATGTGTACCTAAGTCAAGAAGACTTAAGGACTTGTGCCAAAGAGACTAAACCTCATTTGTCACACAAGTGCGTATAGTGGGAAATTGACACACACTTATTTGTCAATCCGATCAAACGACCTAATCAAGTGTATGAGGACATGTGCACACATGATGGGAAATGAAGTGGTTCAGCTTTTATGCATGAGAAAAGACTAATCCACCTCTCCAACTCACTGAAATACTAAAAGTGTCTATCGCAGTACCACTTACAGCAGTTTTTAGTAAATCAAGGATTTCTCTCAGCTCCGAACTCCGAATATAGTCAATAGCAGACTCATTTTGAAGATCTCGACAAGACGCACTTATTAGAGGTGATTTCACTCGATTCTTACAAATGTGCTTCAAGTTATGGCCAAATTAGTGAATGGCAAGAAACACCCACACTCACTCCACAACTACTACAAGCTCACACACACTACAAGAGCTCAAAAATAGTGGGGAGGGGTAGACAACAGTACTACACACACATTCCAAGCATTACACACACATAGAAGATCAAAGAGAAGATGGAAATCTGCAAGAAAGAGGCAAATTCAAAAATCAGGAGCTCTCCTTCACAATGGCAAAAAGTCTCTACAAAGAGTCACAAAGTGACTTATATACATGTGCCCTAAAATTGGTCCTTTCACACAAGAGACCATCACTTTATTACTAAAAAGTGATTCTCCTACTAATTTACAAGGAATATATTACAATGAGTTGGGAATATGCATCTAGAGGACTCCTCTAGTGCATTTACATGGCTTGAGGGAATTTCTTAAGGCTTTGAAGAAGAAAAATGTGCCCATTAATTTGAAAATTTTGGGGCTCTTCTTTCGTGCTTCTTTGCTCTGCAACAATTGCCTATACGTTGGCAATCAAGAAACTATATAGAACTATGCAAGCAGTTTGGGCGCGCAAAAAACTATTAGAGGAAGAAACCCAAGCGCTTGTAGAACAAGAACTCGCTACAAGAGGCTTCGAAGAAGCCTACATTCAAGGTTTCAGAGAACTGGTCAAGTCAGTAGGCATTAATGAAGCATTACGCTATTTGCAGAGGAAACCACTACCACAGTTTGACCCACACCAAATTCGAATGTTATCAAAACTGGGTCAATATATTCGTGTACCAACGGATGTCTAATCATCACAACAGGCCAGGGAAGCACATCTCATTCATGAAGGATCTTTGGCAAAAGAAACAATCTTCATCGACTCCCTGCCTCACACCTCTACTGTACATACCCCTAACATCGTCGGAGTACCCACCACACCAATCGCTCCTCTTTCACCTCCCACCCCTCGAGCCTCTCCTGTACACCCTGCCTCTCCTAGACCATCCACATCTTTCGATAGTGCGATAGCCGAAGCCTTTATTGCCTCAATTCCTCTCACCCTTTCTACACCTACACAACCTAGCTTACCTCCTAGGACTTTCACCCTTCCATCAAGTCCGTTTATCCCTCCAACCATCCCTTCCTTCCCCACCCCTCCATTACCCCTCTTCCCATTTCCCCCTCCATTGACCTTCTCCCCCGTCTCACCTCCGAGATCCACTGTATTTCCTCTTTCCCCTCTCCACCAAGCAGTACAAGAGACCCCATCTGTAAATTATTTGGCAACCTTTGTAAATCCTATTTTTACACCCACTCATGCACCCACTGTCACTCTAGTATGCACGGTCACTGCACTTGACACCACGTCCAGTGACATGGACATATCACCGCCCACTGCACCAGCGCTCACCTCATCCATTTCACGATCACATTTAGGCATAGCACATTTCTCCACAGTCACCACTTCATCCACATTCCCATCCCTATTTCACCTTCCCCTTGCATCAACACCCACACCCACAACATCTTCACTCACCCCATCATTAATACTATCACCCACAATCGACACCACATTCCGTCAAATGTTCGTATGTATGACACAAGTGAGAGATGAATTTGCATCTCTAGGTATCCATTACCAGACATTGTAGTAGACCACAAATGACTTAAAGTCGCAGCAAAATTCCTTAACCATCGAGAATGCCTCCCTTAACACACGCTACCAAGATCTATGCCATGCCTACCACACACTTGAACTCGAAAGTGAATAGAAGACAAAAGAGGCCATTGTAGATATCGACAATTTGTTAAGGGCTCAAACCATTTGCAATGCGACGCTCACTAGAAACATGGGTCTATGAAGACACCACCTAGCAGCAAAAGAAGAGAATCAATGCTTGCAGGACCAGAATAGAGAGAACCTTGAAGCTGCTTTAGATCAATCGGAAAAACCCTTTAGTCCCGCTATTTCAAAGCTGTCCCCTTCGAATCCATGAAGATACTATTGGAAGATCATGTCAGACTACTAGAGTACTATGAAAATATGAACGAGGAATATCAAAAGCTCAAAGAAGACCAAAGGATGCTATAGTTAAGAGCACCTGTACAACAAGTACCACCAGCACCTACGGCCACACCTACTAAAATCATCGAGGAATTCAACGCTTTACGGGCCCGGGTATTGACTCTTCAAACACAGATAGCAGCATACAAAGCACCCCTAGGCCAGATTGCCCACCGAAACTACCACCGGATGAAGAAATAGTGACTATCCCGATGGAAGTCACTTTTGAAGAAGCCTACGAACCTCAACCCATCCCAGGCGGACGCGTCACGGCCAAAAGCCAGACCACATTTGAACTCTCTACCCCCGCGTGGATAAAGACTGTAGAAGAACTTGGCAAGACCCACTCAGCACGTGTGGAAGCTCAATTAGACTCAATGGCTATGATCGAGGAATGTATTTTACAATCCCCATATTTCGCTCACTTGGCTCCTCGCAGGTATATATTTGGGCATGAGCTGCAATATGTTGCGAACATTTGTTTTATGTATGGTACAAGTTTCAATTTATGTAAATACCTTTGGGAAGTCTTCAAATACTTCAAGAAGGCTCATATTATTCATAAAAGATAGCCAAAATACCACACGAGCTCTAGAACATGATGAGTCAAATTAGTGAGTCACAAGGGAGCTGAAGTGGTGTCCTAGTGGAAGGTCGATGTGGCTAGTTCTCAAAGTCCATCAATACTTTGCTTATTTGAGCACTTGAGTCATGTAATATCTCCACCCAAGTCTCTACCACAAATTTAGATGTATTAGGAAGGTTTTAGATTAGTTTCGCATGCTATAAAAAGAGGAGAGAAGTCATGATCTTGTGGGAAGTCCAAGTGAGTCATATGTGTATCTCTACACTATTGTAGTTTTGTATGCAGAGATTGCAGATCTTTTATCTCCCTCATTATATATCCAAATTACATGTTGGATAGCTCATTTGAAAGCTCTTACTGTCTACTTTCATTATCACAATTTTCATAATCATTGGATTTGTGAGCTGAGAGCAGTACTCTCTGCAAGTAGTGTATGTTCTCGGGTTTCACCTCTGCTGAAGGTCTCCATCAAACCTCAAACTTGCAGGGGTCATATCGCCTTGTGTATTTATCCAAATTGAGTGTTCTTTGGCTCATTCGAAAGCTCTTGATCTCTAGTATATGTGATGAAAAGGTTTTTAAAAAATTATGAGTTCATAGAGAACAGTAAGCTCTGCAAGCATGCCTGTTTTTCTCTAATGAAGTTTCTGAGAAGGTCAACTTGTTCCTAGGGGGTTCCACCTAGATTCAGCTATATTTTGGAGGTCAATAAACTCCAACATTGGTATCAGAGCTTGGAATTGAAGCTTGGAGAAGGTTATAATACCTTGATGAAGAATTTGAAGCTATTGGAGCAGAGGTTCATCATCGACACTACACAAAGGTAGAAGGAGATAACAAGGAAGCATCTCAAGCAACATCCAAGCAAAGAAAGGTGCATAAAATTTATTACAAAGGTAAATCTCATACTTCTTCTTATCACATATATCCAAAAGGAGGGTTAAAGGAGGAAGTTTAGTAGTTAGACAATGGGCGATCAACATGCACGAATATAGAAGCTTGATAAGAACAACTATCAAGCATGGTGATTTAGGATGACAGCATACTTGCAAGGTAGAGGCTTGTATGGTTTGATTGATGGAATAGATATCAAACCTATATTACCACAGGATCCAAATCAGCAACAATTGAGGGAGTTTAGACTTTGGAATGAAAGAGACAAAAGGGCTATATTCATTTTATCACAAAATATTCAAGATTCAATGGTAGGACACATATAAGATCTAGACACAAGTAGAGATGTTTGGCTTGCATTGAAAAGGTTGGATGCTACAGGTACAAGAGAAAGGAAGACTCAACTAAAAAATGACTTGAATAACATAAAGAAAGATACAAGGACATCGGTCAATGATTACTTGTTGAAGGTTAAAGAGATTGCAGATCAACTAGGATCAATTCAAGCTCAGTGGAGGACGACGACTTGGTTGCACATACTCTCAATGGACTCAAGGATGATGAGAGGTGGAAACCATTCATTACTTCAGTTTATGTTAGAGGAGAATTACCACACTTTGATCAGCTTGTTGCTCTTATGGTCACGAAGGAGATGAATCTAAATGGCTCTACTTCAAATAAAAAAGGATCTCAAGGACAAGCTCTTTATGTAGGATCATCAAGAGGTGGAAACAGAGGAAGAAGAGGTTCAATAGAGGTCGAGGAAGAAGAAGTGATGATCAAGGGACTTCAAGTGGCTTCTTCAACACAAGAGGAAGAGGAAGATCAAGCGCTAGAGGTACGAGAGGCTACTACAACTATAATCAAAGACAAAAGAGTGAAGATAACAACAATTGCTATATATGTGGAAGGTATGGACACTATGCCAAAGACTTCTATCAAAATGAAAATAATCAAGGTGGTAATCGAAGAGGAGGCTATTCAAGAGGAGGTAAACAACAAGGAAATAATGCAATTGAAGGTAAAAGTGATGATTATGATTCTCTTCTTATGATGAATTTAGAAACTAAGATGAATTGCAATAGTGATGTATGGTATGTAGATAGTGGTTGCTCTAACCATATGTCACATGATGCTTCATGGTTTTCAAATATGCATAACCCTTCATGTAAAGGTCATGTTGAAACAGGAGATGATACAACACATAAGATTATGCAGGTTGGAGATGTTGTTATTGTTGGTGCATTTTACCCAAGCCTACATGCTTGATATTCTTGATATTATGATCATTTGTAAGTCACATGTGTAGTCATGTGAACACCTCTTGTAAAAGAGTACATTTTATCTCTTGTATTAAAAAAAAGAAAAAAGGAAAAGGATGGCTTACCTAATCCATGATGTAAAAGCAAATTCGTGGCTCTAACTACCTAAAACCACGAATTTTTGAGCTGAAGGAATATCTCCTAACTTCGGGGATCACTTTTAGGTGGAGCCATTTGAATTCAAATTCAAAACTCCCTCCAAGAATAGCTATAAAAAGAGCAAGAAGGAAGAGGCAATTAGCAAGCCTTGTACGTGATCACTTCATGTCCTTTTTTAGAGATTAAAGAGCTTACTCCATAGCTCTATCATTCTACTCCCATTGTGCAAATATTCATTGCCAATGTGGTTGTAATCATATGTGAATCTATACATTTATCATCATCTACTTCTCTGTTTTGTTCTCTGCTATACTCACTCAGAGAAGTAATTTTAGAAGGTCATATCTCGAGTTATACTCAACCTTTTTCAATGTTTTAATGTGTGTTGGATAGGTCTTACTTTCTCGTTTTCGCATACCAATTTTTATGGTCATTGGATTTATACTTGGGGAGATATCTGCATTTTACTGCTCATTGGTCTATCTCTATAGAGCCCCGAGAATGGTGGGCATGTTCTAGAAATCAATGAATCTTGTTCTCAGTGCTCAGTCCATCATTTGAAGTGTTTTAACTTGTATTGGGAAGCTTGCTAAGTCTATTTGATATGCCCAAAAGGAATGTTTCTAATTCCTACCAGGTTGAGAGCACTATTTAGTTTTTCCAGCAGGTGTATGTCCAAAAATAGCAAGTTTTGGGAGCTAGTCATTTCGCAACTAGACTGTCTTCACTTAAACTTTTGGGATACATGTTCCAAAGTACTTGGATGATATTTTGGTGGATTTAGGAAGCTCAAAGGGTCTACTAATCAACTCTGAAGTCTCAGTTGGCTGGTGTGAAGCTGGTTGTAGCATCACCAACTCATCTTTGGATTGCAACCACCATCTCTCTTCACAGTAGTATCAGAGCATAGTCAAGCAACATGGGAGATGGATTTCCATCAACAATTGACAAATTGGATCCAAACAACTACCCGGCATGGTCTCTAAGGATGGAGGATTACCTTCAAGGGAGGAATCTATATGGATTCATATCCGGAGATGAAGCAATGCCAACCATGAGGAACAAAGGGAAACCATCAATGAAGAAGTGGAAGGACTTTCAAATTGGTGTTCGAAGGATGCACTTGCAAGGTCCTATACTCTAAACTCAATCTCTGATATTCTTTTACCTCATGTCAAGGGATGCAAGACATCAAGAGAGACCTGGAATGCACTTGCTTCTTTCTTCTCTTCCAACACTCGAGCAAGGAAGAACCAATTGTGGATGGAGTTCACAACAATGAAGAAAAGCCCGAAGCAAAATGTGACTGATTATGTCACAAAGATGAAGGAGATTTCCGACCAACTTGGAAGCATTGGAGAAGTAATTGAAGAGGATCAAATCATTAGACAAATCATAAATGGAATCAAAGCAGACAACAAGTGGGAGTCATTCACAACAGCCATGGATTTATACATGGATATGCATGTACCGGACCTCAACACACTCATGGGCCAACTCTTCACTCATGAAGCAAAGATTAGCAAAGGTGGTGAGTCCTCAAGAGGTAATCAAACTTCTGCCTTATATTCTGATAAAGCTAAGGTCAAGGACAAGTCAAAGAATAGGAAGAATGAAGATGAAGGTAGCTCTTTCCAAGCAAACTTTGCAGGTAGAGGAAGAGCTAGAGGAAGAGGCAGAGGTGGAAAGCAAGGTAGGGGGAGATTCCAATCATCTCAACCTTGCAATATATGTGGCTTATATATCATACTACTAAAGAATGTTTCAGGAATCCGAGGAACTCAAGAGGAAGAGGATTCAATAGAGGTGGCTATGGATCAAATAGAGGCAGATACAATGGAGGCTACAACAACAACTACTACAACAAAAACTATCAAAGTGGCCATAGAGGAAGAAGAGACTACAATAACTATGTAAAGGACCAAAGTCAAGAAGATTCATTATTGATTATGAATCTATCAGTGAAGAAGGGTAAGGATGATGATCACATATTTTACATTGACTCAAGATGCTCAAACCATGTAGCAGGAAATGTGGCTTTACTTTTATATTTGGAAGATCCTCATCACAAGAATGGTGCAGACAAGAGATGACACAAAGCACTCAGTGGAGAAGATAGGTAATGTGAAGACATCAGATGGGAATATGAACCTCTTAAGCAAAGTCTTGTATGTCCCTACAATTACCAAAAATTTAATAAGTGTTGGACAGATTGTTGAAAAAGGATTGCAGGTTAGATTCAACCGATTTGGAGTATATGTTGAAGACCCAAGGCAAGGCTTTTGAAGGATTGCCAAAGGAGAAAAGATAGGAAGGCTCTTCACTTTTGAAGTGGAAGATACAAAGAACATAGCTTTGTTTAGCTATCGATCTCAAACTCTAACAGAGTTGGAGATATGGCACAAAAGGCTTGCTCACATTGGAGAGAGGACACTCAAACAAATTTGTAGGGACCAAAGTGAACTTGGTTTGCCTAATATCACAAGGTAACACATGATTTATAAGTGTGAAGCTTGTCAGCTAGTGCACACGGATGTATGTATCAAAATCCTTTAGATCTAGTGCACACGGATGTGTGGGGTCCAAGTAAGGAGCCATCTATATCAGGCTCAAGATATTATGTGTCTTTCATAGATGATTGTAGCAGGTGGACCATTCTGTTTTTTATGACACACAAGGATAAAGTGTTTAATTGCTTTAAGAAGTATATTGCTCTTGTTGAAAACCAAACAGGTAGGACTTTGAAAAGACTCAGATTAGATGGTGGAGGAGAATACTTCTCTTCTGAATTTGATGCCTTCTTGCATGAAAGAGGCATTAAAAGGGAAGTCACTACAAGGTATACACCCGAACTCAATGGTGTAGCAGAGAGGAGAAAGAGAGCTATTGTCGAAGCTGCAAGGTCCATGCTCAACGAAAAGGGATTGCCAAACTACCTATGGGCAGAGGTTGTGTCTATAGCCACATATCTCATAAATAGACTTCCATCTAAGTCACTAGATGGAACCACTCCATATGAAGTGTGGAATGGAAGAAGACCTAGTCTAGAGCATTGTAAAATATTTGGATGCTTAGCCTATGCTCACATTCCTTCTCAAGTAAGAGGGAAATTGGATCCCAAAGCAGAGAAGTGTGTATTCATTGGTTATGACCAAAACCAAAAAGGATATAGATTGTACAATCCAACCAATAAAGGATTTCATGTGAGTCGAGATGTAACTTTTGATGAAAAAAATCATGGGTTTGATGATGACAGGAAAGTGAAGTTGCCTTATGACTTGGATGAAGATTTTCCATCACTTCAACCAAAGGAGCCAAAGCAGATTGAAGAAAGTGATTCGGAGATTGACCTAGAAGACTTGGAAATACTAAATCTATGGGAGAACAAAGGTAAAGCAAAGATGTAGGATGCTACATATGGACCCAAGAGCTCACATCAACCACTTAGAAGGTCTTCAAGGGAGAAGAAGAAACCAGAGAGGTTTGGTTATGATACTTCTTTGGTCACCAAGCACTCAATCTACATTGCAAAGGACTCAACCAATGAAGAACCTACCACATTCGAAGAAGCACAAAGCAAGAAATCTTGGAGAGATGCAATGGATGAAGAAATGGAAGCCTTGAAGGAGAATGACACTTGGGAGCTTGTACCTAACAAGCCATCTATGAAGGTAATTGGATCTCGATGGATATACAAAATCAAGAGGAATCCAGATGGAAGTATAAATAGACACAAAGCAAGGTTATTTGCTAAAGGGTTTGCTCAAACCCATGGTATTGATTATGAGGAGACTTTCTCTCCTGTTGCAAAAATGCCTACAATTAGGGTTCTCATTAGTCTTGTTGCATCTAGAAATTGGAATCTCTATCAACTTGATGTAAAGAATGCTTTCTTGAATGGATGGATTTCTGAGGAAGTGTATATCGCACAACCTCCTGGATATGAGGATGAACATCATCCTAACTATGTATGCAAACTAAAGAAAGCTTTGTATGGATTGAAGCAAGCTCCAAGGGCTTGGAATTTTAGATTGGTGACTTATTTGTAGGACCATGGATTCAAAGCTAGCAAGGCGGATACCTCTTTCTTCATAAAGAGGAATGGATATGAAGTGATCTATTTATGTGTGTATGCTGATGCTATTATCATCACAAGGAATGATCTTGAAGGAATAAAACAAGTAAAGAGTCAAATGAAGGAGTTCAAAATAAGTGACCTTGGACCACTCACTTATTTTCTTGGATTTGAGTTAATCTACACAAATTCAGGTATATACATCACACAAAGGAAGTATGTGCATGACATGCTCGTCAAGTTCAAGATGGAAAATACCAAGTGTGCAGGTAAACCTATGGAGCAAAATCATAAGCTTAGTGCTTATAAAGGAGAGCCAATTGAAGACATCACAAGCTATCAAAGCTTGGTTGGAAGTTTGAACTATGCAACACTCACAAGGGTGGATATATGCTATAGTGTTAGCATATTGAGTCAGTTTATGCATAAGCCAAGAACACCACATATGGAAGCGGCCAAGAGAGTCCTCAAGTACCTAAAGGGGACCATGAATGAAGGTTTGTTTTATTCATTTACTCCAGGTATTGAGCTAAAGGTCTACTCAGATGCAGATTGGGCTGGATCTAGAGATGATAGAAGAAGCACATCCACGTATATATCATTTGCAGGTTCAAAATTCATTTCTTGGTCATCCAAGAAGCAACCAATCGTGGCATTATCTTCTACTGAAGCCCAATATAGAGGTTTGGCTAATGCAACTCAAGAAATTATGTGGTTAAAGTCTCTGTACACAGATCTTGGACTTCATTCCTCAACACCTCACACTTTTGGTGACAACACAAGCTCACTACATCTTGCAGCTAATCCGGTATACCATGCTAGAACCAAGGATATTGAAGTCCACTACCATTATGTAAGGGAGAGAGAGGTTTGGTTATGATACTTCTTTGCACTCAATCTACGTTGCAAAGGACTCAACCAATGAAGAACCTACCATATTCAAAGAAGCACAAAGTAAGAAAACTTGGAGAGATGCAATGGATGAAGAAATGGAAGCCTTGAAGGAGAATGACACTTGGGAGCTTGTTCCTAATAAGCCATCTATGAACGTAATTGGATCTCGATGGATATACAAAATCAAGAGGAATCCAGATGGAAGTATAAATAGGCACAAAGCAAGGTTAGTTGCTAAAGGGTTTGCTCAAACCCATAGTATTGATTATGAGGAGACTTTCTCTCCTGTTGCAAAAATGCCTACAATTAGGGTTCTCATTAGTCTTGTTGCATCTAGAAATTGGAATCTCTATCAACTTGATGTAAAGAATGCTTTCTTGAATGGATGGATTTCTGAGGAAGTGTATATGGCACAACCTCCTGGATATGAGGATGAACATCATCCTAACTATGTATGCAAACTAAAGAAAGCTTTGTATGGATTGAAGCAAGCTCCAAGAGCTTGGAATTTCATATTGGTGACTTATTTGCAGGACCAAGGATTTAAAGCTAGCAAGGTGGATACCTCTTTGTTCATAAAGAGGAATGGATATGAAGTGATCTATTTATGTGTGTATGTTGATGATATTATAATCACAAGCAATGATCTTGAAGGAATCAAACAAGTAAAGAGCCAAATGAAGGAGGAGTTCAAAATAAGTGACCTCGGACCACTCACTTATTTTCTTGGATTGGAGTTAATCTACACAGATTCAAGTATATACATCACACAAAGGAAGTATGTGCATGACATGCTCGTCAAGTTCAAGATGGAAAATACCAAGTGTGCAGGTACACCTATGGAGAAAAATCATAAGCTTAGTGCTTATGAAGGAGAGCCAATTGAAGACATCACAAGCTATCAAAGCTTGGTTGGAAGTTTGAACTATGCAACACTCACAAGGGTGGATATATGTTATAGTGTTAGCATATTGAGTCAGTTTATGCATAAGCCAAGAAGACCACATATGGAAGCGGCCAAGAGAGTCCTCAAGTACCTAAAAGGGACCATGAATGAAGGTTTTTTTTATTCATTTACTTCAGATATTGAGCTAAAGGTCTACTCAGATGTAGATTGGGCCGGATCTAGAGATGATAGAAGAAGCACATCCGGGTATATATCATTTGCAGGTTCAAAAATCATGTCTTGGTCATCCAAGAAGCAACCAACTGTGGCATTATGTTCTATTGAAGCCCAATATAGACGTTTGGCTAATGCAACTCAAGAAATTATGTGGATAAAGTCTTTGTACATAGATCTTGGACTTCATTCTTCAACACCTCACATTTTTGGTGACAACACAAGCTCACTACATCTTGCAGCTAATCCGGTATACCATGCTAGAACCAAGCATATTGAAGTCCACTACCATTATGTAAGGGAGAAGCTAATGAGCAAGGATATTCAACTATCCTATGTCTCTACAGATATGCAATGTGCAGACATGTTGACTAAAGCTCTTGATGGTACAAACTTAAGTAGACTCAAGTTGATGATTGGCTGAAATCAAGGACAATTGAAGACTTATTTGAAGGCCAAGCATGTTAAGCTTGAGGGGGAGCTGTTGGTGCATTTTACCCAAGCCTACATGCTTGATATTCTTGATATTATGATCATTTGTAAGTCACATGTGTAGTCATGTGAACACCTCTTGTAAAAGAGTACATTTTATCTCTTGTAATTAAAAAAAGAAAAAAGGAAAAGGATGGCTTACCTCATCCATGATTTAAAAGAAAATTTGTGGCTCTAACTACTTAAAACCACAATTTTTTGAGCTAAGGGAATATCTCCTAACTTTGGGGATCACTTTTTAGGTGGAGCCATTTGAATTCGAATTCAAAACTCCCTCCAAGAATAACTATAAAAAGAGCAAGAAGGAAGAGGCGATTAGCAAGCCTTGTACGTGACCACTTCATGTCATTTTGTAGAGATTGAAGAGCTTACTCCGTCGCTCTATCATTCTACTCCCATTTTGCAAATATTCATTGCCAATGTGGTTGTAATCATATGGGAGTCTATACATTTATCATCATCTACTTCTCTGTTTTGTTCTCTGCTATACTCACTCAGAGCAGTAACTTCAGAAGGTCATATCTCGAGTTCTACTCAATCTTTTTCAATGTTTTAATGTGCATTGGATAGCTATTATTGTCTAGTTTTTGCATAGCAATTTTAATGGTCATTGGATTTATGCTTGGGGAGATATCTGCATTTTACTGCTCACTGGTCTATCTCTGTAGAGCCCCGAGAATGGTAGGCATGTTCCAGAAATTGATGAATCTTGTTCTCAATGCTCAGTCCATCATGTGAAGTGTTTTAACTTGGATTGGGAAGCTTGCTAAGTCTATTTGCTATTCCCAAAAGGAGTTTTTCTAATTCTTACCAGGTTGAGAGCACTGTTTAGTTTTTCTAGCAAGTGTATGTCCAAGAATAACAAGTTTTGGGAGCTAGTCATTTTGCAACTAATCTGTCTTCACTTAAATTTTTGGGATACATGTTCCAAAGTACTTGGCTGATATTTTGGTGGATTTAGGAAGCTCAAAGGGTCTACGAATCAACTCTAAACTCATAATTGGCTGGTGTGAAGCTGGTTGTAGCAGCACCAACTCATCTTTGGATTGCATCGACCATCTCTCTTCACGGTTATGCAGGATAAGAGCAAGACAAATTGCTTGAAGGATGTACTTTATGTTCCAACGATCAATAAGAATTTGATGTTATTTGGTCAAATGGTAGAAAAAGGTTTGCAAATAAGATTTAATCATGCAGGTTGCTTCATTGAGGATCCAAAGCAAAGGAGGTTAATTTCTAGAGGTAAAAAACAAGGTAGATTGTTTACATTCAAGGTAAACCCAAATCATACAAACTTCTTTTCTTATGGTATGCATCGAATAGCAGAGCTTGATCTATGGCACAAAAGGATTGGAAACATGAATGTACATAGGTTAAATGAGCTATCAAAGAAGAGGATTGTTGAAGGATTACCTGATCTTACTAAGAAACATATGGTGCATTGTAGCTCAGTGATGAGTAGCACCTCCTTTAATGTCAATCCGGGAAGACATGAGGATGGTATGAAGACCTCGAGCAAGTGAAGGCACAAATGTGTGAGTGCGAAGCACACTAACATGCACACACATACACACACACACGCACACACAGCAAGAACAAAGAGAGTCAGACAATGGAATCACTTCTATTGCAACAAAGTTCTCATACAAGCTCAAAACTACAAGAAGCTCCCCCAAAAATGAGCTCTCTAGCTCTATTTATAGTTTTTGACTAGCTTTGGCCCTGTCCAGACCTAGTGTCCGGCCTAGTTAAAAATTAGGTTCTAGGGTTTATTTGAGGGCTCAAACGAGATCTAAAAAATATGAAAATTGGCAGGCAACTACTTCTAAGGCTCCCCAAGCTCGAGGACTCCTCGGCTTGTACAAAATGGAGCTACAAAAAGGTGAAATGATATTTACAAGGGTTTTTAGTGATAAGAATCACTTTTAAATGGTGTAGGAGTTTGGAAAAAAATAAAGGGTTGCCTTAGTGCTAGATCTGCATGTATGCCCGTATTTGCTTCTTCCCGTATACTGCCAACACTCTCCCCCCCCTAGCGTCTGTCGCCTCTGACAGACCTCTGCTCCATTGTTTGATCAATGTACCTCTGCAGGAGGTCGGTTGCCACTTCTTGTTCCTTGATGCGTAGTCCCCGGACCAAATCTCTCTGAAGGGCATCCCAATTGACTGCTCCTGGCAGATCAGGGTGTGGTGTGGTGTAGAGTTCCGAGTGCATGGTTTGTTCACACGCAAATAGTTGTAGCAGGTGCGTTGGGCGTGGTGCGAATACTTCTGAGTGTGACTCCCAAAACCCCGTGGTGAACATATCATCAAAGGTTTGCTTGTAGCAGGCAGGGAGATATCTTATTCGTGCATGCCATGCATAAGCTACTCGAATGCTCGGGGTCGTGCTCATGTCATACAGTAAATCATAATTACCATTGATGAAGCCCGGAATTGAAGGCTGGATGTTACGTACATTTCGAAAGGTCTTTAGCACCACTTGCATCATGTCCAAAATTTTGAGCATCATTTGAGCGGCGACATCCGGCATGGGGTGGAGGCGTGGCATCCAATGTCTGATGGTGGCTATCATGTATGATACTGTAGGTATGCCGGTTGGGGGTGCGATTGCGGGGTAATTGAGCCATTCTTTACAATTTGCGTTGTTCTGAACCTTGATGGCGAATGCTTTCCATGATCTTCTTCTTTGTATTGGACCAAAGCAAGGGTTATACTTCAAATGCATGGGAGCGTGATCCCATGTTTGTAACATCTCTGGATAGGTCTCCAGTAACTTTTGCCTCCATATGGGTTGGAATATGGCCCCCTTTGTGGCTGCCTCTGGAATGTCCTCGGGTTCGAGGGTGTTGCGAACATAGGGTACTGGTTGGTTATGCGTTTGATCTCAGCATTATAGTCAGCCAGCAGTACAAAATAGGGCTTATATTGTAACTCTGAACTGGTGATCAACCGCCTAGGAGCCAAGTTCGAGAAATATTCAGACTTGAGTATAGACTCCTCAATGGTTTTCATGGCCAGCATCTGAGTTGCTACACACTCTTCGTGAGTGTGGCCCATCTCCTCTACCTGCTTCATCCATGCCGATGGGGGCTCCTCATATGTGTCTTGGCCTTCCTCCGTAATTCTGCCTCCTGGAAGGGGTTGAGGCTCATAATTGTCTTCAAATGTCTCCTCCACTGGAATGACTACTATTTCTTCTTCTATGGTTTGATCAGGTGGAGAGGGAGGTCGTTCATACTGTAACAACTTGATTTTTAGTTCTGCAACCTATTGTCGTAGCTCAAGTACCTCACTGTTGGTTGAAGGTTCAGGTTCTGGCAAAGTAGCGGCATCGACCGTCTCTTTAGGTGTGGGTGGGTGTGTTGTCGGTACTTTGGATCCTTGTAGTTCCTTTATCTGGTCTGCCAACTGATCATGGGCTTCCAAGAGGGTCGCATAACCTTCTAAAACCTGTTGAATATGCTCTGAGGGGACAACCTGGAATTTTGCAGGGTCTATAGGTGCTCCCGGGGTGTTTTCCATGGCCGCTTCTAGGTTCTCTTGGTTTTGTTGTTGTAGCCTTCGGTTCTCTTCTTGAGCCGCTGCTAGATGGCGACGTAGTAGGGCCATGTTGCGTTGAAGTCTCGCATTGCGGCCCATTTGTTCTCTGAGTTGTTCCTCCATAGCTTTGCCTGTCTCTGCATACTTAGCTTCGAGTTCTGTCTTCGAGTGTTGGAGGGCAGTCACCTGGTGTTGTAGTGCTATATTACCTAGTTCCAAGGCATCGACTCGTGCTTGGAGTTGATCCGAGAGATTGCATAGTTCTGTGTTATTTTCTTCTAATAGCTTATACTCTTGCTTAAGCTGAGTGGCCGCTTCAACCATGGTGTCTAGTGCATTACTAAATGATGTGGATGCATGGGTAGAGGTGGAACATGCAAAGGGTCGGGAGGTGGGAAAGGGAAAAGTGGATGATGTGCCTATGAGTGAAGTGAGATGTGCTGATGGTCGAACAGACGTGGTGGTGGGTGCTCCTGTGGATGGTGAAATATCCATGGGATCGGATGTGAGAGTGTGTGGAGTGTGAATTGTGAATACGGGAACGGTAGGTGGTGTGTTAGTGGTGGCAGTGAATGTGGGGGAGTGGGGTTGGGAAAGGGACTTTTTATTATAGTTCTCGACCTGTTGGAGTATATTTACAAGGTTTGTCCAGAATGACGGTTGTGTGACTTGGGTTGAGTATGAGGCAGTTACTAGGGAAGTGGTGGATAGGGTTTGGGTGTGGGCGAATGGAAAAGGATGGGATAAGGTCTGGCTAGTGGCAAGTGGTTGTCCAAGGGCGGGGAGATAGGAAGGGTGACCTATTATGGTTTGATCGGTGGCAGGATGACCGGTGTGAGGTTCAAAAATTTGGGTGGAAGTGATGGATGTGGGTAAAGGGAAGGATGTAAAAACAGAGGTGTGTACAATGGTTTCATGATGGGTGGATATCGGTTGTTTAGAAAGACTAGTGGAGAAGGGTTCTGAGGGTTGAATGGAAGGTGACGGTGGAGATGGTACCTGTGTAATTACATCTTGTTCGTCAGTGGGACTTGGGCTCGTCATGTGAACATCCTCTGAAATTGTGGTAGGCAAGGCAGTAGAGACTTCCATTTGAATCATTTTTCCTCGTCGTGGCCGTGTATCAATCCTTCGTTGATCATAGGTAGGGTTCTCCTCATAGACCATTGTCCTCAATGCTTCCCCGATCCCACATGTCTCCGCCAATAGACTCAATGATTCAACAAAATGTGAGTCGACATTCTCGGCTTGAAGCATTTGGTTCACTAGAGCTCTATTCACCTCTTCTTTCATCTTATGTCTTCTCTGTACCTGCTTGATTGTCTTGTATAGCCGTTTGAGTTGTGCCGTGTAGGCAGGGGCCTCCTCTTCACTCTCCTCTGGTTCATTCCCCCGTTCTTCTTCCTGATTTTGTGTGCTTGGACCATGAGGATGTTGTGCCTCTTCTTCCCAATGTACCCTGCTTGTCTCGCCCTGTGGCTGTTCTCCTTGGAATGATGATCCCGGATCGGCATTGTCAGAAAAACCTTCACTATCAGATAAGTGGGCCGTCTGCAGGAATCTTTCAAAATCAAAATTGGGATCCTCAGTTAAGGTGGCCATAGATGCAAACTCGGCATCGGTAGGTAGTGGAGGGGCGGATGGAGTGGGCTGTACCACACCCCCTGATTGAGTTCCTTGGAGATGTACCGTGAAAGGTGCCACGTGGGCTTCTTCTCTAGGGGGAGCTTTGGCTGTGGCCTCGTGAGGGATCATGACCTGGGAGAGTGATCCACGCATTCGTTTTGCCGGTTGATTTCCTGACTTCCACCCCTTGAAAAACTCCAGTTGTGAGTATTTAAGGGCCCTGGCTATTGGCACGTCATATGCAAGACATCTATAAATAATTCTGGTGATCGCACAGCAGCCATGTAACATATGCTTCCTCAAACCCCGCTTGCCTGCTTCATACAATTGGTCCAGAATCCATACAGGCATCTTAATTGGCAAGCTTCCTGTCTCTGCTAGATATAATCCATACCATATTTTCTTGTGAGGTTGGGTAAAACGGTCTTGAGCTGGAAATGCGAAGTGTTGAAGGCACATTCGCAGGGGTATGGCGATGTTAGGGGTGAGGGCACACATTTCTTTCAACTTCTTGATTCTGTTGCTCTTCATTGACTCTGGTATCAAGGAATCTCTATCAGAGGGAACGTGGGTGCCATACATCTGAAGAGCTTCCCTGATTAAGGTAACATTCAACTCAAACTTCTTCATTTCCTCCTGGTTTGATAGGGAGGGCACCCAGAATGTGCTTGAATGATCTTTATCCCCTGTCGGCGTCAGTGTGGCTATCAAGTAGTAGCACCTAAGAAAATCCGGTCTAGGCAAGGCTGCACTAAGGTAATCTTGCAATCCCGCTTTCTGCCAAATATCCTCAAGAGGAGCTGCATTTTGCAATGCTTCAAATTCTCGTGAGAAGAACTGAAAGGTCCACCACACTCCTCCACATTCCATCTTGGATTCCCAGATATGATCTGCGTCCCCCAAATCCCCTGGCATCTCATTGAACCAATGAGAATGCCCCTTTACTCTTTCTGTTAGGCCACTTGGTGGATCCGAAATGGGAATTCTTCTTACGTTCAAAAGCTCCTCCGGCCTAGCTGTCAGTGGAACCTCCACAGGCATGGTATCCCAATTGATTTGAGTGCTGGTGCCTGCCTGAGAACTCGTGCCTGCTGCTGCTACCATGGGAATCGGGTGCTTATCTGCTAGAAGAAGAAAGGCACATTAGTGTTGCATAGGAAACAGGATGTAATGGTGTTCCCTTCACAATACTAACATGACAATCCCGAAGGTTAGTGGTCAGAGGTGAGGTGCTTGTGATAGATGTGGGTGGTGATTAGAGGTCAGTATCATCCTAGATGTCTACTTTGGTTATGCAATGGACTCAGAATGCACCTATGTCAGAGAGGATGGATTTACAAAAATTGGGTCTGGGGGTTTGATACATGGTTTAAGTCTCCAAACTTTGCTAGAGGGTTCGTAGCTCTTAGAGATAAAGACAGGTAGAGATTTATGAACTAGAGTGTGATGGAGTTGGGGCCTTTTGGGCACCCATTTCCAGACATTTCTCGATTTGGTTGAGTGTGGGTTAGGGTGGTCTTTAGGTAGAGTTCCTGCGTTGTTAGTCCAGAGGACGTGTGAGTGTTGAATTATGCCAATAACTAGAGTTGGAGCTATTTGGGCTCGTAAACAGGCCTTGGGCACCCATATGTGTCTAGCATTGGGGCTAGCCTTCATTGACCGCTTAGGGACCCAAATAGACGTGGTGTGCCTAGGAGGTTGTCTAGGGGACTCCTTCACTTGTGTCCGTGATGGTGTGGCTTGTTTGTGGCCTCCTCGAGAGTCTGCTATTAGAGTTGTGGGTTTTCCATCCTTGCGTATCCAGATCTGCTTCGCGCCACGAGGTGCTCCGTGTTGCACTAGTTGGCGCTCCTGCTTCTTGATCAATGGCCTCCTTCGTGTTGTATAGTGTTTGGTCTTCATGTTTAGAATCTCCTTTGACCCCGCTGCGAACTCCTCATTGACTCCTGTACCTTTGGTAAGATTGACAATCCTCTGCACCATAGAAGTTTGGACAAGAAGAGCATCATTATCTTTATGTGGATTCCTGTAGGGACCAGGAGTTGGTGCCTGTTCTATTGGATTGAGTGCTTGATTTTATAATTCAATCGTAAGAAGGCTTTGGCCTACCCAAGCCTGAAGAAGTCCACTTCTTAGGTTGAGGTTGACTGCGTGATCATAGATCCAGTCTTGGCCTAAGACAAGAGGCTCAGTAAGATCCTCTTCTTCACATACTAGCACTCTTACTGGCATTAGTACCTCCTGAATGTAGAGGGGTAGATCCACCTCTCCCATGCAAGGGGTTTCAACACCTCCTAATCCTATCAGATATGCCTCTAGGGGTTTTACCTCCAATTGCAGCTGCTGGCAATAAGAACGCCGAACTGCACTAGTGGCTTCTCCTGAATCAATTAAAGCTCTCACGCTTATTGTGCTGTATCTTTGTCCTATTTCTAGGGTTACAAAAGGTCGCCGATCCATTATCTTATGGGTACGTTCACCTGAAGCCTCGCACATGGCCATGTGATATCCTGGAGACTCTTGAGTGTCAATCATAGGCTGATCTCTCCCTTGCCTCCTCAATTTCATTCGTCGGATGCGCTCTAAGGCCTCTGCTTGTGCTTCTTCTCCAATTCGTTTTTCCTCCTCTTTATGTTTCTTGGACCTGTTGAGCCGATTTAACATCTCTTCAGTCAGGGGTTCTTGGTATAACTTGACTCTACATCCGCTTATGTAGCTAGGGAGAATATCGCCTTCCAAAGTGGCTAGTTGTACTACCCCACTAGTTGAAATTCTATTTATGATCATAGGTCCATAGCCTCTTTTCTCTAATTTTCGTGCATGCTGCTTCAATGTGTAGACTAGGACTAGGTCTCCTGCTTTCAAGCCTTTATCCTTCACATGTGTATCAAAATATGCCTTTTGCCTCTTCTTCGCTGCATAGATTCCTGCTGCAGCTCTCAATCGTGTTTCGCCTAGACGTTCAAGATCAAAAATTCAAGAGGAGAGTTCATGGCCTGTCCAGTCATGCTCTTGTACCTTCAATGTAGGTATCAAAAAGTCCAAGGGTAGCACCACATTCTGACCGAACACCATCTGAAAGGGTGTGGCTTGAAGTACTGTTTTATAGGCCACTCGGTATGCCCAAACAGCATGGTGTAGCTGTTTGTCCCAATCAGAGCGTTTATTGTTCACTAATTTCGTCAGTACATTGCATAAGATCTTATTTGTACTCTCAGCCTGGCCATTAGCTTGAGGGTGATAGGGGGCAGACTTCTTATGTACTACCAAGAATTCTTGGAGAAGGTTTTCTATGACTTCATTCAAGAAGCGTGTGCCTCTATCACTCACCAACTCTATTGGCAATCCGTACCTTGTGAACACATTTTCAAATAAGAACTTTGCTATTGTTTGCGCATCATTTTTTGTAGTAGCTTTCACTTCTACCCACTTGGTTAGATAGTCTGTGGCCACGATGATATATTCAGCATGTGAGCCCTTAGCTGGGGGATTAATAGGACCTACAAAGTCTATTCCCCACTTAGAGAATGCACGTCCGCCCATCATAGGCTTCAGTGGCATCTCATCTTTGCGTATAGGATACTGGGTTCGCTGACAAATCTCACACCTCTTCACATAGGTATGTGCATCCATGTGAAGGGTGGGCCACCAAAATCCTGCAAATAGAATTGCTTTGATCACCCTATCTGGACCAAAGTGTCCTCCTGCTACACCCTGGTGAGCAGTTTCCAAGATCTTTAGATATTCACTCTCATGAACACATAGTCTCAGGTAACCATCTTTTCCGCGCTTGTATAGATTATCACCAATGAGTGAGTAATCTAGGGCCTCTTGTTCTAGACTTCTTTGTCTCGTCAGGGTCATATCTTGAGGGAATGTTTTCGTCCTCAGAAACGCCACTAGTGGCTTGCTCCAGTCTGGCACTAGAGACACGCGATAAAGGGTGGCATGTTCCACTGGTGGCTTAGTGCGACAATTTGGGCATTCCTTGCACATTCTATGGACGTCTGCTTCCATAGTTGGCCAGTACACTCCAAGTCTCCTCAATGTTTGTAGGGTTCGTTGTTTTGAGTAGTGTTGCTCTAATGCACCTACATGTGCTAATTGCAACCACTTTGCGTGCTCGTCCTCTTCCACACAACAAGCCAAGATCCCTTGATCCGTGTGCTTGTACATACTTCCTGCCATGATGTGATACTTTTGGGCTTTTACTACCTCTCTATCATGTGTGGCCATTACTGAGTGGTTAGGCCCGTAGGTTAATACTGGCACTAATGGCTTAGCCCACTGCGGTACAACTTCCAAGTTAAACAAGTAAGCATCAGGTAAGTCATCTGACACTCCTTGTGGGGCTTCTCCTGATGTGAGCCTTGAGAGATGATCTGCTCTCAGGTGAGTTCTACCTTTCCTCACTACTACCTCAAAGTCATACTCCATTAGTAAGAGAAACCATCTTACTAATCTGCCCGTATTACATGGCTTGTTTACCAGGTACAGTAGAGCTTGGTGATCAGTAAAAAATTTGAACTTATTTGCGAGCAAATAATGTCCAAACTTTTTAACTGCATATACCATGCCTAGTCCTTCTCTCTCCGTAGTGGTATAATTTCGTTCAGCTGCATTCAATTGTCTACTAGCATAGGCAATTGGAAGATCCATATTACCTTCACCGGTAGGTTGCGCGAGTACACACCCAATAGCATAATTGGATGCATCCACGTGGACATGGAATGGCTTATTCCAATCCGGTGTGGTCAAGATTGGTGCTGAACACAATCTTCGTTTAAGCTCATTGAAGGAATTCTCACATTCGTCAGTCCACTCAAAGTTATTCAAAAGTCCATACAGAGGCTTTGCTATGATGGAATACATGTGTATAAACCGGCGGTAGTAACCACAATGCCCCATGAAAGCCTGTACTTCCTTGACGTTCTTTGGCCTAGGTAGTTCTGCAATGGCTCTCACTTTCTCTTCGTTAGTGGATATGCCGTTCTTAGACACTATGTGCCCTAGAATTTTGCCTTGCCTGACCATGAAAACACACTTTTCTGGGTTCAGGCACACTTCATATTCTCTGCATTTATCAAAGATCTGTCTGTCGGGTATATGGGTCTGTCTAATGTTGGAATGAGCGCAAAGATCATCAACATAGACTTCCAAATTCTTCCTCAATAACTCTTTAAACACGTGACACATTAATCTTTGAAAGGTAGCCGGTGCATTGGTAAGCCCGAACGGCATTACCCGAAAGGCAAATATGCCCCACTCCGTGGCAAAAGCCGTCTTATGTTGATCCTCTAGAGCAATGGCTACTTGATTGTAGCCCAAAAACCCATCTAGGAAGCTGTACACTTCCTTGCCTGCTACCCTTTCTAATAGATGCTCAGTGATAGGAAGCGGATAACTGTCTCTAATCGTGGCGGCATTAACTTTTTTAAGGTTAATACACACACGCAGCTTTCCATTTTTCTTGGGCACCACTACAATGGGGGATACCCACTCAGTGTGCTCAATTTCATAGATGAATCCGGCTTCAACCAGTCGATCTATCTCCTCTTTGATCTTAGCAGCATAGTTATCATTGTATGTGTAGGGCTTCTGTTTCGAGGGTCTGGCGTCTGAGGTCATGGGGATTGTATGTGAACATATATCAGGGTCTACCCCTTTCAAGTCCTTATAACTCGAAGCAAATACATCTCGGTATTCTCTTAGCAAGGTTATCAGCTCTTGTTCTTCCTCTTCTGTCAGGTCATGACCTATGTATGTGCATCTTTCTTCTCCTTCCTCAATGGCGACAACTATTTTCTTGGTAGTTTCCTTGCTATCATAGGCTTCTCCTGCTTGTGCCTCACGTTTAGGCATTCTTATCATGAATCTCCTATCGTCTATCTCATATTTTTTAATGTTTTCAGGGACCTCAAACAAGGATTCTTCTGCCTCCGGAGTGACTTCCTTCTTTTGTCTTTTCTTTCCTCCGCTCTTAGTAGCTACTTGTGTGGCTAACCTCACCTCATTTGTAAGCTCTCCATGCCTCTAGGGTTGAAATTCTACTTCATAGAAGTATTCTTCATCTGATGCAAAAGGTGGGTCCATAATGATTGACTCTAGATCGGAGTCACTCGCATCCTCAAATGCATCAAGGCTAGGTTCGCATTCTTCTAAAACTGCATCTCCCATGATTGGCTCTATTGAAAAGACTGAAATGTCATAGCCATCCTCATCACAGTGAGGTGTCCACTGCTCTTTATTGATGCTACATCCATTGTTGCTAGGATTTATGCCCAGCCATGGGGTTCAAATTCCTCATCAGGAAAGACTACAGGTGCATAGGCTGGGTCTTGAATTGATCTATGGTTTTCTTTTGCACCTACCTCTCTGGCTTTCTCTCTCTTCTCTTCTTCTACTGCTACCTTACACATCCATAAGTGGGTGTCTTCATGCATCCACGAGGATCCGGATTCTATGGAATGCACAGACTCAGTCTCATCTTTGGCTCTATGGATGGGATTCCATTGAATAGGCGGTACGTCTCTATGAGAGTAATCCTTAAGATTGACTTTGGTTGTAACACCTAGATGTTGCAAATACAAGGAATTGGTTCCCCAATCCTGGACTACTTGCAATTGCCGCATAAATGGCCTTCCCAAAATCATCTCGTAGGCTTGGTTTTTGCTAAAGTCGCATATAGAAAAAGTATGCTCAAACTCAACCCCACATGTAGTGAGAGTTATTCCTTCTAGCAATCCTAAGGGCCTTTCAATATGACCATCAGCCATCTACAATTTCATTCTCGTTGGTCGGAGTGCTGGCTTGCCCCATCGCCTCATAGGGAAGTTGTAGCAATTGCAACTCCTGCACCTGAGTCCAAAATCACCTTGGTTGTGTAACCCTGATGAGTAACTGGGAGATAGGTATTTCCTTCTTCTCCTTCACTCATGTCTCCTATCTTATCCAATGGTATTTCAGGCACTGTTCTATGAGACCCTACTTGGGAGCGCGATTTTGCTATGTCTGGCACTTGTTTGGCTACATGTTTCCACACTTCTGGCTTAACTTTGAGTAGCTCTTCTAAAGTGAGATTGCACTGCACTTTAGTGTTCTTTACTACCTCTGTATTCCTAGGTATGATAGAATCTTCATTTCTTATCATGACTGTGGGCGCTCTCAGACAAGTAGACTTGGTTTCCCATGGGCCTGTGAAATGTGGTAATTCTTGTAGAGAATTAGATTCAAAGTCTAATCTCTCTTGAGAGTGGATGCTCTCATGCTCCTCATAAATGGATGGGATGTCCTGTGGGAATTGCTCGTGTGCATCATCCACAAGTTCAATGGGAGGAGGGACTTCACTTTCTTTAGCCCATTTGTCTTCTTGAATCTGTCGTAGGAATTCTGGTGTGAACCGATTCATAGAAGATGATGTGTCTGGCTCCGTAGAGTTAGGCACGTAGTCTTCCTGGGGAGGTAGGCTCAGGTTCTCACTTGCCTTGCCCTTATTTTGAGAGGCGGGTTCCTTTTCTGATTGTGCAATTAGCCTCTCTATTCGTTCTAGTAGTCCATCAAAGTGTAACTGCGTCTTAGCTGAACTAGAGATGTTAAAGAAGCGACTCGCTTCAAACATAGTCTGAGCCAATTCCACCATCTTAGCACAAATTTTGGTTCGTTCTAGCTCTAGTTCTGCTCTAGGGTAACACTTTTCATGATCAGTTACGTTTGGCCCTTCTTGGATTCTTGCCTGATATGCTCTAAGCATCATGTTTAGGTCCTCGGGAGTGGGATCGGCTAGGACGGATCCTACTCTGGGTGGGTTGGGTGGGTTAAGGGTGGTGTATTGAAAGGTTGGGGAATGGAAGAAGGTGGATTGGCAGGTAAAGGGAGAGGTGGTGGAGGGGTGGTGTGAGAGTGGTTTTGAGATGCGAGTTCACTTATCTTTGCTTTGGTTTCTCTCAAGCTTTCTTCAAGTTCGCTCATCTTTTTTGCCCATTGCCTTTTCATTCTTTCACGACTATCCTTCCAAGATCTAGTCCTCTTTTTGGTTATGCTCTCTGTTTCACTCACCTCGGGGCTCTTTTCTTGACCAACACCTTGGTTTTGTTGTAGTGCTTGGGCTCTTGTGATCACTTGCACAGGTGCGGTGGAAGTCACACTCCCTGTGGAGTCTACAACTAACCCAACAACATTGATAGGAGTGATTTTAGGCATGTTATTAGGGTTCTTTGGGAAATCTCGTAGGAGATGCTCTTTCCCGCAGTCTTGACAGAAACCCTGAATTGTTACTGGTTGAGGTTGTGTAGGGGCAGGCAGTGGACAATCACGTATAAGGTGGTCTCCCTGACATCTGAAGCATGATCCTCTAGGAAATGGGGGTCGTACCTGCCTAGGTTGAGGTCTAGAGTTGGGGTTTGTGTATATGACATTGGCATACTCAGGCTCCCCACTATTTTCACTTGGGTCCTCATAATAGTATGACTCGTTATGCTCGGGTGACTGCATGTAGTAAGCCTGTGGGCTATCAATATGTGTGGAGTCAAAACTATGGTCACTTGGATCACTGTCTGATAGCAATGGGGTGACTAGAACTATGGCTCTGTTCGGATTTTCTTCAGCAGATGCATATTTCACTGGGATCACATTGGTTGGAGCAGGGGGTTGCTGTACTAGGACTGGTTGAGGTCTCTGCTGCCCTTGATAAAGTGGCTGATAAGTTTGCTGTGGTCGGTTGTATTGTTGTGGTGGGTACTGATTCTGATATCTACCTTGTTGTGGATATGGTTGAGGGTAGTTTTGCCTGATAGTTTGTTTGTTATATGGGCAGTCCTGTGCAGTGTGGTTGGTGTACCTTCGCTCTATGGTGCAGTACTGGCTACTAGGATTCACCTGGGGTTGCGCCATAATGGGGCATACATTTGCCATATGGTCACCTCCACAAGTGTAGCACCGCTTAGCTAGGGCAAATCTCGGAATTTGTTTGCTAGAGACACCTAGTTTTTGAGCTACCTTCTCTGCAAGTTCCTCAATGGATGTGGATTGACCAGATGTGAGGCTACTAGAGCAATTAGAATCCTTATAGATTTTTGACAGTTCTAACTCCTCGCCTAAATTGTCCTCAATGTCTATGCACATGCGCACGCACTCTTCTATAGTTCTAGGGTCCTTCAGATACACATATGACCTGAGCTTGGTGCTCAACAATCCATCTAAGAACAAGGCCACTTGCTTGGCCGGTGTAGGTAACTCCGGCATCGGGCATCTCTCTAGGTATTGCCTAAACCGTCTCCCAGCTAGTCTGACCGTCTCTTGAGGTGTTTGCTTGAAGCTATGAATTAGTGAGGAAGTGTTGTGCCTTATGCCACTCTTAGAAAACTCAATGATAAAGGCTTCTAGGAGCTGGTCTATGTTTCTGAAATGCCTCTCGTTCAATGGTTGAAACCACGTGAGGGCAGTGTTCCTAAGGGTTAGACCAAAAGCATTATATTGTGTGAATAGGTCCTCTACCTGTTCAGCTTTCAAGACTTGCCTAAACTCTGCCACATGGTCATAAGGGTCACCCGTGCCATCGAAGTAATTCTTCATGGACTTCACCAGTTGAGTTGGCCGCAGGGTCCTAGGGTGTTCTCTCGGCCTTGGCAAAGGAAAATCATCAGCATTTCTTTGGTTTCTTGGGTCTCTAAATCTCTCGGTTTCCCCTCTGTCCGTCCCTGTTCTCCTTCTTTCTCTTCCCTGGGGGTCGGCAAAGCTTACTTCAGGTCTATCTCTACTTCTATCTCCTTGGACTCCATGAGCCTGGGAGGTCCCGGCCCCTTGGTGACCAAAGGACACATTAGACCTTGGTTGGGGAAAAACAAATTCACCCTTCCATGTGTAGGCATGTCTGCCATGCTCAGTAACCATGAAGATTCTCTCTGATGCATTGTCTAGGTAGGTTACTTTGCCTGGGCTATCAGGGTCTTTAAACTCATAGATTGTGAGGGCACTCACTTCCTGAGGTTGAGCAGATTTATATCTCCAAAAAGCCTCATCGGTTTCTCGCTTTAAAAGCAGATCTATGCTTTTATTATCCTGTGGAATCCACTCTGGAGTCATGATTCTGGTCAAGACAGATTTACCCCGGGGAGTTCTCGGCTCTTTCTCTAAATTTCCTTGTTCTATATCACCCATGTCGGTCTCTGCAATCACATTTCCAAACTCGTCTGTTCTATCAGGAAGAGTGGTGACTACATAAATAGTCCCCTCTTTATCCAGGTATGCTCCATTCTCGAACTTGACTACCGGATGTTCTAGTCCATGGGGTTGATCCGGGTTCTTAATCTGGACCACAGATCTTCTCAGGTCGTCTTCGTAGATGCGAGCACCTAGACGATTAGTCCTGATGTATTCCAATTGAGTCTTGTAAGGTCCTTTTGGCTTTTCTAGGTACGCCACTCCTGAACTACCTACTGGTCTCTCCATGTTATAGGACATCTCAGAATCACTTGTTTCTGATCTAGGAGTGTATGGGTAATCACTCAACTGCTGGGCCCAAGACCTAGCAGTGTGATTGACACTAGCTTCAGAAGATCTGAGGCTTTGTCTGTCTCGGCCTAAGTGTCTGCCTGATCTAAGGTTAATATGCCTGATTTATCTACCCCCTTGGACCCAAGCACACTCTCGTTGCAGGTTAATTTGCACCAATCACCTTGTTCTTTTGAGTTGAATATTATGTTTATGATCTTGTCTGAAATCGCGTCGTCAGGAGTACTTAAGTGAATTTCGCACTTGATAAGTGGTCGACTCCAGTTTACTTTTTGTCCCTTAGGGTTTTCACACTTAAGACCTACTTAATTCTTGCACTTGGTTGATTAATTCTCTTGGACTTGATTCGTGCCTAACGTTGCCCTAATTAATTATCACATCTAAGTCGTACTTAGCCTAGGCTAGGAATTGACAAAGGAGGGCTGAGAGAACTTCCAACCTTAATCCTCTGGTTGCTCAGATTGCTGCACAAGCCTAGGAAGCCTTCTCCCAAGCTTGGTACTCACCCTTGCTAGCTTGCTTTGGATTGCCTTGAGTGCACACAATGTTCCTGCAAAAGCTCACCAGTCAGTATAGCTCTATTACCACAAGTAATTGAAAGACACACATCAATATTTGCAGTCCCCCCTGGAGTAACTCACTACACCCCCTCAATCTTAGGACCACCTAGTCTCACCTAAAGGCCAACTTGAAAATACATGTTCTAAAACTCCACGTATGATTCTAAAAAAAACCAGTCAAGGTCCACGTAGGATTTTCAACAAGCTTTCCAACGAGACCAAAAATCTCATCAATCGGAGTTCGTATGGTGAAGTTATGACCATTCAGGCACTTAGGGGTCCAAACAGGCTCTCAGGGTTCAGGAAATTCCTCCCTGGTTTCTAGGTCTTTTGCCCACTCCTAAGGCTCTTATATCCTCCCAATGTGTCCAAGATTAAGCCCCAAAAAGTACCCCAATTTTAATGAATCAAGTTATCCTAAAAATTTATGTGTTAAGCTTGTGTATCCCGATAGGTCGGGTCGAGGTGTCGCGATACTCCGAGGTGTCGCGATAGGTCGTGGGGTCGGTGTGTCGCGATAGGTCGAGGTGTCGCGATACTCCGAGGTGTCACGATACTTGGGAGTGTCGCGATAGTTCGAGATGTCGCGATACTCCGAGGTGTCGCGATAGGTCGTGGAGTCGGTGTGTCACGATGGGTCGAGGTGTCGCGATACTCCGAGGTGTCGCGATACTTGGGAGTGTCGCGATAGTTCGGGGTGTCGTGATAGCTCGGAGTGTCGCGATAGTTTGAGATGTCGCGATACTCCGAGGTGTCGCGATAGGTCGTGGGGTCGGGGTGTCGCGATAGTTCAGTGTGTCGCGATACTTCGAGGTGTCGCGATAGCTCGGGATATCGTGAATTTTTCAGTTCTCTCTAGTGATCCTAGGAGCTCTCAGCCTGCGCAGTGTCGTGGTGCACTCAGAATTGTGATTGGGTGAGGTTTTGGAGGTGTCGCGATAGCTCGAGCTTGATGCCTCGGGACCTGTGCAGAGGAAATCCGTACCTGCTGAGCTTGCTAGAGATGATGATGAAGCTGAAGCCTACAAGAAACATGCAAAAACACACAAAAACAAGCACACACACTCGCTCTCTCTCAAACTCGCATACAACAAATGAGGGGAATGACAAGGAAGAGGGAATATGTAGTGGAGAAGGAGGTGGAGGTGGAGATGAAGAAGGAGGTGAAGATGGAGATGGAGATGGAGAAAAATCAGAAATTTACCGACTACTTACCATTCCAACGCGTCCTCTCTACGTCTTACCATCACACGCTCGTCCTCAAAGCTCGAATCCCCGGCAACGGCGCCAAAATTTGGTGTAGCTCAGTGATGAGTAGCACCTCCTTTAATGTCAATCCGGGAAGACATGAGGATGGTATGAAGACCTCGAGCAAGTTAAGGCACAAATGTGTGAGTGCGAAGCACACTAACATGCACACACATACACACACACGCGCACACACAGCAAGAACAAAGAGAGTCAGACAATGGAATCACTTCTATTGCAACAAAGTTCTCATACAAGCTCAAAACTACAAGAAGCTCCCCCAAAAATGAGCTCTCTAGCTCTATTTATAGTTTTTGACTAGCTTTGGCCCTGTCCAGACCTAGTGTCTGGCCTAGTTAAAAATTAGGTTCCAGGGTTTATTTGAGGGCTCAAACGAGATCTAAAATATATGAAAATTGGCACGCAACTACTTCTAAGGCTCCCCAAGCTTGAGGACTCCTCAGCTTGTACAAAATGGAGCTACAAAAAGGTGAAATGATATTTACAAGGGTTTTTAGTGATAAGAATCACTTTTAAATGGTGTAGGGGTTTGGAAAAAAATAAAGGGTTGCCTTAGTGCTAGATCTGCATGTATGCCCGTATTTGCTTCTTCCCGTATACTGCCAACATGAATCTTTGTGAAGCCTATCAAATGGGTAAGCAAAGTAGACAACCTTTCAAGCATTCAAGCTCTGTAAGCAGTGGATTGCTAGATCTTATACACACAAACGTATGGGGTCCTACTAAAGAGGTATCCTTGGCTGGTAATAAGTACTATGTATCATTCATTGATGATCATAGTAGAATGACATTGTATTTCATTAAACATAAGAGCGAAGTCTTTGATTGTTTCAAAAATTTTAAATCATTTCTCGAGAAGCAAACAGGAAGATATGTTAAGAAGCTAAGATTCGATGGAGGGGGAAAGTATTTCTCTCAAGCTTTTACTAATTTTTTGTATGATGAAGGTATCAAAAGAGAAGTTATATGCAGGTATACTCCACAACAAAATGGAGTCGCAGAAAGAAGAAACAGAATCATAGCAGAAGCATCTAGAAGCATGCTAAATGATATGTATTAGCCTAATTCGTTTTGGGTTGAAGCTGTTAGCACAAGTGTGTACATTATGAATAGAGTATCTACTACTAGAATTCATCATTTGACACCATATGAGGTATGTCATGGAAGGAAACCAAGTGTAAGTCATTTGAAATAATCTGGTTGTGTATGTTATGTACATGTACCTAGTGAAGTGAGATCAAAACTTGATGTGAAATCAGAAAAGTGTATATTTATTGGTTATGCAGATACTCAAAGAGGATATAGATGTTATAATCCTCATACAAATAAGGTGGTTGTTTCAAGAGATGTAAATTTTGATGAAACACTTTCATGGTATGTAGATAAGAAAAGTTTGCAGGTCATAAATGGAGATGAAGAAGATACAAGTGAAGGAGACGAGTGCTCACCTCAGCCCACAAGAAGTTTAAGTGATGAGAAAAGTAGTTTGGATGAAGAAAAAGACCTACCTTTCAATGGAAGATTAAGGCAAGAGTCACCTCCAAGTGTTAAAAGTAAAGGTAAACTCAAACTTGTTGAAGTTAATGCAGAAGGAGAGGAAATTAGTGGTGTACATGAGTATGGAGAATCATTAAAGGTTCGTAATAAGAAAGGAAGAGCATCTACATTGGAGGCAAAAAGAACTTCAAGAGTGAGTAAGCAACCTCAAAGGTATACTTATGAATCTTTTATGAATACTCATTATGCTTTTATGACAAAAGTTGAGCAGGAAAATGAACCCACATGTTATGATGAGGCAAAAGGAGATGAAATGTGGGAGAAAGCAATGAGAGAAGAAATGGAAGCACTACAGGATAAGACTTGGAATTCAGATCCAAAGACACCAAAACAAAAGGTAATTGGTTGCAAGTGGGTTTTTAAGATTAAAAGAAATAGTGATGGTAGTGTGTCAAGATATAAGGCTTGACTTGTAGCAAACAAATATAATCAAACTCAAAGATTGGACTATGAGGAAACATTTAGTCCAGTAGCAAACATGGCAACAGTGAGAACTTTGTTGGCTTTAGCTACAAGTAAAAGATGATATATATATCAACTCGATATAAAGAATGCCTTTCTTAATGGTGAGTTAAGTGAAGAAGTGTATATGTCACAACGAGATGGTTATGTGGATGCAAAATGTCCTAATCATGTATGCAGGTTAAAGAAGGCATTGTATGGTCTTAAACAGGCACCAAGGGCATGGAATGCAAGGTTGGTAAAGTATCTTATGCTGCAAGGATACACAGTGAGTCATGTTGATCCTTCACTTTATGTAAAACATGTTGATGACATGTGTGTCTATGTATGCATTTATGTGGATGACTTGTTGATTACAAGGAATGATGCAAAAGCAATTGAAGAGATAAAAGGTAATTTGGGAAAGGAATTTAAAATTTCAGATCTTGGTTTGCTTAGATACTTTCTTGGGATCGAAATTGTGTATGGCGATGAGGGTATGTGGTTGATACAGAGAAAGTATATATGTGATATGCTGAAAAGGTTTGGTATGCAGGAATGTAAATTTGTTTCTACTCCACTAGAATGTAATGTAAAGTTGAGTGTAAAGAAAGGTGATGAGTTGCATGATATGAATGCATATACATCCATGGTAGGATCTTTGATTTATGCAACAAAAACTATACCTGATATATGCTATGCAGTGGGAGTATTGTCACAGTTTATGCATGAACCTAGAGTACCTCATATGCATGCAGCAGAAAGAGTGCTTAGGTATTTGAAAGCTACCATGAACGAAGGATTATTTTATAGTCATGATGCTGATCTAACTCTTAAAGTCTTTAGTGATGAGAATTGGGCTAGAAAAAAAGATGATAGAAGATTCACAAGAGGATATGGGGTAATAGCAGGAAACAAGACATTAACATGGAGTTCAATGAAACAGCCTACAGTTGCTTTATCTTCTACAGAGGCTGAGTATAGAGGTTTAGCATTGTGGTTTAAAAAGTTGTTTCATGACTTAAATGTGGAGGTTGATGTACCACTGATACATGGGGATAACTTGAGCAGCATTCATATGACCTCAAATCCTATTTTTCATGCTAGAACAAAGCATATAGAGGTTCACTATCATTATGATCGAGAGAAGGCCATAAACAATGAAGTACAAGTTTCTTTTGTGGGTACAAAGGCTAAAGTTACAGATATTGTCACCAAATCCTTGGATGGACCAAAGCTTCAAAGATTCAACTATATTCTTGGCATGAAGGAAATACCCTTTGAAACTTGAGGGGGTGAATGTTGCGAACATTTGTTTTATGTATGGTACAAGTTTCAAATTATGTAAATAACTTTGGGAAGTCTTCAAATACTTCAAAAAGGCTCATATTATTCATAAAAGATATCCAAAATACCACGTGAGTTCTAGAACATGATGAGTCAAATTAGTGAGTCACAAGGGAGCTGAAGTAGTGTCCTAGTGGAAGGTCGAGGTGGCTAGTTCTCAAAGTCCATCAATACTTTGCTTATTTGAGCACTTGAGTCATGTAATATCTCCACCCAAGTGTCTACCACGAATTTAGATGTATTAGGAAGGTTTCAGATTAATTCCCCATGCTATACAAAGAGGAGAGAAGTCATGATCTTGTGAGAAGTCCAAGAGAGACATGTGTATCTCTACGCTACTGTAGTTTTGTATGCAGAGATTGCAGAGCTTGTATCTCCCTCATTATATATCCAAATTACATGTTTCATAGCTCATTTGAAAGCTCTCACTGTCTACTTTGATATTGACAATGTTCATAATCATTGGATTTGTGAGCTGAGGGTAGTACTCTCTACAAGTATTGTGTGTTCTCGAGTTTCACCCCTGCTGAAGGTCTCCATTAAACCTCAAACGTGTAGAGGTCATATGTCCTTGTGTATTTCCAAATTGAGTGTTCTTTGGCTCATTGGGAATCTCTTGGTCTCTAGTATATGTGATCAAAATAGTTTAAAAAAATTCTAAGTTAATAGAGAACAGTAAGCTCTGCAAGCATGATTGGTTTTCTATGATGAAGTTTGTGAGAAGGTCAACTTGTTCCTAGGGGGTTCCAATAAACTCCAACACAATAGAAGCCATATTTTATGTTAATGGAAGAACACCAATTGTCCATCAAAAAAGAGAGAGGCAAGAAACCCTCCCATGCAACTCAGTTTGAGCTTGATGATTTGCCACTAGAAGCGTAGAGCGGAGAAATCTTTCAACCAACTTAGTGCCATGATTTATTACAGGAATATCCTGAAATGATGAGCAGATGGGTCAAGGCACCAATCCATTTAAAGTATAACCCATGTTGGGGACCAATGCCACGTCGCCGCTCCTGGAAGGCCTTTGCAAAAAAACTGGTACGTGTCATCCTAGATCATCACATGTTGAGCTTGATATCTCAACACTCCCCCTCAAGCTCAATGCCATATCCTATAATCCAAGCATCTCTGTTGGTAGTGGTCAAGGCAGCCAAGGACTTACAAGACAAGGGATCCAACGAGAAGGGCCAAGCAGGCAAAGCAGTCAAAGAAGATCTGGCAAATAGGCCATCATTTTTCCTGAATTAATATTTCCCAAATAATGATTTTAGTCACTCCACACCATTGTAAATACCATTTCACCTTTTTGTAACTCCATTTTGTGCAAGCCAAGGATTCCTTGAGCTTGAGGAGCATTAGAAGTACCTACCTATCAATTTTCATAATTTCTTGAGCTTGTTTGAGCCTCCAAATTAGCCTAGGAACCTGATTTTTAACTAGGCCAGACACTAGGTCTGGAGAGGGCCAAAGCTAGTCAAAAACTATAAAAAGAGCTAGATAGCTCATTTTTTAGGTTAGCTTGTTGTAGAATTGAACTTGTAAGAGCACTTTTGAGTAATCTAAAGAACTCCATTGTCTCTCTCTTTGTTCTTGCCTTGTGTGCGCGTGTGTGTGTGCATGTTAGTGTGCTTCTCATTCACACACTTGTGCCATCACTTGTTTGAGGTCTTCATACCATCCTCATGTCTTCCTGGATTGACATTAAAGGAGGTGCTACTCATCATTGAGCTACACGAAATTTTGGCACCGTTGTCGGGGATCGAGCTTTGAGGATGAGCGTGTGATGGTAAGATGTAGAGTTCTGACGTTGGCATTGTAGGTAATTTCTTTACTTTTCCTTAGTTTTCTCTTTCTTACTTCACCATCATCATCCTCACCATATCCCACCTCCATCTCCATCATCGCGAAAATTTCAGTTTTTCGATCATATCTCCTTTCTCCTTCCATTTCCCTCATTTCACTTGTGAGAGAGAGGGAGAGAGAGATTTGTGTGCGTTGCTTTTGCATGTTTTTTGAGTTTCCTTGTACGATTTGGCTCTCTCATTGTCTCCAGTAGGCTGCGTAGGTACGAAAAAGCTCGGCCCTGTCTCTATGGCACAGACCTCTATCGATCGCGATCGACAGAAAAATTGAACCTTTGGTAAAACAAAGTACACCACAATGACACACAAGATGAGCACATTCTAAATCACTAATCACAGTAAAAAAATTCCATGATTCTCTGTCAATCGCGATTGACACTGTCGATCGCGATCAACACCCACGATGGACAGCTCTGTCAATCGCGACCTACACCCATGACGGACAGCTCTGTCAATCATGACCGACATATCGATCGCGATTGACAGCCACGACCGACACCTCTATCAATCGTGATTGACATTGTTGATCGCGACTGACTGGATTTTGATGATTCACACATAATTTCGCATGCCCACGTGTCCATCGCGATGGATAGACCCACGATTGACTAAAATTACACCGGAATTCATGCAAAAAGTGTCGATCGCGATTGACACCATCAAACGTGATTGAGAGGATCCACGACCGACTCTGTCGATTGCGATTGACACAGTCAATTGCGACTGATGTGTTGATCACGACTGACAGGCCCGACGGGCACCTCTGTCAATCGCGATTGATAGGCATTTTCGGTGAAATTTTTAGGGTTTTCTTGTTCCAAGTTTTGGGGTAATTTTGGGCATACTTGTCAATCAATTAGCATTTTTTGAGGTCCCTACACCTGTGTTTTGAGAAAAATCCTGTGAACTGTTAGCCTGTTTGAACCCTATTTTAACCCTAGAACCCTGAACTGTCATAACTTTCTCATATGAAATCCGTTCGGGGTGATCTTAGGCTCGTTGGAAAGCTTATGGGGAGTATTAGATATAGTATTTTGAGGTGACCATATCCAGGGGGAGAAAAACTAAGGGATCTTTAGGATTGCTTTCCATAAAGCCAAAGCATAAATTTGATTTCTAAATTGCATGAATGAAGAGGGTTTGATGTGTCAATTGAATTCAAATCTTGAGATAACTTTGGGACTTTTACAGGTCCATTGAGAGCATCGAAGGGCATTCTGAACCAGAGTAAGTGCAAGCTTGGGAACACACTTCTTGGGCACACAAGGGCAAGCAAGGAGAGAAACTAAAGGTTGGAAATTCTCAACACCCTCTGTCAATCCCTAGCTTAGGCTAAGTACGGATAGAGGTTTTGATCAATTAGGGATACGTTAAGCACGATCAAGTCCAAGAACTCTAATCACTCAAGTGCAAGTACAAAGAAATTCCATTTGCAAAACAACCTAAGGGAAAAGAATTTAAATCAAGCGACCAAACTCAAGTACGATAAAACCTAAGTGTTCCTTGTGATGAAGATTGATTGGACAAGAAGTGACATCCTAAGAAAATTAAAAAGAACAAGTGATTAATACAAAAGAACTCAGCAGCGAGGTTGTACTTGGGAAAATTGGGGCTATTCAATTAGGCATATGATACTCATAGATCAATTCAAGACCCAGCCTACACACCTATAGTATTTCCTGACGAAGAATTTGAACCTCACGGCTGGGCGGAAATTCTAGCAAGAATGGATGTAGCCATCGATGAAGAACAATGGACACCCCACTGTGATGAGGATGGCTATGATATTTCAATCTTCTCAATAGAGCCACACATAGGTGATTCAGTTTTGGAAGAATGTGAACCTAGCACTGATGCATTCGAGGATGCAAGTGACTCTGATCCAGAGTCAATCATTATGGACTCACCTTTTGCATCAGATGAAGAATACTTCTATGAAGTAGAAGTTCACCCTAAGAGACATGAAGAGCTCACAAATGATGTAAGGTTAACCACACAAGTGGCCACCAAGAGTGAAGGCAAGAAAAGGAAGAAGAGAGAAGTCACACTAGGAGAGGAAGAATCTTTGTTTGAGGTCCCAAAAAACTTCAAAAAGTATGAGATAGATGATAGGAGATTCATGGTAAGAATGCCTAAATGCGATGCACAAGCAGGAGAGGCGTTTGATAAGAAAGAAACCACCAAGAAAATAGTTGTAGCCATAGAAGAAGGAGAAGAAAGATGCACATACATAGGACATGACCTCACGGAAGAAGAAGAGCAAGAGTTGATTGCCTTACTAAGAGAATACGATGTATTCACTTGGAGTTACAAGGACTTGAAAGGCGTAGACCCTAACATATGCTCACACACAATTCCCGTGACCTCAGATGCCAAACCGTCCAAGCATAATCCATACACCTATAATGATAACTACGCTACAAAGATCAAGGAGGAGATAGATAGACTGGTAGAAGCTGGATTCATCTATGAAATTGAGCACACTTAGTGGGTATCCCCCATTGTAGTGGTGCCCAAAAAGAATGGGAAGTTACACGTATGCATCAACTTGAAGAAGGTTAATGCAGCCACCATTAGAGACAGTTATCCGCTTCCTATCACTGAGCATCTACTAGAAAGAGTAGCAGGCAAGGAAGTGTACATCTTCCTTGATGGATTTTGGGGCTACAATCAGGTAGCCATTGCTCCAGAGGATCAACATAAGATGGCTTTTGCCACAGAGTGGGGCATATTTGCTTTTCGAGTAATGCCATTTGGGCTTACCAATGCACCCACCACGTTTTAGAGGCTGATGTGTCATGTATTTAAAGAGTTCTTGAGGAAAAATTTAGAGGTCTATGTTGACGATCTTTATGCTCATTCCAACATTAGACAAACACATATACCTGAACTCATGCAGATCTTTGACAAATGTAGAGAATATCAAGTCTGCTTGAACCCAGAAAAGTGTGTTTTCATGGTCAGGCAAGGCAAGATTCTAGGACACATAGTGCCAAAGAATGGCATATCTACGGACGAGGAAAAAGTGAGAGCTATTGCAGAGCTACCTAGGCCAAGGAATATCAAGGAAGTACAAGCTTTCATGGGGCATTTGTTGATATATTTAGGTAGTGATGTGTGTGAACAAACTAGTACCGTCGGGGCACTTTTTTCCCTCTTTAGGAGGTTTTTTTCCCTCGGCTTGTATATATGCCTATTGCCCTAATGGGCTACTTATCTTTGTACATTCTCTAGCAATACATTCAGTCTTGTGTGTTGTGCTCCAAGCTTCTTCTTCTTCCTTGTGCTGTTCGGGTGCTTCCGCAGACATCTAACTCCAACAATTGGTATCAAAGCAGGTCGTCGCTTCATCTAGGGGGCCGTCGACACTCCTCCGTTTGCAGTCTCAGATTCACACGAAATTTGGTGAGCATACTCAAGGTGACTCAGAGATCAAAACGGCTTCACTTTGTGGTGCCGAAATTGCGATCTGAGCTCGTTTCGGCCTCCGAACGCACTATCGCAGTGCTTGTGTAGGCTATTTCATCTTTTTGTACCAAAGGTATATACCTGTTTCTGTTCGCCAGTATAAGCGTCTCGAAGTCTGCTACAGGTTTAGCAGAACTCGTTTGGCCAGTTCCGTTCAACTTTTTGAGATACAGTCAATTTTTTGCATCAAGGTATTTTAGTCACCGGCCATGATTGAAAGCAGTGATGTATTCCGTATGTTGGTTGTTGAGGATAAGTTGGATGGTACCAACTACCCATTATGGGCTTATATGATGCGACATGTATTGGTTGCAAAGGGATTGTGGAACATTGTGCAGGGTGTTGAAAGACGTCCTGTTACACCTGTAACAACAGGTACTGCGAATACAGGTGCTGGAGCTGATGAAGATGGTGTCGAAGATGATATTGTGCAGATTCCTGTTCGTGGTGTTGTTTCTACTACACCTACTGCAGAGCAGATTCGTTGGGATGGCAGAGATGCCCAGGCACATGCATTGATAGCTTTGTCTGTCAAACGTGCCATTATTCCTCATATTCGCTCTTGCAGAATAACTAAGGATGCTTGGGATACACTTACCACATTGTACCAAGCTAGGAATGAGGCTCGTGTTGCTTACCTCCGAAAACAGTTGGAGAGTGAGCACATGAATGAAGGTGATTCTATGGATAGTTTCCTAACAAAGATCAAAGACTTGAAGGAACAATTGATTTCTGCTAATGAGGTTATACTAGATAGCTCACTTGTGCAGACCGTTCTGAATGGTCAACCTGATTCATATCAGAGCTTTGCTTCTACTCTTCTATTGATGATGAAAGGCAATCCAAATTCCTTGTCATTTAAGGAGTTAGTCTCTATTCTGTTGCAAGAAGATCAGTCCAGGAAAAACAGGTCCATTATGCGTGTTGCAGATCAAGCTTTCTTAGCTAGTCAGAAGGGCAAAGGAAAATGGAGTAGTAAGCAGAAATCTACAAATGCTGCACATTTGAAGAACCAAGACAAAGATGAGAAAAAATCAGAAAAGCAGAAATTGTTTTGTAAGTATTGTAAAGGGAATGATCATATCATAAAGAACTATCCAAAAATAGCTGCAAAAGAGGCAAAGAAGAAAGAGGCTGGAATGGTTGTTGCAAAAGCCTCTACACCAAAAACGAAGTCTGCTAATCTTGTGCAGGAAGAAGAATGGGCGTTTCACTACCGTTTGTAGTTTTGACCCATCTTCTCATGAGCAGTGCATGTCTGCAATAGACTCTGATGTTTGGTACTTTGACAATGGGGCGACCAAACATATTACCTCGCAGCATAGTTTCTTCTCTTCACTCGAGTCTGCCCCTACAGGGAATACTGTTACATGCGCCAACAAATCCTCTTATCTTGTTATGGGAGTTGGTAAGATCATTTTGACTACTGCTATAGTTCTTTCACTCTGTCAGATGCTTTATTTGTGCTAGGAATCAAGAAGAATCTGTTATCAGTTTCTGCATTAGCCAAGATTGGCTTGGTTGTGAAATTTGTTGATGACATATGTACAGTTCATGATGTATCAAATGGCGATGTTAGTATTGCTTCTAGCATTTTATTTCATGGGCTATATAAGCTCATAGACTATGAAAGATCTATGAATGATTTGGCATGTGCAGTTCATGATTCTCAGGCTATGTCAGATGCAAAGCTTTGGCATGCACGCTTTGGTCATCTGAATTTTGCTAGTTTGCTACACCTACAGAAGTCTGATATGGTGTCTTCTTTGCCCAAGCTTGAGGCACCTGGAAAACATGTTTGTGAAGGCTGTATTTTGGGCAAAATGCAGCATTCCTCCTTTCCAAAAGATGGTTCAGTTTGGGCTACACAGAAATTGCAGCTTGTACATAGTGATGTTTGTGGTCCTATGCAGACACCCTCTTTTGGAAATTACCTTTACTTTGTGACTTTCATTGATGATTTTTCCAGGCATGCATGGGTATATCCACTCCAAGCAAAGTCCGAAGTTTTCATGTTCTTTAAACAGTTTTTGGTTTTGGCTAAAAATCTGTCAGCATGTAAAATGGGCACCCTCCGTTCTGATCGAGGGGAGGAATATATGTCTTCTGATTTTAATGCATTTCTGGCTGAACGTGGGATAAAACACCAATGTACAGTGCCTTATACAACTCAACAGAATGGAGTTGCTGAAAGAAAGAACAGCTCACTCATGGAGATGGCGAGGTGCATGGTCAAAAGTCAGGCTTTACCACATAGTTTTTGGCTTGAGGCTGTCATGTGTGCAACATATGTACTGAACAAGTGTCCCACTAAAGCACCGCAGTCTATCACTCCATATGAGGCTTGGCATGATCGCAAGCCATTTGTTGCTCATCTGCGTGTTTTTGGTTGTTTGGCATACGCATTAGTGCCTGAACAACATCGCAGAAAATTGGATGATAAAGCAGTAAAATGTATTTTTGTTGGGTACAGTTCTGGAAGTAAAGGCTATCCTCTATATCATCCACAGACTAAACGCATTCTGGTTAGCTGTGATGTTGTTTTTATGGAAGATGCTATTCAACCATTGCTTTCATGTACTAAGGAGACATCTGTTAGCTCCAAAGACATGTATGATACTTTGATGCCTCTTTTTACAGGTGGACAATCTAGTGCTGGTCCTAATGAGGCAACTTCTCAACCTTTGCAGGTTTCATATGATGATGCAGATCATTCCATTTCTAATGCAGATTTACATGATGCACTTGTTGATGAGAGAGCTGATATTGAGCAGGCAAAAACTATGCCAAAATGGTTGGTGTAGACTTTGCGTGACAGCAAATTAGATGCACCTTTGTCATATCGTACTTGTTCAAGCTCTCATAGTGCCTCCTTTGCTTCAGATTGCTATGCTATGGCTGCGTCTAGTCTCTGTGATGAGAATGATCTTGTTTCTTTTGATGAAGCACAAAATTCAGAAAATTGGATGGCTGCTATGCAATCTGAATATGATGCTATAATGAAGAATGGTGCATGGTCTTTATGTGACTTGCTTCCTAGCAAGAAGGCCATTGGCACTAAGTGGGTATACAAGCTGAAGTGTAAACCTGATGGTACAGTTGACAGGTATAAGGCTAGGCTTGTTGCAAAGGGTTATGCGTAGGAAAGAGGCATTGATTTTGATGAGACCTTTGCACCTACATGCCGTATGACTACTATTCAGAGCATTTGTGCACTTGCAACCCATCATGTTGGAATGTAAATCAGTTGGACATTAAAACAACATTTTTGAATGGTGACTTGCTTGAAGAAGTGTATGTTTTTCAGCCCCGTGGCTTTGTGCAGAAAGGGCATGAAAACCAGGTGTGCAGGTTAAAGAAGGCATTATATGGTTTAAAGCAAGCACCACGTGCTTGGTATGAGAAGATACATGCCTATCTCGTTGCACATGGTTTTGAGAACAGTCCAACTGAAAGCACCTTATATGTTAAGCATGCTAATGATGTGCTTCTCATCATTGTTGTCTATGTTGACGACATGCTGCTCACTGGTCCTATTGAGAAGCATATTGCTGATTTCAAGGCTGATTTGCATGCCTCATTTGAGATGTCTGATTTGGGGCATTTGCATCACTATTTGGGCATTCAATTTATGCAAGTTGATGGTGGAATGGCTTTGTTTCAAACGAAATATATTGAGACATTATTGCAGCATTTTGGCCTTGAAGACTGTAAGCCTATCACTACTCCTATGGAGATAGGTTTACGATTGAGACTTCATGATGCTGGAGATGCATTTGATGCTGTTCTCTATCAGCAGGCTGTTGGATGCTTGATTTACTTATGCATTACTCGGCCAGATATTCAGTTTTCTATCTCATAGATGAGCAGGTTTATGCATTGCCGAGAAGTCACGCATTGGAAGGCGGTTAAGCGCATCTTTCGCTACTTGAGTGTTACTCAGCTACTTGGGTTGTTTTATCCCAAGGGGGGATCACTACCGCCAGACTTGCATGCTTTTTCTGACTCAGATTGGGCAGGTTGCTATGACACTCGTGTGTCCACCAGTGGTTTTTGCTTCATGCTTGGTAGCTCATTTATATCTTGGTTGAGCAAGAAGCAGCCTAGTGTGGCCACTTCGAGTTGTGAGGCTGAGTATAGGGCAGCTTTCACAGTAACTGTTGAGTGTGTGTGGCTTAGACGCCTTATGGCTGATTTGGGTGTTGGCCAGTCTTATGCCACCACCATCTTCACTGATAGTCAGAGCGCATTGGCAGTTGCGAGGAACCTTGTGTTCCATGCTCGCACTAAGCACATTGAGGTGCATTATCACTATGTCAGGGAGAGGTTCTCTGCTGGGGAGATCAACTTGGCATATGTGCCCACGCAGGAGAACATAGCAGACCTTTTCATGAAGGCTCTGCCTAGGGAGAAGTTTGAAGCTTTCCGCAAAGCTTTGGGCTTACTTCCTTTTGTGGAGTGATTTCCACATAGCTTGGCACTTCCTTATACATGAGTGCGAGCTCCTTGTTCACCGCATCACTCCTAGGGGGGATTTGTTGATATATTTAGGTAGTGATGTGTGTGAACACACTAGGACCATCGGGGAACTTTTTTCCCTCTTTAGGAGGTTTTTTTCCCCCGGCTTGTATATACGCCTATTGCCCTAATGGGATACTTATCTTTGTACATTCTCTAGTAATACATTCAGTCTTGTGTGTTGTGCTCCAAGCTTCTTCTTCTTCCTTGAGCTCTTCGCGTGCTTCTACAGACATCTAACTCCAACAGCATTGTGGTTATTACGGTCGTTTTATACACATGTATGCCATCATTGCGAAGCCTTTGTACTGACTTTTGACTAATTTTGAGTGGATGGATGAGTGTGAGAACTCTTTCAATGAGCTTAAACGACGATTATGTTCAACACCAATCTTGACCACACAAGATTGGAATAAGCCCTTTCATGTTCACGTGGATGCATCCAATTATGCTATTGGATGTGTACACGCACAACCTACTAGTGAAGGTAATATGGATCTTCCAATTGCCTATGCTAGTAGACAATTGAATGCAGCTGAACGAAATTATACCACCACTGAACGAGAAGGATTAGGCATGGTGTATGCAGTTAAAAATTTTAGACACTATTTGCTTGCAAATAAGTTTAAATTTTTTACTGATCACCAAGCACTGTTGTACTTGGTAAACAAGCCATGCAATACAGGTAGATTTGTGAGATGGTTCCTCTTGCTAATGGAGTATGACTTTGAAGTTGTGGTGAGGAAAGGTAAGACTCACTTGAGAGCGGACCACCTCTCAAGATTCACATCTGGAGAAGCACAGCAAGGAGTATCAGATGATCTTCCTGATGCTTACTTGTTTAATTTGGAAGTGGTACCTCAGTGGGCTAAGCCATTAGTGCTAGTACTCACATACATGCCTAACCACCCAGTAATAAACACACAAGATAGGGAGATAGTAAAAGCCCAGAAGTACCATATCATGGCAGGGAGTATGTACAAGCACACAGATCAAGGAGCTTGTTGTGTGGAAGAAGATGAGTACGTTAAATGGTTGCAATTAGCACACGTAGGTGCATTAGAGCAACACTATTCAAGGCAAAGAACTTTACAAGCACTAAGGAGACTCGGAGTGCATTGGCCGATTATGGACGCCGATGTCCATAAGTTGTGTAAGGAATGTCCAGTCTGTCGAAGTAGACCAGCTTTGGAGCATGCTACCTTGTACCAAGTGTCTCTAACACTAGAGATGTGTCCATGAGAGTGAATATCTGAAGATCTTGGAAACTTCTCACCAAGGTGAAGCAAGAGGACACTTTGGTCTAGATCACTTCACATGGATGCACATACCTATGTGAAGAGGTGTGAGGTTTGTCAACGAATGCAATATCCTATACGCAAAGATGAGATGCCATGGAAACCTATGATGGGTGGACGTGCATTCTCTAAGTGGGGAATAGACTTTGTTGGTCCTATTAATCCCCGAGCTAAGGGTTCACATGCTGAGTATATCCTTGTGGCCACAGACTATCTAACCAAGTGGGTAGAAGTGAAAGCCATAATGAAGAATGATGCTCAAACAACAGCTAAGTTCCTATTTGAGAATGTATTTACCAGATACGGTCTACCTATAGAGCTAGTTAGTGATAGAGGCACTCACTTCTTGAATGAAGTTATTGAAAATCTTCTTCAAGAGTTCCTCGTAGTACACAAGAAGTCTGCCCCTATCACCCACAAGCTAATGGGTAAGCCAAAAGCACAAATAAGATTCTATGCAATGTGCTGACTAAATTGGTGAATAATAAACACTCTGATTGGGACAAACAGCTACACCATGCTGTTTGGGCATACCGAGTTGCCTATAAAACGGTACTCCAAGCCACTCCCTATCAAATGGTATTTGGCCAAAATGCAGTGCTACCATTAGACTTCTTGATACCAACTCTAAGGGTAGCACAGGAGCATGAGTGGACAGGTCATGAACTCTCCTCAAGAATGTTTTACCTGGAACAACTAGGTGAAACAAGACTGAAAGCTGCCGCAGGGATATATGCAGCTAAGAAAAGACCGAAGGCGTACTTTGATGCCGACGTGAAGGATAAGGGCTTGAAAGCAGGAGACCTAGTTTTAGTCTACACTTTGAAGCAACATGCACGAAAATTAGAGAAGAGAGGCTATGGACCTATGATTATAAATAGGATCTCAACTAGTGGAGCAGTTCAATTGGCTACATTAGAAGGTGATGTTCTCCCTAGTTACATTAGCGGATGCAGAGTCAAGTTATATCAGGAACCCCTCATGGAGGAGATGTTAAATCGACTCAATACTGCAAAGAAATGTAAAGAAGAGGAAAAGCAAATTCGAGAAGAAGCACAAGTAGAAGCATTGGAACACATCCGACGAATGAAATTGAGAAGACAGGTGTTGTTGAAGCTCAAGGCCAAGGACAAGCATAATAAGTGCATCAAAGAAGTTGATACACAAGAAGAAAGAGCAAGTAGGGAGCTCCAAGAAGTGTATGTCAAATTTTCACAAGAATTCCCTACAAAAGTAGTGATTTTCATCACTAAAGACCATTGTAAATACCATTTTCTATTTTTGTAACTCCATTTTGTTCAAGCCAAGGAGTCCTTGAGCTTGAGGAGTATTAGAACTATCATCCTACAAATTTTCATAATTTTTAGACTCCGTTTGAGCCCTCAAATAAGCCCTGGAACCTAATTTTTAACTAGGCCGGACACTAGGTCTGGACAGGGCCAAAACTAGTCAAAAAACTATAAAAAGAGCTAGAGAGCTCATTTTTGGGGTTAGCTTGTTAGAGAATAGAGCTTTTGTATGAGAACTCGTTTGCAATCGAAGCTTTCCATTGTTCCTCTCTTTGATCTTACCTTGTGCGCGTGTGTGTGTATGTGTGTGCATGTTTGTGTGCTTTCACTCACGCACTTGTGCCTTCACTTGCTCGTCGTCTTCATACCGGTCCTCATGTCTTCGCGGATTGACAAGTAAAGGAGGTGGTGCTTACGCTTGAGCTACACCAAATTTTGGCGCCGTTGCCGGGGAGAGAGCTTCGAGGACGAGCGTTGTGATGGTAAGATCGTAGATTTGCGACGTTGGAAGGTAAAAAAACTATCATTTTTGTTCATTTTCTCATTTTTCTTCTTCATCTTCATCATCATCACCATCTCCATATTCTTCCATCTTCTTCTTCATAGAAATTTCTTGTTTTTTAGTGCATTTTCATCATTTTCATACCATCTTTCATGCATTATTGTGCGAGGAGGAGTTAGGAAGTGCAAGAGAGTGCAAGCGCTGTGTTTTTTCATGATTTTCTGCACACACGAGCTCGCCATTGCTCGGCGCTCAGAAATTCAAAGTTCCCGCTAGAAAACACGATTCTGTGATGAAAATCGCGATTTTGTGAAAATTCAATTTTTTTTTGAAAATCGCGATTCTCTGTTTCCCGCCTAAAAGCCTTTTGAAAAGAACACGATTCTGTGGTCATTCTCAGAATCGCGATTCTGTGGTTGTGCTCAAAATTGCAATTCTCATAAATCACGATTTTCAGCCAAAAAAACACGATTCTGAGAAAACACGATTCTGTGGTTGGGCTCAAAATCGCGATTCTCTAAATTTTTGGAAACCACGATTCTCTGAGACAAAATCGCGATTCTCTAGAACACGATTCTCAAAAACATGATTTTGTGAAATCACGATTTTGTGAAAACATGATTTTGTGAACCACGATTCTGTGAAAACACGATTCTCTGCTCAAAATTGCGATTCTCAAAAACACGATTCTCTGCTCAAAATCGCGATTCTCACCAATCACGATTCTCAGCAAAAACATGATTTTGTGAAAACGCGATTCTGTGAACCACGATTCTGTGAAAATACGATTCTCTGCTCAAAATCACGATTCTCAAAAACACGATTCTCTGCTTAAAATTGGGATTCTCACAAATCACGATTTTCAGTCAAAAACATGATTTTGTGAAAACATGATTCTCAAGGTACAAGATCGCGATTCTCTGATTTCACGCAATCGCGATTCTCTGATTTCACACAATCGCGATTGTCTGATTTCACACAATTGCGATTCTCTTGAAGTTCACAAAATCGCGATTCTCTTGAAGTTCACAAAATCGCGATTCCCTCATTTCACAAAATCGCGATTTTCTCCAAAAGGTCCTGTTTGCCTGTTTTGACTCCCAAGAGCCTGATTTGACATAACTTTTTCATCCAAAGTCCATTTTTTGAGCTTTATAGCTCGTTGGAAAGCTCGTTTCAAATCCTACACGGCCTCAATTGGTTTTTATAAGAATAATGCGGCCGAGTTCAAACAAGTGTTAAGAGCTGAGCAGGTTGAGGACTTGTTCACCTAGTACGAGGCATTTGGTTTGACTCTTAAGGGCACTGCCTTGGCTTGGTTTCAACCACTGAGTAGTCGCAACTATCACGATATAGGTCAACTGCTGGACGAATTCATTGTAGAATTTTCCAAGAGTGGTATCAGGCATAACACATCATCTTTGATCCACAGCTTCAAGCAGACACCCTAAGAAACAGTGCGGCTAGCAGGTAGAAGGTTCAGACAGTATCTAGAGAGATGCCCTGCTCCAGAGTTACCCACACCAGCCAAACAAGTGGCTTTGTTTTTAGATGGCTTACTAAGCACTAAGTTAAGATCATATGTGTACTTGAAAGAGCCTAGATCCATAGAAGAGTGTGTGCGGACATGCATTGACATAGAAGATAACTTGGGAGAGGAATTAGGATTGTCCAAACTCTATAAGGATTCTGATAGTTCTACTAGCCATACTTCAAAAATCTCCACGGAAATAGAGGAGATAGCTGAGCAAGTTTCCAAGAAGCTGGGAGTCCAAAATAGACAAACACCAAGAGTCACCCCATTGAATCGGTGTTATACTTGCGGAGGCGACCACATGGCTAATGTATGCCCAATGCACAACCAGAACATGAGAGAAAGGAATACCCCATACTGCACTATTGAAAGGAAGTACACAAACCATACGGCTCAAGATTGTCCCTACAATAGGCAGGCTGTTAGACAGAATTATCAGCAACCTTACCCACAAGGTAGGTATCAGAACCAATACCAACAGCCATATTATAGACCACAACAGCAATATCATGCACCATATAGGCCACAACGAGTCTTGGGAAACCAACCACCAGCTCCTGCCAATGCAATTCCAGTTAAGTATGCAGTGGCAGAAGAGAACCTTAATAGAGCATTGGTGCCAGTGACCCCACTGATCTCAGAGAATGACTCTCATGCTCAAAGTTCAGACTACTCCCATGAAGGTAGTCCACATGCTTATTACACAGAGTCACCTGAACATAGTGAGATTTATCCGTATCAATATGAGGCACCACCTATGGAACAAAATTGGGAGCCTGAATACTCCAATGTCATGTACACAAATGCTAACCCTAGGCCCCAATTGAGACAAGTAAGACCACAAGCCCCTAGAGGACCATGTTTCAGATGTCAGGGTGACCATTTCCTTCGTGATTGTCCCCATCCACCATCCCCGAGTCAAGGACAGGCTATCACAATACAAGCTTTTTGTCCTGATTGTGGCAAAGACCATCTCCCCAGAGATTGTCCAAGAAACCCCTCTAGTGCACCCAAGATTACACCTATTAATGTGGTAGGCTTAGTGGTGGATTCAAGTTCAAGTTGCAGTAATGTGGCTCCTATACAAGCTCTCACTAGAGCACAAGCCTTAAAACAGGATAAACCAGCAGAGCAATCAGAGTCGAGTGAATCGGGAGAACCTAGTAGGAGGAAAACAAGAACATGGAAAGATACCAGAGAGAAGGCTAATTGCAAGTGGAATAAAAAGTTATCGGAACTAGAAGAAAGCTTGAAAGATGCAAAAACAAAAATAGAAGACATTGCATCTCAAAACCCCTCGCATGCTGAAACTCCATCCACTCCATCTCATCCCACCCCACCACCCATTGTAAATAGGCCACAACTAGGGTCTGTTCTTGCAGATCCAACCCCTGAAGGCTTGGACATGATGTTCAACGCCTACCAGGCTCGACTTCAAGAAGGGCCTACAGCTGCAAACCTAGACAAGAGTTACCCTAGAGCGGACTTAGAGATTGAACGGATGAAAATGTGCATGAAAATGGTAGAACAAGCTCAAGCTATACTCGAGACTAGTCAAAACTTCAATCAGACAAACTCTGTCAAACCGGATTTGCATTTCCAGGGCTTACTAGAAAGATTAGAGCAATTGGTAAACAAACCACAAGTTTCTTTACCTCCCCAGGCTCAACCAGTTATTGAGAGAGGAAGCTCACCACCAATGGGAGCTTATATTCCTAATTCCACGGATGCTGGAATGCCTCCTTCAATTCAACAGTACTCTCAAGAGTTCTTGCGGGAAATACAAGAAGAGAAATGGGCCAAGGAGAAGAGTAATTCCCCTCCTATTCGTGAGATTGATGATCTTCATGATCAATTTCCCCAAGACATTCCATCTATTTACGGAGACGAAGCAGAACAACAAGAAGAAAAAGGATTAGATTTTGAATCTAATACCTTAGAAGAACTGCCTCAATTTCCAGGCCCATGGGAATCTGAATCTCTTTAGATCAGAGCTCCCACAATACTTGTAAGACATGAAGACTCAGTGGTCCCAAGGAACACTGATGTCGTGAAGAACACTAAGGTTCAATGTCATCTCGCTGTAGAAGAGCTGCTCAAAGCAAAACCCGAGCTATGGAACCATGTGAAGGATCAGGTCCCAGAACTTGATTCCAATATGCCAAAAACAGGCTCTAAGCAAAAAGTTCCAGAGATACCTCTAGATAAAATAGGAGACATGTGTGAGGGTGAAGAAGGTAATACTTATCTTCCAATCACCTACCAAGGTTACACAACCAAAGCAATCATAGATTCAGGTGCTGGTGTTGCTATTGCGACCACCTCCTTGTGGAAGCAATGGGGCAAACCCACATTAAGACCAACTAGGATGAAGCTTCAAATGGCCGATGGTCATTTTGAAAGGCCTCTAGGATTGCTAGAAGGGATAACTCTAACCACTTGTGGTGTAGAGTTTGAGCACACATTTGCCATATGTGACTTTGAGAAAAATAATGTCTATGAGATGATCCTAGGAAGACCCTTCCTACGACAATTGCAAATAGTACAGGATTGGGGAACCAACTCCTTGTACTTACAACACTTAGGGGTCACCACCAAGGTCAATTTGAAGGATTACACCTTCAGAGATGTACCACCCCTATAGTGGAATCCTATCCACAAAGCGAAAGAAGATTCTATCTTTATGCATTCTGAAAGTTCACCTGATCCATCACGGCTGCATGAAGATACTCATTTGTGGATGTGCAAGGTCGCAGAGGAAGAGGAAAAACAGTTAAAGGCAAGAGAAGAAGGAACTTCGCCAGGAGATAGACCAGTTAGAGACCCAGCCTACACATCGATGATCTTTCCAGATGAGGAATTTGAGCCTCATGGCTCGCCGGAAATCTTAGCCACCATGGACATTGCTGTCAATGAAGAACAATGGACACCTCATTGTGATGAGGAGGGTTATGATATTTCAGTGTTCATGTGTCAGCCTTTGCTAGAAGAATGTGATCCTAGTGATGTCATAGAAGAAGAGAATGACGATGATATAGAGTCCATTGTGATGGATAGTTGCTTTAACTCAGAGCAACACTATCTACAAGATATAGGAGTGTTCACCCAGAAAGATGAAGAACCTCTCACAAGTATTAAAATGGTAAATTCAAAGGATGGAAGTGTGAGCAGTCAAAAGAAAAAGAAAAGAGAAGCGGTGAAACAAGAAGAGGAGGAATCATTGTTTGAAGTACCTAAAAACTTCAAGAAATATGAAGTTGATGACCGCAAAATTTTGGTATGAATGCCTAAGAGAGAGGCCATCATAGGAGAATCATATGATAATAAAGAAAAGACCAAGAAAATTGTAGTGACCATTGAAGAAAACGAAGAGAGATGCACATATATAGGAGATGACCTAAGTGCAAGAGAAGAAATGGAGCTCGTAGCTCTATTAAGGGAATATAGGGATGTGTTTGCATGGCACTATAGAGACTTGAAGGGGGTAGATCCAAGAATATGCTCTCATACGATCCCCATGACTGCTGATGCCAAACCCACCAAACAGAAGCCCTACACATATAATGATACATATGCAGCCAAAATAAAAGAAGAAATTGATAGGCTGATTGAAGTTGGATTCATCTATGAGATTGAGCATACTGAATGGGTGTCCCCCATTGTAGTGGTGCCCAAGAAGAACGGGAAGTTGCGAGTGTGTATTAACCTTAAAAAAGTTAATGCCGCTACGATCAGAGATAGTTATCCACTTCCAATCACGGAACACCTATTGGAGCGTGTTGCAGGCAAGGAAGGTTATAGCTTCCTTGATGGATTTTCAGGTTACAATCAAGTAGCCATCGCCCTAGAAGATCAACACAAAATAGCTTTTGCCACAGAGTGGGGAATCTTTGCATTTCGTGTGATGCCATTTGGGCTCACCAATGCACCTGCAACATTCCAAAGGCTCATGTGTCATGTCTTCAAAGAGTTCTTACGAAAGAGCTTAGAAGTATATGTGGATGATTTATGTGCTCATTCCCAAGAAAGAAGATTTCACATCCTTGAGCTCAGACAAATCTTCAACAAGTGTAGAGAATATCGAGTGTGTCTGAACCCAGAAAAGTGTGTGTTCATGGTGCGTCAAAGTAAAATCTTAGGTCATATTGTTTCTAAGAATGGAATCTCCACAGATGAAGATAAGGAACGAGCCATAGCAGAGCTGCCAAGGCCAAGGAATGCTAAAGAGGTACAAGCCTTTATGGGCCACTGTGGATATTACCGTAGGTTTATCCACATGTACGCGATCATAACGAGACCCCTTTATGCCTTGTTGTCTAATTTTGAGTGGAACGAAGAATGCGAGAATTCTTTTAATGAACTGAAGAAACGTTTGTGCACTACACCAATACTGACCACTCTTGATTGGAATAAACCATTCCATGTCCATGTGGATGCATCCAATCACGCCATAGGATGTGTGCTAGCACAACCCACAGGTGAAGGAAACTTAGATTTTCCCATAGCATATGCTAGTAGACAGCTCACTTCAGCTGAACGAAACTATACCACAACTGAGCGAGAGGGCTTAGGCATGGTATATGCTGTGAAGAAGTTTAGACACTATTTATTGGCCAACAAGTTCAAGTTTTTCACTAATCATCAAGCTTTGTTATATTTGGTCAATAAACCTTGCAATACTGGACCCTTAGTAAGATGGTTCCTCTTACTAATGGAATATGACTTTGAAGTTGTTGTCAGGAAAGGTAGAACCCACCTTCAGGAAGATCACCTTTCTGGCATCACTTCAGGAGAGTCACCGCAAGGAGTGTCTGATGAATTACCCGATGCTTATCTGTTCAATTTAGAAGTTGTTCCTAAATGGCCAAATAAGTTGGTACCAGTCCTAACCTTTGGCCCTGCAAATAAGAATGTGAAAACATCACAAGAAGAAATTGTAAAATCATAAAAATATCACATACTGGCAGGAAGCATGTACAAACAAGATACTGAAGGGGTATTAGCTTGTTGTGTCGAGGATGATGAACATAGTAGCTGGTTGCAACAAGCCCATGAAGGATTGCTAGGAAATCACTATTCTAAACAACGAACATTGCAAAATCTAAAACGTTTAGGAGTGTATTGGCCTAGCATGGACAAAGAAATACATGCGTGGATTAAGAATTGTCCAATGTGCAGAGAGAGACCACCAGTGGAGCCTAGGCCGGACACTAGGTCTAGACAGGGCCAAAACTAGTCAAAAGACTATAAAAAGAGCTAGAGAGCTCATTTTTGGGGTTAGCTTGTTAGAGAATAGAGCTTTTGTATGAGAACTCTTTTGCAATCGAAGCTTTCCATTGTTCCTCTCTTTGATCTTACCTTGTGCGCGTGTGTGTATGTGTGTGCATGTTTGTGTGCTTTCACTCATGCACTTGTGCCTTCACTTGCTCGTGCTCTTCATACCGGTCCTCATGTCTCCGCGGATTGACAAGTAAAGGAGGTGGTGCTTACGCTTGAGCTACAATAGGGTAGAGACCAGCTTAGGACAGATGTCTATGCAGATCCAGGATATCATATGGCTATGTGTGAAGTCTCAGGTGCAAGTTCCAATAGAATAATTGACCGACATCCTTTTGTGACCTTAGAGATAGGACAAGGACAGAGTGCAAGGACTGTACGGGCCTTGATTGACTCAGGTGCAGCCACTAGTGTTGTCAAACTTTCTTACTTTAAAAAGTTGAAATTAAGTGTCAATCCTATAGAAGCATATCTCATAGGATTGGGAGGTGTAGAAACCCCTTGCATGGGCGAGGTGGAACTCCCCCTCTACATTCAAGATGTTCTAATGACAGTTAAAGTGCTAGTGTGTCAAGACGAGGATCTCACTAAGCCTCTTGTCTTGGGTCAAGACTGGATCTATGATCACGCAGTCAACCTAAACCTAAGAAGTGGACTTCTTCAGGTCTGGGTCATTCAGAAACGTATTACACTTGAGTTAGAAAATGATGCACTCAAGGAACTAGGAAAGTCACGCACTCCTAGTCCTTCCAAGAGTACACATGAAGATGACGATGCTATTCTTGTCCAAAACTATGTGATGCAGAGGGATGTTTTTCTCAACAAAGAATTCAAGGAGACGATGGAACTCCCTTCTTTTCCAAAGGCGGTAGAAGGACGGAAATCAAAGGAGTACCAATTGCAGAGGAAGCAAATAACTGATGCTCCAAGCCAAAAGAAAATACGAAGCAAGGTGTCTCTACCATCAACACAAGTGTGGGTGCGAAAAGGCAAGCACCCTATTGCAGTTAAACCACAACCACTGGCTCAACTTCATATTAGTGATCAATACGAGGACACTAATAAGAAGTCCTTCAAAAAAACCTCTACGAAAGTAAGGTCTATCTGCGTACCCAAGAAGTCAATGAAGGCTGACCCACAATCAAAACAAATTTGGGTGCCTAAGGCTTGCTTGCGGGCTCAAGTGTGAAGAGAGATGGTGGATGCAATCCAAAGATGAGTAGGTGCTGCTACAACCACCTTCACACCAGCCAACTGAGACTTCAGAGTTGATTAGTAGACCCTTTGAACTTCCTAAATCCACCAAAATATCAGCCAAGTACTTTGGAACATGTATCCCAAAAGTCTAAGTCAAGATAGACTAGTTGCAAAATGACTAGCTCCTAAAACTTGCTATTTTTGGACATACACCTGTTGGAAAAAATGAACAGTGCTCTCAACCTGGTAGGAATTAGATAAATTCCTTTTGGGCATAGCAAATGGACTTAGCAACCTTCCCAATCCAAGTTAAAACACTTCAAATGATGGACTGAGCACTGAGAAGAAGATTCATCAATTTCTGGAACATGCCCACCATTCTCGGGGCTCTATAGAGATAGACCAGTGAGTAGAAAAATGCAGATATATCCAAAGCTGTAAATTCAATGACCTTGCAAATCTATATTCAGCAAGTAGACAGTAAGAGCGAGCTATGCAACGCATGTTAAAACATGGAAAAACGTTGAGTAGAACGCGAGATATTACCTTCTAAAGTTATTGCTCTGAGTGAGTATAGGAGAGAACAAAACAGAGAAGTAGATAATGACAAATGTATAGATTCACATATGATTACAACCACATTGGCAATGAATCTTTGCACAATGGGAGTAGAATGATAGAGCTATGGAGTAAGATCTTCAATCTCTACAAATGACATGAAGTGGTCATGTACAAGGCTTGTTAATCACCTCTTCCTTCTTGCTCTTTTTATAGCTATTCTTGGAGGGAGTTTTGAATTCGAATTCGAATGGCTCCACCTAAATGTGATCCCCAAAGTTAGGAGATATTCCCTCAGCTCAAAAATTCGTGGCTTTAGGTAGTTAGAGCTACGACTTTGCTTTTACATCATGGATGAGGTAAGCCATCCTTTTCCTTTTATCTTTTTTCAATTACAAGAGATCAAATGTACTCTTTTACAAGAGGGGTTCACATGACTACACATGTGACTTACAAATGAGGATAATATCAAGCATATCAAGCATGTAGGCTTTGGTAAAATGCACCAAAAGCTCCCCCTCAAGCCTAACATGCTTGGCCTCCAAATAAGTCTTCAATTGTCCTTGATTTCTTGCAAGCCAATCATCAACTTGAATCTACTTAACTTTGTACCATCAAGAGCTTTAGTCAACATGTCTGCACATTGCATATCTGTAGAGACATAGGATAGTTGAATATCCTTGCTCATTAGCTTCTCCCTTACATAATAGTAGTGGACTTCAATATGCTTGGTTCTAGCATGGTATACCGGATTAGCTGCTAGATGTAGTGAGCTTGTGTTGTCACAAAAAATGTGAGGTGTTGAAGAATGAAGTCCACGATCTGTGTACAAAGACTTTAGCCACATGATTTCTTGAGTTGCATTAGCCAAACCTCTATATTCCGCTTCAGTAGAAGATAATGCCACGGTTGGTTTCTTCTTCGATGACCAAGAAATGATTTTGAACTTGCAAATGATATATACACGGATGTGCTTCTTCTATCATCTCTAGATCCGGCCCAATTTGCATCTGAGTAGACCTTTAGCTCAATATCCGAAGTAAATGAATAAAACAAACCTTCATTCATGGTCCCCTTTAGGTACTTGAGGACTCTCTTGGCCGCTTCCATATGTGGTCTTCTCGGCTTATGCATAAAGTGACTCAATATGCTAACACTATAGCATATATCCACCCTTGTGAGTGTTGCATAGTTCAAACTTCCAACCAAGCTTTGATAGCTTGTGATGTCTTCAGTTGGCTCTCCTTCATAAGCACTAAGCTTATGATTTTGCTCCATAGGTGTACCTGCACACTTGGTATTTTTCATCTTGAACTTGACGAGCATGTCATGGACATACTTCCTTTGTGTGATGTATATACCTGAATCTGTGTAGATCAACTCCAATCCAAGAAAGTAAGTGAGTGGTCCGAGGTCACTTATTTTGAACTCCTCCTTCATTTGACTCTTTACCTATTTGATTCCTTCAAGATCATTGCCTATGATAATAATATAATGAACATACACACATAAATAGATCACTTCAGATCCATTCCTCTTTATGAACAAAGAGGTATCCGCCTTGCTAGCTTTGAATCCTTGGTCCTGCAAATAAGTCACCAATCTGAAATTCCAAGCTCTTGGAGCTTGCTTCAATCCATACAAAGCTTTCTTTAGTTTGCATACATAGTTAGGATGATGTGCATCCTCATATCCAAGAGGTTGTGCCATATACACTTCCTCAGAAATCCATCCATTCAAGAAAGAATTCTTTACATCAAGTTGATAGAGATTCCAATTTCTAGATGCAGTAAGACTAATGAGAACCCTAATTGTAGGCATTTTTGCAACAGGAGAGAAAGTCTCCTCATAATCAATACCATGGGTTTGAGCAATTCCTTTAGCAACTAACCTTGCTTTGTGTCTATTTATAATTCCATCTGGATTCCTCTTGATTTTGTATGTCCATCTAGATCCAATTACCTTCCTAGATGGCTTGTTAGGTACAAGCTCCCAAGTGTCATTCTCCTTCAAGGCTTCCATTTCTTCATCCATTGCATCTCTCCAAGCTTTCTTGCTTTGTGCTTCTTCTAATGTGGTAGGTTCTTCATTGGTTGAATCGTTTGCAATGTAGATTGAGTGCTTGGTCACCAAAGAAGTATCATAACCAAACCTCTCTGGTTTCTTCTTCTCCCTTGAAGACCTTCTAAGTGGTTGATGTGAGCTCTCGGGCCCATATGTAGCATCCTGCATCTTTGCTTTACCTTTGTTCTTCCATAGCTTTAGTCTTTCCAAGTCTTCTAGGTCAATCTCCGAATCACTTTCTTCAATCTGCATTGGCTCCTTTGGTTGAAGTGATGGAAAATCTTCATCCAAGTCATATGGCAGCTTCACTTTCCTGTCATCATCAAACCATGATTTGTTTTCATCAAAAATTACATCTCTACTCATAGAAAATCCTTTATTGGTTGGATTGTACAATCTATATCCTTTTTGGTTTTGATCATAACCAATAAATACGCACTTCTCTGCCTTGGGATCCAATTTCCCTCTTACTTGAGAAGGAATGTGAGCATAGGCTAAGCATCCAAAGATTTTACAATGCTCTAGACTAGGTCTTCTTCCATTCCACACTTCATATGGAGTGGTTCCATCTAGTGACTTAGATGGAAGTCTATTTATGAGATATGTTGTTGTAGACACAGCCTCTGCCCATAGGTAGTTTGGCAATCCCTTTTCATTGAGCATCGACCTTGCAGCTTCGACAATAGCTCTGTTCCTCCTCTCTGCTACACCATTGAGTTTGGGTGTATACCTTATAGTGACTTCCCTTTTAATGCCTCTTTCATGCAAGAAGGCATCAAATTCAGAAGAGAAGTATTCTCCTCCACCATCTAATCTGAGTCGTTTCAAAGTCCCACCTGTTTGGTTTTCAACAAGAGCAATATACTTCTTAAAGAAATTAAACACTTCATCCTTGTGCTTCATGAAAAACAGAATGGTCCACCTGCTACAATCATCTATGAAAGACACATAATATCTTGAGCCTGATATAGATGGCTCCTTACTTGGACCCCACACATCCATGTGCACTAGATCCAAAGGATTTTGATACATATATCCTTTCTTATTGAAAGGTTGTCTATGAGCCTTGCCGAATTAACAAGCTTCACACTTATAAATCATGTGTTACCTTGTGATATTAGGCAAACCAAGAACACTTTGGTCCTTGCAAATTTGTTTGAGTGTCCTCTCACCAATGTGAGCAAGCCTTTTGTGCCATATCTCCAACTCTGTTAGATTTTGAGATCCATAGCTAAACAAAGCTATGTTCTTTGTATCTTCCACTTCAAAAGTGAAGAGCCTTCCTGTCTTTTCTCCTTTGGAAATCCTTCTAAAGCCTTGCCTTGGGTCTTCAACATATGCTCCAAATTGATTGAATCTAACCTGCAATCCTTTTTCAACAATCTGTCCAACACTTATTAAATTTTTGGTAATTGTAGGGAGATACAAGACTTTCCTTAAGAGGTTCATATTCCCATCTGATGTCTTCACATTACCTATCTTCTCCACTGAGTGCTTTGTGTCATCTCCTGTCTGCACTCCGTGCTTGTTATGAGGATCTTCCAAATCAGAAAGTAAAGCCACATTTCCTGCTACATGGTTTGAGCATCCTGAATCAATGTAGAATATGTGATCATCATCCTTACCTTCTTCACTGATAGATTCATAATCAATAATGAATCTTCTTGACTTTGGTCCTCTGCATAGTTATTGTAATCTCTTCTTCCTCTATGGCCACTTTGATAGTTGTTGTTGTTGTAATTGTTGTTGTAGGAGTTGTTGTTGTTGTAGCCTCCATTGTATCTGCCTCTATTTGATCCATAGCCACCTCTATTGAATCCTCTTCCTCTTGAGTTCCTTGGGTTCCTGAAACATTCTTCAGTAGTATGATTAGATAAGCCACATATAATGCAAGATTGAGATGATTGGAATCTCCCCCTGTCTTGCTTTCCACCTCTGCCTCTTCCTCTAGCTCTTCCTCTACCTACAAAGTTTGGTTGCAAAGTGCTACCTTCATCTTCATTCTTCCTATTCTTTGACTTGTCCTTGAGCTTAGCTTTATCAGAATATAAGGCAGAGGTTTGATTACCTCTTGAGGACTCACCACCTTTGCTAATCTTTGCTTCATGAGTGAAGAGTTGGCCCATGAGTGTGTTACATGCATATCCATGTATAAATCCATGGTTGTTGTGAATGACTCCCACTTGTCGTCTGCTTTGATTCCATTTATGATTTTTCTAATGATTTGCTCCTCTTCAATTACCTCTCCAATGCTTCCAAGTTGGTTGGAAATCTCCTTCATCTTCATGACATAATCAGTCACACTTTGCTTTGGGATTTTCTTCATTGTTGTGAACTCCATCCACAATTGGTTCTTCCTTGCTCGAGTGTTGGAAGAGAAGAAAGAAGCAAGTTCATTCCAGGTCTCTCTTGATGTCTTGCATCCTTTGACATGAGGTAAAAGAAAATCAGAGATTGAGTTTAGAATATAGGACCTTGCAAGTGCATCCTTTGAACACCAATTTGAAAGTCCTTCCACTTCTTCATGTGATGGTTGCCCTTTGTTCCTCATGGTTGGCATTGCTTCATCTCCGCATATGAATCCATATAGATTCCTCCCTTGAAGGTAAGTCTCCATCCTTAGAGACCATGCCGGGTAGTTGTTTTGATCCAATTTGTCAATTGTTGATGGAAATCCATCTCCCATGTTGCTTGACTATGCTCTAATACCACTATGAAGAGAGATGGTGGATGCAATCCAAAGATGAGTAGGTGCTGCTACAACCAGCTTCACACCAGCCAACTGAGACTTCAGAGTTGATTAGTAGACCCTTTGAGCTTCCTAAATCCACCAAAATATCAGCCAAGTACTTTGGAACATGTATCTTAAAAGTTTAAGTCAAGACAGACTAGTTGCGAAATGACTAGCTCCCAAAACTTGCTATTTTTGGACATACACTTGTTGGAAAAATGAACAATGCTCTCAACCTGGTAGGAATTAGATACATTCCTTTTGGGCATAGCAAAAAGACTTAGCAAGCTTCCCAATCCAAGTTAAAACACTTCAAAGGATGGACTGAGCATTGAGAAGAAGATTCATCAATTTCTGGAACATGCCCACCATTCTCGGGGCTCTGCAGAGATAGACCAGTGAGTAGTAAAATGCAGATATCTCCAAAACTGTAAATTCAAAGATCTTGAACATTTTTAGGCAGCAAGTAGACAATAAGAGCTATCCAACGCATGTTAAAACACTGAAAATTGTTGAGTAGAACTTGCGATATGACCTTCTGAATTACTGCTCTGAGTGAGTATAGCAGAGAACAAAACAAAGAAGTAGATAATGACAAATGTATAGATTCACATATGATTACAACCACATTCGCAATGAATCTTTGCACAATGGGAGTAGAATGATATAGCTATGGAGTAAGCTCTTTAATCCCTACAAAATGACATGAAATGGTCATGTATAAGGCTTGCTAATCGCCTCTTCCTTCTTGCTCTTTTTATAGCTATTCTTGGAGGGAGTTTTAAATTCGAATTCGAATGGCTCCACCTAAAAGTGATCCCCAAAGTTAGGAGATATTACCTCAGCTCAAAAATTCTTGGTTTTAGGTAGTTAGAGCCACGACTTTGCTTTTACATCATGGATGAGGTAAGCCATCCTTTTCCTTTTTTCTTTTTTCAATTACAAGAGATAAAATGTACTCTTTTACAAGAGGGGTTCACATGACTACACATGTGACTTACAAATGAGGATAATATCAAGCCTATCAAGCATTTAGGCTTGGGTAAAATGCACCAACATCAAGTAGCCACACACGGACCACACCATGTACAACAGGGTTCACGCATTAGAACAGCTGATAACCACTCCTATTCGACACGCACGAACACATATTTTCCCATGAGCACGAGCACAGTCACTTGTAAATGGGTCCCTAAAAAGCCTCATTTCCAAGCAGACAACCCCTCTAGAGTCTCTAGAAAATCAAAAGAGGAATCCATCCACTATGTTTGGTAGCCCAAACCTTGTAATAAACCATCTGATCCCATTACTAATCCACTCCCATTTACTAACTACATGCACACTACAACCAACCCTCCAATTAGCACATAGGTATTCCCGCATTCGCTAACCACACTTCACACTCACATCCACGCGAGCACTAACTAACCGACTAACTACATCATAGTTCATCATGTTAATGTTGTAATGGGGATACATGACCACTTGGTGTCCATTTGCAATGTTAACATTCATTTGTATATTCTCACAGAACCGGCGACTAGTTTCTTCAATATGGCCCAGGCTGCAAGAACAAGCTCCCAGGCAGGCACCAGTCCTTAGATCGTAGACATTGAAAGTCTCCCTATTGAGGAGGAGTTGAAGGAAAGACCACAAGCATTGAGAGCATTACATGTCATACCTATTCAGAATCCTCCCCAAGGTCACACATCACCAGTAAGCAAAAACTCGCATTGGTTCAGTGATGTGGCAGGACCTCTTGGAGAAGGCACTTATTTGTGGGAGGTAGAAATAGATTTCAACGGATGCTGGGGCCGGTATCACTTCTTTACAAGAGAATTTGAGAGGTGTTAATCGCAAAACTTCTGACTTCAGACTCAAAACACTTTCAAAAGTCGGACGTTCCCAAACCCTTCCATCTTTACTTTTCCATGTTTAGGTAAATCAATTGGCAATACCAAGAAAACTAATATTAAGCTACCTCTTAGCCACGTGGGTTCTTGGGAGTGGTAGGGGTCTGTTAGACAAAGGCCCTGTACTATTTTCCCAACTTCTCACACAATCATAAATGCCCTATCACATCTTAGCTCAGTACTTGACTCTGAACACTGATAACTGTTCGGAGTACTGGGACTTAGAACTTCCGGTCTGGACCTGCTATAGCAATAGAGCAGTAGTCCAGTTCTGACTTATATCTAATAGAATACTCAACTTCATTAACCGAATGCCACTCAATATGCACTTCTTCGTGACAGCTAGGTATACCGAACAATAACACAACAGACAGCTATATTCGAAGGTATGCAAACTTACCGTATGCCAAACTCAAGCAACAAGTTCCTACCAACAGTAGACTCGTCACAAACTTATCATTATTTCCACTCGCGTTCAGACCATTACCGATACGAGTCCTTCCTGTGATCGGGATCAACAGTGAACGCAGACTATTGTATCGAACAAGGTTACTTAACAAAAAAAATGCTAACATGCAAATAGTTCGCTTCGGCCTTACACAGTCCCTTGTTCAATAGAAAACTAATAAACAACGCTTATTCCGTGATAAAATCCAGAACCGCATATACTATTACCAAACAGATTCACAACACAATATTACCGAGTCGTAACTCTGCACTACAGGGAGAATAGACGAATAGACCGACAGAACAGAACAGAACAGAGCTCAATCTTCTCATCGACACAACACACACAGATTCAAACAGTATGCTCACAATTCCCAAAAAACGGGCTCTCTACCACTCTTTTCTCATTGCCTTATATAGAAGATTTGTTACAAGGGTGCGCGAATCTTTAGTTACACGCGCATTTCAAAAAGGTTCTTTTACATTTAAGACATCTGTCATAGTACATTTGTTCTTTTTTGGCGGCCGTCTAACACTGGCACGCATGGTGGACTCGAACCCGCAGGTTCCTATGGTTCTACTACGAGACCTTCTAAATACATGCTTCGGGCGAGCCTAAACATTCGGGTAATTTTCTTTTTAATGGTTTCTATCATCTGGACTAGAGTAGTCGGTTCTAATAACTGAGCGTCCGTTCTAACGGAGCTAAGAGCTATGGCTTGGGTTAACAGAATTTCGGCTTGGGTCTGTAAGAAGGCCTCTTGTAAATAAAACTCGTTTGATAATGCAGCGTCCCAGGATGTCTTTATTTCGGTGACTTTCTTCTGCATATCAGTGACTCGATCCTTCTGATTTCGCAACTAGTTATCTAGTCGCTCGAGTTGCTAGTTCTGAAATTCGATAGTTTTGGAGTATGCATCTCGTTCTCTGCGAGCATTTGCTAGATCCTTTTGCTATTTGGCTTCCCTGGTTAATTGGTGTCTCAGCATATTTTTCGCCTCGTCCAAGCATTCCTGGGCTCTTCGTAGCTCGTCTTCAACTTGTTTTGGTTCTCGCTGCTGTTCTTGATTCTTCTGGATTATCTCCTGCAATTGTGCTTTCGTTTCTTCTACCAATTCTTCGAGTGATGTGCTGATATCTTCCTTTTCCTGTAGCACGATCTTTAATTCCCTGATTTCTTCTTGGGCTTCGTTCAATAGTTGGTCTTTGGCGGCAAGTTTCTCCAATGCGTCATTCCGTTGCTGTATCAGTGCCTATTGTGCCGAAACTTGGCCTTGGAGATCTGCTAATTGCATCTGTAATTGATGATTCTCTGCTTTTACGACATCGATTTCTTCTTGGAGAGGGATGATTCGGCTTCCAGTAGGTTGACCTTATGCTGCAGGTCTTGACGAATCGTATTTGTGACATCGCTAAGCTGTACTGGAAGTTGCTGAGAAAGGGAAATAAGCATTTGTCCCATGGCAGCAAGCTCGGAGAAGACCGGAACGGAGGGAAGGAGAAGTGGGTGTTGTGGTTGCGCAGAGGTTTGGGTGTGCATTTGGGGGGATGTCGGGGGTGAATAATTGAGGGAGGATGAAGAGGATTCCAAATCCGGTGTGGGAACGGGGTTGACTGGTGGAGGTTTGGGAATGGCAGAGTCAGTGTTTGTGACCTGATTGCTTGGTTGTTGTTCATCTGCATTGTTGTCAGTTGTGGATTCGACGACCTTCAGAAGTGTGTTTAGTGCATCCCTAGCGGATTGCTGCTCGTCTTTCTGTTGCTCTGAGTCTTCTTCGGTTGAGACTGTTTCTGTTGTCGTTTGATGCTGCTGGTCGTGTTGGTCGGCCGATGATTCGTTTGGTATGGAAGTGGCTGTGTCGTGGAAGGTCTCTTCTTGTTCCTCGTTGTCTTTATTAGTGTCCTGATCCTTTCCGGTGGACCCTTGTGCTTCGCTTTCTGATGAGCTGATTCTGATTCTTTTGCTGCAGAATAACTGGTTGATTTCTTCGTCTTCTTCGTCTTCTTCGTCATCATCTTCGAGTGGTTTTACTGATTCTTCATGCCTTAGAACCGGTCCTTGGGGTGGTGGTTGTGTGGCAAGGATGGCTGGGAAGAGGAATGATATGATATGGGGAAGGCAAGAGCGCGGGGTGGTTCCCTTTTTGAGTTGCTTCACTATAGCTACACACTCTTTATGAATTCTATGGAAAAAGTACAAGGCGAAGTTCACGGGTTCTCGGGCAGCTAAATCTAAGGCGGAATAGAAGGGGCGGGAGGTGCCGTAGGTGCGCTTTTGAAGGTTGAGTATGGCGACTAGGAATTGCAGAGCAGATCGTTCGGGTTCAGGGCGGCAGAGAATGGCGTATTCGTTGGACGAAGATCGGGGGAACAGTTCGGTCATGCGGGCGAGGGGGATACTAGGGCCATTTTCTCGGCCTTGCGGGGAGAGGCAGAAGGCTTCAGAGAATGCTTGGAAGGTGATGACGGTTCGCGAAGGTAGCGAGGGGAAGACCCATTGGTGTTCGGTGGCGGGGGACTGGGCAATGGCAGGGATGATTTGCGCGAAGAAGGGATGGGCTTCCACTGAGTGCCAAGGAAACTCAGCGAAGTTGGCCAACCCTCTGCAACGCAGGTATTCACCTACCTCGGTAGGGATACCATCGTGGAAGGCAGCATAATTGGCTATTGATTCCATGGCGTGTGCTCATACAGACGATGAACACGAATACAGAACGCAAGAGGTCGCACAGAACACTAACACACAACACAGTAGCGATTTTTGGCGTTGCCGAAAGGGTTAAGTAGGAACAACATGGTGGGGAGGGAAAGGGGTGGGTATCATTGTGCGGTGCGGGAATGATACGGTTTGCATGCTGGCATGCGTGCTTGAGTGACTGGTAAGGGGGCGGCTGGTAACATAAAGATTTTACAAAACACGGCTATTTATAAAAAGGGAGAAAGAAAAAAGAAAAAGATTACACAAAACGCGGCCCACCGTCGAATAATTTAATGCGGACTAGTAGCATGATGATACGGCCGCAACTTCGACCCATTGATTACTTTTGGAAGTGGATTTCCGGTCAATGTAATCAACCAAAAAGTTGCCGGACCGATTTGTTCTGAGATCTTGAAAGGGCCGAACCATCGTAGTTTGAACTTTCCTGCTGCTCTATCCGACTTTGCGTTATAGAAGAGTACAAGCTGACCTACCGAAAAGATTGGAGTCTTCAAATATCGATCGTGTGTCTTGGCTTGCCTTAGTCGTACTTCGCGCATGGTTAAAAAGCTGAGCCATCGGTGCTGATCAAGTTCTCTGAGTGCGTCCATTCGTGCTGTCAGCGAATCTTCCGGTAGCATCTTCTGAGTGATTGCTACACGCAGACTTGGGATGACTACTTCCATGGGTGCTATTGCTTCTAAGCCATAAGCTAGTTTGAAAGGTGTCAATCCTCTTGTTACCTTATAGGTAGTTTGGTATGCCCATAATACTGCAGGTAGTAGTTGATCCCATCTTTCCGGTGCTTCCATGATCAGTTTCCGGAGGATATTCAACAGAGATTTGTTTGTACTTTCGGCCAAACCATTGGCACGAGGATAATAAGGAGAACTAAATTTATGTGTGACCTGGAACGAATGTGTAAGTGCCTTCATTAAATTGTTTACAAAATGAGTGCCTTGATCTGAGACAATTTCCAGTGGTAAGCCAAAACGTGGAAAGACATCATTCAGCAGACATTTTGCTACTGCAACCGCTGTAGCAGACCGTAAAGACCAAGCTTCTACCCATCTCGTTGCGTAGTCTGTACAGGTTAGTATGTATCTGTTGTTACTGAAGACTGCTGGAGGTGTGATCGGACCGATAAAATCTAATCCCCATTTCTGAAATGGTTCTAATGGCATGACTGGCTGCAAGGGAAAGAAGTGTCGTTGCAGCGGTTGTCCAGACCTTTGACAGTTATTGCAGTGTTTGACAAATTGGGCCACATCTTTGTATATAGTTGGCCACCAGAGACCTCCTTGCAGAATTTTTCGGTGAGTCAAATCTGTGGCAAAGTGACCGCCAGTAGGGGTCGAGTGAGCCATCGTGATGACTGAGTTAATTTCATGCGGGGGAACACAGCGAAGTAGGATTCCGGTGTGATCTACATAATATAGTTCTCCAAAAACTAACCGGAATCGATGGCTAAAGACTGCAATTTTCCTTCGGACTGCCTTGGCTGTCTGGGATGGAAAGCATCCTTCGGTGAGAAAAGTTAGAATCTGATCATAATATGTAGGTGGTGCTTGTGATTCGGCAGTCTCATCGGGTAGTGGCTCAGAACTATAGATCGCTGGAGTCGTGTCATCTATGCCTATCGGAGCTTCACCGGAATCTAGGCGAGATACGAAATCTGCTAAGGCATGTGTATTTCTGGGTCGGTGGATGACTTCATAGTCGAATTCCTGCAAGAGTAGCACCCATCGTGCTAATCGTCCGCCTAATTTAAATCAGCGTTATTCTTCAGAAACTCTTCTTCTTCATCATCTGACAATCCATCTAGCATATGGACTGGTTCAGCAAAATACGGTCTAGCGTGTAGCTCGCAGGGTTGTATCGCATCTAATTTTACCACATATCTACGATTGGCATCTTTAAATGTAAGCTCTTGTGCAGACCAGTCCTGTATTACCTTCGCATGCTTCAGCCAAGGTCGGCCGAAAAGAAGGTTGTAATCCAAAGTGGATTCCGGCAGATCTAGTATAACAAAGGTCATTTTGAAGGTCGTACCTTGTAAAGTAATGGGTACATTCCGCACAAGTCCTACAGGATGGACTCTAGATTGATCTGCCATTCTGACAAAAAATTGAACTGGTTCGATTTCGGTCCATCCTAATCTTTTGCATAAGGCTGCAGTCGCAATGTTAACACCAGAGCCTCCATCAATCAATACCTGCGTAATCTTATGATTCTTATACCATACTGTAATCAAGAGAACTGAATGATCAACCATAGAATCAGGTTCCGGTTGAACTGCTGTTGTCGTCGGAATACAAGAAGGTACCGGACTGAACTGTTGCTGGAACTGTTGTCGAATCCCAGGTACTAATGCCAGAAGTTGGCCTAGAGGCAGGGTGATAGATGCCTTGGATAAAATTTCCCAGGCCTGTTGAGATTGGTTGTCTTGCTCCTTTGAACTTGAGGTCTCTGCCGATGCAGAAGTATCTGTTGTCACGTCTACTGCTGATGATGGCTCCGCTGCTGCTTCCTTTTGTTGTGTTCCTTCCTTTGTCGACGAAGCCTGGGTCACCGGAATAGGTTCTGGGAACACTGGTGGTTCTGTTGCGGTCCAGTGACTAGCCTTGTTATACATCCTATATTGTTCTCGTATCCCCGGTTCAAATATTTCTGCTGCCGACTGCAGTTGTTTACCGGATCGGGTCTGGACTGTAGCAGTCTGTGTTTCTACTGGTGTGATTTGTACCATGTTGGCCATTGGGTTTTGTCGTTCCTTCTTCCTTTGATGATACTCAGCTGCATCTTTGCAAAATCTTCTAATGTGTCCAAATTCACCACAAAAATGACAGCGTGGTGGTGGTAAATTAGGATTTTCCGGTGGTGGTCCGTTCTGCCAGCGGTTTGCATTATAATTGTTGTTCCTCTGTCCTCGGTAGTTCCGATATCCTTGCGGTTTATTGTTTCTCAGTTGTGGAGGTACATAGTGATTCGCTGGCTGTCCATGTTCTTGAATAACTGCATTGACCGTTGCTGTTCCCTGTATTCTGGCATTGTAGACACAGTTTCTGGTGGTGTGTCCGACAATGTTGTAGATAGCGCAGAACATTTGATTTAGTGCACAATTGGCACTACTATGACCTGAATTTTTGCATGTGATGTAGTACACTTGTCTGGTTATATCTTCAGCTATATTTTTGTTTGTTTTTAACCACTCCAGGTCTTCTGTAAATCCACCGACTTTGGATTCCAGTTGCAGAACCATTGCAATGACTGTATCCAGCGTCATAGCTCCGACACAACTTATGATCATGATCTGCTTCAGTTGTGGGGTTAAGCCATTGATGAACCACTGAGTGATGACATCATCAGGTAAGTTAGCATGGGCCTGTGGTATCTGCCGCAAGTGTGTTCTAAAGAGTGTAGCATACTCCTGGACAGTCTGATTTGCCTTTTGTCGATTGTTTTGTAAATAATCAAAGATTTCGACGAGATTCTTCTTTAGCCTGAATCGTTGCAGAAAAGTGTCTCGTACTGCGTCATAGGTACCGAAATGATTAATATCATATTCCGTAAGCCATCTAGCTGCTTCATTGACCAGTGTAGATTGAAAAACAATGGCCTTATACGCCTGATCCGGTGGATGGTTAAGAACTGCATAACTTATCTCGAAAGTGCGTACGTGAGCATCCGGATCATCTCTTGGGAATCCACCGAATTTCGTGTATGTTACTCTTGTTGGAGGCGGCCTTGGTTGACATAACTGTTGTTGCTGTTGTTGTCCGTTCATTGTGAGTGTATTAGGCCTTCCTTCTGTATCTTGAGGTTGATTGGTTGAACTATTGGAACTTGTATCGCCGGATGGTGTGCCTTTCGGTGTGCTGTTTTTGCTTAGGATGCTTCGGATCTCTGCTTCGAACAGCTTTCCTTCCTTCTGGATGTCCAATATCCGAAATCTTTCTTCGAAGCACGATGGTTGGGCTGAGGATTCCGCAAAAAATACTAAGCCTTTGCCGACAGTTGGTGATTCTATCACCGGAATATCACCGGAGTGAACCGAAATTGGGCCAGAATGCAGTGTTTTTCTGCTTCTACCGATTTCTTTTCCTAGAGTGTTTTTGATCGTGGATAACTCTGGATCTTTATCCAAGATTGTTGAACTGGTTTCCAACAGCGTCTTGGTAGATTTTGGAATTACTATATCTTCGATAGGCTGGGTCGAAGTAGCACCAGAATGTACCAAAGGCGTTGATCGTTCCACCGGAATATGACCGGAATTAATTCTAACGTCCTTAACTTGCTTGACCACTAGGTCAGACCGCGTTGTCGCGAAGGGCTCAGTTGGGTGGATCAGGCCAACTGCTTGTGTTCCAAATAGACGGTACACGCAGGGTGCTTTGGGCAACTTAAGAGGTAGAACTCAAATATAGATGCTCACAGATAATTAGATGAAATCATAACTCAAATCACACATACAATTCATTAACATCATAAGAGAGATCGGAAATAAGAGAGATGTGAGGAAATTGGAGAGCTAATTAATTCATAATAATGTGTTCGTACAAATATAATTCAGATTATGGAAATAGATACAAGTTACCAAAACATCATAAATCATGATGTCCTCCTCATGCGAGCAGAACCTCGGTACACCAGGATGTGGACCAACACTCCTCAAGAGTGTGAGAACCACTCCTCCAACTCCTCCAACTCCACCTCCAAGAACTCCTCCAAGAGCTTCAGAACCTCCAAGAGCTTGTAGGAAGATAGCTTGTGTTGGATATTGGTGAAGGCTTTTAGGTGAAGGCTTCTAGGTGAAGGCTTCTAGGTGAAGGCTTCTTTTATAGTGATCCAAGCTAATTCTTATATAGTAGTTTGTCCATCTTGAAAAGCAGATAATAAAGCAAAACGAACATAATCGCTTATGATCGCTAACGATGTCAAAACGCAACTCCGTCGACTTTCCGCAATCGGAATAAATCCGTCCGTCAATTATGATCGTTGTTCGTTCCTTTAATAAAAGCAAAAGCATAAAAGTCTTTCGCGCTGCGTCAATTGGGGATCGAACTCGTGTCGCCCGTTTGAGAGAGTTTGACTCCACCCACTGCGCCAACACGTTCTTGTTGTACAAAGGACCAACAGAACTGCTAGATATGTTGTTGCGTGCCCGTCTATTCTTGAGAGCATCTTGTAGGAAGGAGTGATATTAGATTGTACTTAGTGGACAATATTGGACCAATAGTATATTGTTTTCCAACAATCCCCCCTGCAATGTCATATTGGTACAATCTTCAGTAATTGCAAATCTTCTCATGACTATTTCTAGCCAATGCTTCGGTAAAATATCTACAACATTCTCAGTAGAAAATTATTTAGATTTGGATTAATCAAACACTGGATGTGGATACGTAAAGATGTGGATACGTAAAGATGTGGATACGTAGAGATGTAAATCTCTACGACATTCGCCCCTACTAAACTTGCACATCATCCTTGATGGGCCAATCTTCAAATCTTCTTTTTGCTTCAAAATAATCTGTCATTTCATAGAACATTGAATTTTGAAAACATTTATCAAGTGCATGGGAAGATAAGCATTGTGCCTATGCAAGGCCATATAATGTAGCCCTATCAATTGCATACTTTGAAAATGCATGGTCAAAATATGGTGCAAAAGATAAGGTAATTAGCATTTGTAGATGAAGCATGTGCACTCACTTTCATACATTTCATACAGAAGTCCTTTCCATCACTCAAAGTGCATGGGTAAATAAAAAATGTGCCTATGCAAGGCCATGTAATGAGACCCTATCATGCATACTTTAGGTGTAGAAGTAAACAAACATGGTGCAAGTATCAGGGTAAAAGGCATTTGATGATGAAGCTTGTGCGCTCACTCACATACATTTCATACAGAAGTCCTTTCCATCACTCAAAGTGCATGGGTAAATAAAAAATGTGCCTATGCAAGGCCATGTAATGAGACCCTATCATGCATACTTTAGGTGCAGAAGTAAACAAACATGGTGCAAGTATCAGGGTAAAAGGCATTTGATGATGAAGCTTGTGCGCTCACTCACATACATTTCATACAGAAGTCCTTTCCATCACTCAAAGTGCATGGGTATATAAAAAATGTGCCTATGCAAGGCCATATAATGTAGCCCTATCAATTGCATACTTTGGTGCAGAAGTAAACAAACATGGTGCAAGTATCAGGGTAAAAGGCATTTGATGATGAAGCTTGTGTGCTCACTCACATACATATCAATGTGTATATACATCAATCCTTACAATCACTCAAAGTGCATGGGTAAAGCTCAAAATGTGCCTGGATGCAAGGTCATGTAATGAGACCCTACCATGCATACTTTAGGTGCAGAAGTAAACAAACATGGTGCAAGTATCAGGGTAAAAGGCATTTGATGATGAAGCTTGTACGCTCACTCACATACATATCAATGTATATATACAACAATCCTTACAATCACTCAAAGTGCATGGGTAAAGCTCAAAATGTGCCTGGATTCAAGGTCATGTAGTGAGACCCTACCATGCATACTTTAAGTGCATTGTTCCAAAAATCATGGTGCAAAAGGTAGGTAAGAGGAAGTCGATGTTGAGGTTCTTCAGAATTTTTGATATCTGTTTTTTTAAATTGGATGTCATCCTTTTTTAATTTGTTTACAAGTGCAAGTAGATTGTGCAGGCTAAAGAATAAACATGTGTGCATATACATTGGTTTATGCATATTCTGAATGCAAAATAGACTCAATATGGTGCAAATAATGTAGAGTAAGAAAAGAAGACTAAAAATGCATTAAAGTCAACACTCAATTCTCACTCTTCAATCAAATAATTCTCTCATATCACTCAAACACTCTCAATTATCATCAAAGATAATTTTGAAGAAGTGTGTTCCTGTCTCATGAAAACATCAAAGTTAGTATAAAAAACAACACGTTTTTACAATTCATCCTTACTATAATTTCTTTCATCATTTCCTATCTAAGGATCTCTTAATGGTCAATCATCAATCATAAGCACCTATTCATCATGGATCATCTTCAACGTGTTCTTTTCTGCAAAGATAAAGGTTTAGAAGACTTTGATGAATTTTTAATATTTTGTTTGATTTGTTTGATAGCATCTTTAATCCATTGTTTTTCCTTTTCTTTAATATTTTGAGCATTGCTTGTACTCTCATCAATTTCATTGATATCTTCATCTTCACTTTGATTAGTTTGGCCGTTGTTAATATTTTGGCTCAATTGAACTTTCAAATTCTTAACCTTTTCTTGATCAAATAATTTATCATTTTCTAGAAACTTTGGATCGCATAATATATAGTATTCATCATGTTTCTTTTTCAATTCTATTGACTTTTCATATTCTTGTTCATCCTCTTCCAATCTTTCTTGCAAAATTTGTTCAACTTTTTGTTTATCCAACTTAATTTGTTCACTTTTCTTTTCTTCAAAACATTTAACTTGATTCTCAATTTCTATCATAGTTTCTTGTTCATAAGATTTCTTATCCTTGTATCTCTTTGGTTTCCATTGTTTTCTAAATGATTTTGGCTTAGATTTTGTTTGATCAAAATATTCTTTAATTCCACCTCTTCCTAAGTTCAAGTGCAAAGTCGAGTGATCATGGTATTTACAAATTTTCTTATCAACTTCAGTGACCAATTTAAGTCTACAAGCATTCTCATACGCATTACAATTCCAAAACATATGGCCAAATTGATCACACCAAAAGCATCTTATAGGTTGATTTAATCTTCTATAAGTAACTCTAGGGGTGGATCTTCTATGGTCAGATGAATGTATTTTATCAAAAACTTGAGTAGACAAACTTTGTACTTGATGCTCATATTTACACTTACATGTGGTAATTTCTTTTACTTGATTGGTTAGAATTTCAATATTTTCTTTCAAACTTGAATTTTCATAGCTAATAGTCTTTGATGTTGCAAGTTCCCTCACATGATTAGATAGATTTTCCATACTCTCTATCAAATTTGAAAGTTCATAGTGAACAACTCTTTCCAAATTCCCAAATTCTTGATTAAATTGTGTATTTACTGTTTTCATAATTTCATTAGTTTTTCCCAATATTGAAGTTTCATCATTGAGATATATGAAGTTAATGGCTCGAGTTTTTCATTTATGGATGCAATTATTCGTGACTCCATATCTTTGAATTGTTCATCATATTCTGGAAACTTCTTTTCAATTAATGCTTCCACACTAGAACCTATGTCTTGTGTGGTGTGTTTTGCAACACCCTTTTTACCCATTGTTCACTAATATAAGCAACGTAAAACTAAAATATGCGTACCTGGAATTGAGCTTGATATCGTACCTCATAATTGCCAAATGCCGTGGAACAATTTCACGTCAGGTTCAAATGTCGCGAAGGGCTCAGTTGGGTGGATCAGGCCAATTGCTTGTGTTCCAAATAGACAGTACACGCAGGGTGCTTCGGAACTTAAGAGGTAGAACTCAAATATAGACGCTCACAGATAATTAGATGAAATCATAACTCAAATCACACATACAATTCATTAACATCATAAGAGAGATCGGAAATAAGAGAGATGTGAGGAAATTGGAGAGCCAATTAATTCATAATAATGTGTTCGTACAAATATAATTCAGATTACGGAAATAGATACAAGTTACCAAAACATCATAAATCATGATGTCCTCCTCATGCGAGCAGAACCTCGGTACACCAGGATGTGGACCAACACTCCTCAAGAGTGTGAGAACCCCTCCTCCAACTCCTCCAACTCCACCTCCAAGAACTCCTCCAAGAGCTTCAGAACCTCCAAGAGCTTGTAGGAAGATAGCTTGTGTTGGATATTGGTGAAGGCTTTTAGGTGAAGGCTTCTAGGTGAAGGCTTCTAGGTGAAGGCTTCTAGGTGAAGGCTTCTTTTATAGTGATCCAAGCTAATTCTTATATAGTAGTTTTTCCATCTTGAAAAGCAGATAATAAAGCAAAACGAACATAATCGCTTATGATCGCTAACGATGTCAAAACGCAACTCCGTCGACTTTCCGCAATCGGAATAAATCCGTCCATCAATTATGATCGTTGTTCGTTCCTTTAATAAAAGCAAAAGCATAAAAGTCTTTCGCGCTGCGTCAATTGGGGATCGAACTCGTGTCGCCCGTTTGAGAGAGTTTGACTCCACCCACTGTGCCAACACGCTCTTGTTGTACAAAGGACCAAAAGAACTGCTAGATATGCTGTTGCGTGCCCGTCTATTCTTGAGAGCATCTTGTAGGAAGGAGTGATATTAGATTGTACTTAGTGGACAATATTGGACCAATAGTATATTGTTTTCCAACAATCCCCCCTGCAATGTCATATTGGTACAATCTTCAGTAATTGCAAATCTTCTCATGACTATTTCTAGCCAATGCTTCGGTAAAATATTTGCAACATTCTCAGTAGAAAATTATTTAGATTTGGATTAATCAAACACTGGATGTGGATACGTAAAGATGTGGATACGTAGAGATGTAAATCTCTACGACAGCGTTATACCTTCTTCTCCTAGGGTTGTCTTTATCACTTTACGTGCTCCAGCCTTATGGTTCTTAGGATACGTTTCGCCAGACCGAGTAACTGGCATGTATCATTGCGCAGTAACACTATCTGAGTAGTTTGCAACAATCTGGCTCTGTTGCTACTGTCAGTCAATCGAACGATAAACGGGATGTTTGATTTTGCCAAACAGCTGGTACTCTAATGCCACCTTCCCACAAATAGCTGGCAATCTGATGCCACTTTCCCACAGATAGCTAGCAATCTGATGCCACTTTCCCACAGATAGCTGGCAATCTGATGCCACTTTCCCACAGACGGCGCCAAATGTTAATCGCAAAACTTCTTACTTCAGACTCAAAACACTTTCAAAAGTCGGACGTTCTCGAACCCTTCCATCTTTACTTTTCCATGTTCAGGTAAATCGATTGGCAATTTCAAGATAACTAATATTAAGCTACCTCTTAGCCACGTGGGTTCTTGGGAGTGGTAGGGGTATGTTAGACAGAGGCCTTGTACTATTTTCCCAACTTCTCACACAATCATAAATGCCCTATCGCATCTTAGCTCAGTACTTGACTCTGAACATTGATAACTGTTCGGCGTACTGGGACTTAGAACTTCCGGACTGGACCTGTTATAGCAACAGAGCAATAGTCCGGTTCTGACTTATATCTAATAGAATACTCAACTTCATTAACCGAATGCCACTCAATATGCACTTCTTCGTGACAGCTAGGTATACCGAACAATAACACAATAGACAGCTATATTCGAAGGTATGCAAACATACTGTATGCCAAACTCATCATTAATTCCACTCACGTTCAGACCATTAACGATACGAGTCCTTCCTGTGATCGGGATCAACAGTGAACGCAGACTATTGTATCGAACCTGGTTACTTAACAAAAAAAATGCTAACACGCAAATAGTTCGCTTCGGCCTTACACAGTCCCTTGTTCAATAGAAAACTGATAAAAAACGCTTATTCCGTGATAAAATCCAGAACCGCATATACTATTACCAAACAGATTCACAACACAATACTACCGAGTCGTAACTCTGCACTACAGGGAGAATAGACGAATAGACTGACAGAACAGAACAGAACAGAGCTCTATCTTCTCATCAACACAGCACACACAGATTCAAACAGTATGCTTGCAATTCCCAAAAAACGGGCTCTCTACCACTCTTTTCTCATTGCCTTATATAGAAGATTTGTTACAAGGGTGCGCGAATCTTTAGTTACACGTGCATTTCAAAAAGGTTCTTTTACATTTAAGACGTCTGTCATAGTACATTTGTTCTTTTTTGGCGTCCGTCTAACAGAGGCTTCAAAACAATGAAGGATTGAAAACAATATGGAAGAAGGCTGAACTATATGATTACTTCAAAGCTCAGTTACCCAAGTTGGAATTTCTAAGGTGTTCATACTTGATTAGCACCCTCACTCCCAGTAAAGATAAAAGTATGGCACATTTGTCCGACCATCTCTTACAAGAGGTAATGAATTGAACCGCTTCAAATTGACAAACAATTTGGTAAGGGAATCTCTCGATATGAAAGGTATGCACATCCCCATAGAGAAAGAGACAATGATCCTAGACAACATGAAGAATAGGAACTTGACTAAACTAAAGGACATGGTGGCAATGACACCAACTATTGCCATTCACCTCCGAATGTGCATGCAACATTTCGTGTTCCCTGCTCAAGAGAGATTCACGATGCCACCCAAGAAAATTTGGTTCAGTTTGTACTTAGCAGATACCTTCAATCTAACAATCAACATGCCTCATTGGATTATTGACCAAATACACCTGGCACATCAACGATGGTACAAGAAGCAGAAGTCAGTACTTTATGGGTGTTGTGCTCTTACCAGAATCATTTATCGATGCTTGGCATATGATGTGCCAATTCAAAGGGCACTTGTTTGGACTAGGGTGCAAGAATTTCAACGAAGACTATCAACTATAGGGCCTCCATCCAAGAAAATGAGGAGAGCGGTTCAGATGCCATGTGCACAGGCCCGAGGTGCCACCTTGACACCAGACACAACTCCACGACTTCCAAGGCGAGTGCAACCTTTCACCATCAGATTACCAAGGCCCAGTGCGGAGGGACCGAATCTGGTGTTCTCACCGATACCCACTGATTTAGAATTCCCTCATGGCTTCACACTAGAGGATCTAACTGATAATGAGATAGCAAGAATAATTAATGCAACGAATTTGGAACCTGAAGCAGAACAATTAAGTGGGCAACAAACTGTCACGGAACGACCCCATCCAAGTCAACCAAACGTCGTCGAAGTAGATGAAGATGAAGAGGAGTCTACAGAAGAGGAGCAAGAGGATGAACATGAAGGACTATCCGATGAAGGAGAGCATGAATATGAACAAGAAGTCATACCAAAACTTGAAGGCGCCCCTGCCTATATGAAGCAATTAAAATGACTGTATGATACCATCAACCGGGTTCAGGAACAACACAAACTATCCCTGGCAGAAGAAAAGGCCCTAATGAACCAGATCCTGGAAGATGAAGGCGTAGATGACCAATATAGGACAACCCTTGACATGATTGTTGATGCATTGGGGGTACCAGAGACAATGCACACCGCTCTCACACACTCGTGAAGATCAGAGCGAAGACATGGTAGACGTCCCCCTAGACTAGGGAAATAGATAAACATATTGGTATCAGAACCACAGGGCACCACATCCACCACCACGGGCACAACTCATACCATTCATCACACTGATGAAGCCCATACCTCAAGTGCACCCCCATCACCCCCTTTTTTACCCTCCCCTCCAACTCCACCACCTTCACCTATTACCACCACTGTCGCCACCACTGTCACAGCCACAGATTCCACTTCCCATTACCGAAGCATAGACTGTGAGTCAACCCTCACAATCCGTACAACCTGACAGCACCACTATTGTAAATGCTACCACTGACACTGTAATTCTAACTGTAGCCACTGAAAACCCCATTCCCCCTATCACACTTCCTGGTGATTCATATTCACAATTTCACACACCACTTTACACCTTCACAACCATCACCACACCGACAATTCCAATGTTCACAATGACTCCCACAACCGCATCCACATATGACTTCATGGACATATCACCCACTTCCACACCTCTCCCTCCCCCCATATTCCCACAATCTCCCATTCCCCCACCACCCACTTCACCCTTCTCAAGCATAGCATACACTCCCATTCCCTTTTCCCTACCCTCTTGCATTCAACACCTTCCTAGCATCCACTCCTGTCAATAATGTATTTAATACTTTGTACCAATGTATGTGTCAATTACAACATCATTACCAACATCTAGATGCTCGGCATACGAATCTGTTCCGAACCCATGAAACATTACAAGAGAGATTCATTAACTTAGAGAAGGACAAGAGGTTATTACAACAGCAGTATAATACCTTGCAGGCACAACATGATCAGTTAGTAGCCAATCCACCCCAGCCAGATATTGAGGAAAAACAACAACTCGATCAAATGTTACACGACTAGATAATCGACAATCTCAAGCTTCGATGCAACCTCGCCTTACTACACAAACATATGTCTGTAGCACTAGAAGAAAATAAAAGACTGCAGAAACAGAATGAAGAAAACCTAGAAGCAACAATGGAGGGATCACAGCAGGATATTGAGCCAGAGCACTTCAAGGCCATCCCCTTCGAAAAATATGCAAATCGTGTTGGAAACACATGCCGATCTCCTGGAAGCACACGCTACCTTAAAAAAAGAGTAGGATGACCTACTCAAGCAATTGGCAGCTCAGCAAGAGTCACCCAAAGAAGTCACAGCCGCAACTGACACATCTGAAGAAGTCGGAGAACTCAGAGCACAACTGGAAGAAGTGCAAAATAGAGTTCTTCAATATGAGTGTCAACCCTCTCCCCTCGTGGAGCCAGAGTCTGAGGAGTTAGTTCCCATTGAAGTTGAGGAGATTTTTGAAGAACCATATGTAGCCATGCCTGCACCGGGGGGGTAAGCGCACAGAGGACGGAATGGACACAATTGAGATCGAGGCTCCTGAATGGATGCAAAAGTTAGAAAAGGTTGGTCCAACCCATGACGAGAGAGTTGTAGTATAGATACAGTCTATGTCCCGATTGGAGGAAGTTGTCATCAAATCGGATTACGTCAGAAACCTCTCCCATCATAGGTGGATTGGCACTTCTTATTTGTATGTTCCATTCTGTGTATTAATAGCAGATTATAATGCTGAGATAAAGCAGCACACAACAAAAGAACCAACCTCTGCAACACAATTTGCACCAGATGACATTCCTACAAGTGCCACGCATGGAAATATATTTCAACCTACCTAGAGGATATGCCTGCTTGAAACATACCCCGAGATGGTACGCACTTGGAATAATATGCTCTTATACATCAAGTATAACCCTTGCTACTGCCCTGTCTTTTGACGAAGATCATGGCCCAAGTACACCAAGACAAGTTTGACAGTTAAAGGATGTGACAGGGATCAGATTAAAAAATGTACCAGATATCATGGCACAGATGTGCCTTGAAATATTTGAGCTCATGCTGGTCACATTCAGGACCTTTAGAAATTTCAAAGAACCTCACCTTTCGGCTCTCGGATTCAATGAAGGCAACCAGGATCTCGCTTATGATATGAGCACCACACCACCCATCAACGTTTTCTATGCATGGCATGCTCGTATCAAGTATCTACTAGCCTGCTTCAAACAAACGTTTGAGGAAGTGTTTATCACAGGATTCTGGGAATATTATTCAGAGATATTCATACCCAGACCATCTCATCTATTATAGTTATTTGCGGTAGAACAAGCGCTACACTCAGAAAAGCTACACATGCCACATCCGGAGGTACCTGGGCCCATAGACTGGGATGCCCTACTCATTGATTTGGCGAAAGGATTGAGGTTAGCAGAGCATCATCTGGCCACAGATGTCGTGAATTACTACATCCAATGGTCCACTCAACAAGGGTCTGTCAGAGACGACATACGTGAGAGAGGGGGGAGTGTTGGCAGTGGTCAGGGCGGTCAAGGACTTACAAGACAAGGGAGCCAACAAGAAGGGCTAAGTAGGCAAAGCAGTCAAAGAAGGTCTGGCAAATAGGCCATCATTTTTCTTGAATTAATATTTCCCAAATAGTGATTTTAGTCACTCCACACCATTGTAAATACCATTCCACCTTTTTGTAACTCCATTTGTGCAAGCCAAGGAGTCCTTGAGCTTGAGGAGCATTAGAAGTACCTACCTATCAATTTTCATAATTTTCTAAGCTGGTTTGAGCCTCCAAATTAGCCTAGGAACTTGGAAGAAGTTAACACATGCAACACAATTTGAACTAGTGGACCTACCACCAAATGCTCAACAAGGCTACATTTTTCAACCAAGCTAGAGGAAAGAGCTACTACAAGAATACCAAGAAGTGATGCACACATGGAACAAGGCTCTGCTATATCTCAAGTATAATAAGTAGTGCCAAGATTGGCTAAATTACGCCTCGAGGTCCTCCGATAGCCATCTACAGGATGGCCACCACAAGGCACTGGCTCCCCCCTCTTCACAGAATGATAGATGTGGCCACTTAGATGCCCATCAAAACTTTTGATCTTATGTAGATGACCTTCAAAGCCTTTCGATGCATCCATGTCCCATGTGTTTCCACCCCGAGCTTCGAGCATGATAATGGCGATTTAGTCTATGACATGAGTATCACGCCATCTCTTGGGGTGTGTTATGCTTGGCACTATGAAATTAAATATTTACCTCCATGTCAAAAGCTAACATTCGAAGAGATATTTACCATGGGGTTTCTGGAATATCATTATGAAGTATTTATCAGTAGGCCTATGCATCTCTTATAACTTCTTTTGTGAACAACTGGTATACTCAACACACTACAAACTCCCACAATGTGCGTTAGGCAATTGATTGGGAAAATATGGAAGCTCATTTAGCACAAGGCCTTAGGATTACTGAACAAACCCTTGCCAAGGATCTCTTGCAAAATTACATCACTCAAGCCCTACAACAAGGATCTATCATGGATGATAGACGCGAGAGGGAGGGGGTGTTAGCAGTAGCACCGATAGTGGCTATAGAGATCGGTGCCGAGGAAGTATGTAAAAGGAAATGCATGAAGATTGAGGGACTAGGTCCATTCTTTTTCAAAAAAAAAGATTGTTTCATTATATGTGATCGAACCCTCAACACTGATTTTAATCATTCATGTAACATATGTAGTATAGAAAACAGAATTTTGTCTTGAGTTGCTCCATTTTTTGTAGGATGAGGAGTCCTCCAGCTTGAGGATCCTAGATAGATCGGTCATACCAAATTTCATAATTTCTGGACTTCATTTGGACTTCCAAATGAGCCTTAGGACCTATTTTGTAACTAGGCTAGACACTAGGTTCAAAATTGGTCAAAACTAGTCAAAAACCTATAAAGAAAGCTAGAGAGCTCATTTTGAGAGGTTAGAAAGTAAAAAGCACGTTGGATTGCATGTAAGAGCTATTTGAGTAATACAAGTGTGATTGACACCTTCCATTGTGTCTCCTCTTGCCTCAACCTTGTGTGTGTGTATGTGTGCATGTATGTGTGTGTGCACTTGTGTGCTTCTCACCTTCACCTTCGTGAACTTCACTCGTTCATGATCTTCATATCACCCTACATCTTTCGTGGATTGACAACTAAGGAGGTGGAGCTTCTTGACGCGGTACTTACCATTGTCTAGAACAACAAGAAGTGTCAAAAACGGAGCATTAAGATCAATCAACAAAAGGGAGTAAGCCCATTTTTGTTTTTTAAAGTTTCAGATTTTTCATGAGGTAGATTATGAAAAGTTGGGGTCTCTATAGAGGGTCTCAAACCAGACAAAAAACCAAAAAAAAAAAAGTCTAAAAAAGTCTACAACATTATCCTATGTGGAAAAATAATCCATATTAGACTCTCTAGTAGAGAGTTGCTACTTGGTGTAATGATAGTGAACCTTAATGTGCTTAGAGTGAGCATGGAGCATTGATTTTCTCACAATTGCAATGAACTTTGACTATCCATAATGTTGATGGTGGAATAAATCTAATTGGCATCCAAATACTAGAGAGTTGTTGGAAGAGGCGTGTCAATAACAATTAATCACAGGTTGACAAGATCTTCCAACACATGAACCCTAGCATACACACCTTAGGACTAAAAAAGATGATGATTGAGAGATAGAGAGATATTACATGAGATTTTCAAAGTGTATGGTAAGCTAGGATGCTCAGCTACACTATCTATATTCAAATATTTTACAATGTGTGAATAAGATACAAACTGACAAGATTTGAATCTAGGAAAAAATAGGAACTAGAAACAAGAAATTGTGTGCAAAGTGTCTAAGAGGTATGAAGAGTGTGTGTGTGTGTGCATATGGAGAATATGAATAGTTTAGAACTATTTTACAACAAACTCTAATTTTGATTAGCCTAAATAAAAAATGAATGACGTAGCAAGTGAGAACAGATATAGCCTTGCTACTCACAGTTTATCAACAAGATTTTTGATGGTTGGCTAACATGAACTCCTCTAGATACTCTAGATATAGAGCACACTCTCTTTGATAGTGTATGAAATCCTCCTCCAAGAGGGCCTCCAAGATCTCCTCCTTATCTTGCTAAAGATTCTTTGAGAAGATTAATCTCCTTGATAAGATGCAAGAGCTTGAGAATATCTTGAGAAGATGATAAAGAAGTGATCTTGGCCTTTCTTATATAGTTTATGAGTCTTATGAAAAGCACTATACAAAAAATGCTCATGCAAAGTGCTACAATCGGAATGGTGCCGCCAATGTGGTGGGCTACGGCAACCACTAAAGTAAGTCTTGCACCTCCTTAACCTTTAGAATTCTTTAAAACAATTCAGCATGTGACATGAAACAATTGAAGTATCGCTAGGGTTATAGGAAATTTTTGAAGTGAAATCTTGCACTTACAAGCATTTGCTGGAGAATAGGAATAGCTGAAGAGCACTACAAACAAAAAAGTTTTGAATTTGGACTTCATTAAGACCAAGTATCACGGTCGGTTGAGTTCTGGTATCATGATACTTGAATTCCCTTGTATTGTGATACTTGTCATGTATTGCCTCCCTCATGTATTATGATACCTCACAAGTATTGTGTATCATGGGGTCGAGTAGCACAAGGCACATCTATCATGTATTGTGTATCACCTCCTCGTGTATCGCCAACCTTACAAGTATTGTGTTTCTCTGGGTCAAGTATCATGTATCACCATGAGAATCAAGTGTCACGATACCTCATAAGTATCATGTATCGTGAAAGGAAGTATTGTGTATTGTGGTTTTTTGAGTATCATGTATAGTTGATAGGCAAATATTATATAATGAAAAACCAATGTCATGTATCATCTAAATTATAGTATGATGTATCATGAATTGTCAAGTATCCTATGTCGTGACCTTTTTGAGTATCATGTATCGTGACTTTTTTGAGTATCGTATCAAGGAAAACCATTATCACATATCTGTGAAGAGAGATGGTGGATGCAATCCAAAGATGAGTAGGTGCTGCTACAACCAGCTTCACACCAACCAACTGAGACTTCAGAGTTGATTATTACACCCTTTGATCTTCCTAAATCCACAAAAATATCAGCCAAGTATTTTGGAACATGTATCCCAAAAGTTTAAGTCAAGACAGACTAGTTGTGAAATGACTAGCTCCCAAAGCTTGCTATCTTTGGACATACACCTGCTGGAAAAAATGAACAGTTCTCTCAACCTGGTAGGAATTAGAAAAATTACTTTTGAGCATAGCAAATAGACTTAGCAAGCTTCCCAATCCAAGTTAAAACACTTCAAATGATGGACTGAGCACTGAGAACAAGTTTCATCAATTTCTGGAATATTCCCACAATTCTCGGGGCTCTGCAGAGATAGACCAGTAAGCAGTAAAATGCAGATATCTCCAAAATTATTAATCCAATGACCTTGAAAATTTATATGCACAAATTAGACAGTACAAGCTATCCAACTCTAGTTAGATCACTGAAAAAGGTTCAGTAGAACTCGCGATATGACCTTCTGAAGTTACTGCTCTGAGTGAGTATAGCAGAGAACAAAACAGAGAAGTAAATGGTGATAGATGTATAGATTCACATATGATTACAACCACATTGGCAATCAATCTTTGCAAAATGGGAGTAGAATGATAGAGCTATGGAGTAAGATCTTCAATCTCTACAAAATGACATCAAGTGGTCACATACAAGGCTTGCTAATCGCCTCTTCCTTCTTGCTCCTTTTATAGCTATTCTTGGAGGGAGTTTTGAATTCGAATTCGAATGGCTCCACCTAAAAGTGATCCCCAAAGTTAGGAGAGATTCCCTCAGCTCAAGAATTCGTGATTTTCGTAGTTGGAGCCACGAATTTGCTTTTACATCATGGATGAGGTAAGCCATCCTTTTCCTTTTTTCTTTTTCCATTTACAAGAGATAAAATGTACTCTTTTACAAGAGGTGTTCACATGACTACTCATGTGACTTACAAATGAGGATAATATCAAATATATCAAGCATGTAGGCTTGGGCAAAATGCACCAACAGCTCCCCCTCAAGCCTAACATGCTTGGCCTTCAAATAAGTCTTCAATTGTCCTTGATGTCCTGCAAGCCAATCATCAACTTGAATCTACTTAACTTCGTACCATCAAGAGCTTTCGTCAACATGTCTGCACATTGCATATCTGTAGAGACATAGGATAGTTGAATATCCTTGCTCATTAGCTTCTCCCTTACATAATGGTAGTGGACTTCAATATGCTTGGTTCTAGCATGGTATACCGGATTAGCTGCTAGATGTAGTGAGCTTGTGTTGTCACCAAAAATGTGAGGTGTTGAAGAATGAAGTCCAAGATCTGTGTACAAAGACTTTAACCACATGATTTCTTGAGTTGCATAAGCCAAACCTTTATATTCAGCTTTGGTAGAAGATAATGCCACGGTTGGTTGCTTCTTTGATGACCAAGAAATGATTTTTGAACCTGCAAATGATATATACCCGGATGTGCTTCTTCTATCATCTCTAGATCCGGCCCAATCTGCATCTGAGTAGACTTTTAGCTCAATATCTAAAGTAAATGAATAAAACAAACCTTCGTTCATAGTCCCCTTTAGGTACTTGAGGACTCTCTTGGCCGCTTCCATATGTGGTCTTCTCGGCTTATGCATAAACTGACTCAATATGCTAACACTATAGCATATATCCACCCTTGTGAGTGTTGCATAGTTCAAACTTCCAACCAAGCTTTGATAGCTTGTGATGTCTTCAATTGGCTCTCCTTCATAAGCACTAAGCTTATGATTTTGCTCCATAGGTGTACCTACACACTTGGTATTTTCCATCTTGAACTTGACGAGCATGTCATGGACATACTTCCTTTGTGTGATGTATATACCTGAATCTGTGTAGATCAACTCCAATCCAAGAAAATAAGTGAGTGGTCCGAGGTCACTTATTTTGAACTCCTCCTTCATTTGACTCTTTACCTGTTTGATTCCTTCAAGATCATTGCCTGTGATAATAATATCATCAACATACACACATAAATAGATCACTTCAGATCCATTCCTCTTTATGAACAAAGAGGTATCCGCCTTGCTAGCTTTGAATCCTTGGTCCTGCAAATAAGTCACCAATCTGAAATTCCAAGCTCTTGGAGCTTGCTTCAATCCATACAAAGCTTTCTTTAGTTTGCATACATAGTTAGGATGATGTGCATCCTCATATCCAGGAGGTTGTGCCATATACACTTCCTCAGAAATCCATCCATTCAAGAAAGCATTCTTTACATCAAGTTGATAAAGATTCCAATTTCTAGATGCAGCAAGACTAATGAGAACCCTAATTGTAGGCATTCTTGCAACAGGAGAGAAAGTCTCCTCATAATCAATACCATGGGTTTGAGTAAACCCTTTAGCAACTAACCTTGCTTTGTGTCTATTTATACTTCCATCTGGATTCCTCTTGATTTTGTATATCCATCGAGATCCGATTATCTTCATAGATGGCTTGTTAGGTACAAGCTCCCAAGTGTCATTCTCCTTCAAGGCTTCCATTTCTTCATCCATTGCATCTCTCCAAGCTTTCTTGCTTTGTGCTTCTTCGAATGTGGTAGGTTCTTCATTGGTTGAATCCTTTGCAATGTAGATTGAGTGCTTGGTGACCAAAGAAGTATCATAACCAAACCTTTGTGGTTTCTTCTTCTCCCTTGAAGACCTTCTAAGTGGTTGATGTGAGCTCTCCGGTCCATATGTAGCATCATGCATCTTTGCTTTACCTTTGTTCTTCCATAGCTTTAGTCTTTCCAAGTCTTCTAGGTCAATCTCCGAATCACTTTCTTCAATCTGCTTTGGCTCCTTTGGTTGAAGTGATGGAAAGTCTTCATCCAAGTCATACGGCAGCTTCACTTTCCTGTCATCATCAAACCATGATTTGTTTTCATCAAAAATTACATCTCTACTCGCAGAAAATCCTTTATTGGTTGGATTGTACAATCTATATCCTTTTTGGTTTTGGTCATAACCAATAAATACGCACTTCTCTGCCTTGGGATCCAATTTCCCTCTTACTTGAGAAGGAATGTGAGCATAGGCTAAGCATCCAAAGATTTTGCAATGCTCTAGACTAGGTCTTCTTCCATTCCACACTTCATATGGAGTGGTTTCATCTAGTGACTTAGATGGAAGTCTATTTATGAGATATGTGGCTGTAGACACAGCCTCTGCCCATAGGTAGTTTGGCAATCCCTTTTCATTGAGCATGGACCTTGCAGCTTCAACAATAGCTCTGTTCCTCCTCTCTGCTACACCATTGAGTTCGGGTGTATACCTTGTAGTGACTTCCCTTTTAATGCCTCTTTCATACAAGAAGGCATCAAATTCAGAAGAGAAGTATTCTCCTCCACCATCTGATCTAAGTCTTTTCAAAGTCCTACCTTTTTTATTTTCAACAAGAGCAATATACTTCTTAAAGCAATTAAACACTTCATCCTTGTGCTTCATGAAAAAAAGAATGGTCCACCTGCTACAATCATCTATGAAAGACACATAATATCTTGAGCCTGATATAGATGGCTCCTTACTTGGACCCCACACATCTGTGTGCACTAGATCCAAAGGATTTTGATACATATATCCTTTCTTATTGAAAGGTTGTCTATGATCCTTGCCGAGTTGACAAGCTTCACACTTATAAATCATGTGTTGCCTTGTGATATTAGGCAAACCAAGTACACTTTGGTCCCTGCAAATCTGTTTGAGTGTCCTCTCACCAATGTGAGCAAGCCTTTTGTGCCATATCTCCAACTCTATTAGAGTTTGAGATCCATAGCTAAACAAAGCTATGTTCTTTGTATCTTCCACTTCAAAAGTGAAAAGCCTTCCTGTCTTTTCTCCTTTGGCAATCCTTCGAAAGCCTTGCCTTGGGTCTTCAACATATGCTCCAAATCGGTTGAATCTAACCTGCAATCCTTTTTCAACAATCTATCCAACACTTATTAAATTTTTGGTAATTGTAGGGACATACAAGACTTTGCTTAAGAGATTCATATTCCCATCTGATGTCTTCACATTACCTATCTTCTCCACTGAGTGCTTTGTATCATCTCCTGTCTGCACTTCATGCTTGTTATGAGGATCTTCCAAATCAGAAAGTAAAGCCACATTTCCTGCTACATGGTTCGAGCATCCCGAATCAATGTAAAATATGTGATCATCATCCTTACCCTTCTTTGTTGATAGATTCATAATCAATAATGAATCTTGTTGACTTTGGTCCTCTGCATAGTTATTGTAGTCTCTTCTTCCTCTATGGCCACTTTGATAGTTGTTGTTGTTGTAATTGTTGTTGTAGTAGTTGTTGTTGTTGTAGCCTCCATTGTACCTGCCTCTATTTGATCCATGGCCATCTCTATTGAATCCTCTTCCTCTTGAGTTCCTTGGATTCCTGAAACATCCTTCAGTAGTATGGTTAGATAAGCCACATATGTTGCAAGGTTGAGATGATTGGAATCTCCCCCTGCCTTGCTTTCCACCTCTGCCTCTTCCTCTAGCTCTTCCTCTACCTGCAAAGTTTGCTTGGAAAGAGCTTCCTTCATCTTCATTCTTCCTATTCTTTGACTTGTCCTTGACCTTAGCTTTATCAGAATATAAGGCAGAAGTTTGATTACCTCTTGAGGACTCACCACCTTTGCTAATCTTTGCTTCATGAGTGAAGAGTTGGCCCATGAGTGTGTTGAGGTCGGGTACATGCATATCCATGTATAAATCCATGGTTGTTGTGAATGACTCCCACTTGTCGTCTGCTTTGATTCCATTCATGATTTGTCTTATGATTTGCTCCTCTTCAATTACCTCTCCAATGCTTCCAAGTTGGTCGGAAATCTCCTTCATCTTTGTGACATAATCAGACACATTTTGCTTCGGGTTTTTCTTCATTGTTGTGAACTCCATCCACAATTGGTTCTTCGTTGCTCGAGTGTTGGAAGAGAAGAAAGAAGCAAGTGCATTCCAGGTTTCTCTTGATGTCTTGCATCCCTTGACATGAGGTAAAAGAAAATCAGAGATTGAGTTGAGAATATAGGACCTTGCAAGTGCATCCTTCGAACACCAATTCGAAAGTCCCTTCACTTCTTCATGTGATGGTTGCCCTTTGTTCCTCATGGTTGGCATTGCTTCATCTCTGGATATGAATCCATATAGATTCCTCGCTTGAAGGTAAGCCTCCATCCTTAGAGACCATGCCGGGTAGTTTTTTCGATCCAATTTGTCAATTGTTGATGGAAATCCATCTCCCATGTTGCTTGACTATGCTCTGATACCACTGTGAAGAGAGATGGTGGATGCAATCCAAAGATGAGTAGGTGCTGCTACAACCAGCTTCACACCAGCCAACTGAGACTTCAGAGTTGTTTAGTAGACCCTTTGAGCTTCGTAAATCCACCAAAATATCAGCCAAGTACTTTGGAACATGTATCCCAAAAGTTTAAGTCAAGACAGACTAGTTGCGAAATGACTAGCTCCCAAAGCTTGCTATTTTTTGACATACACCTGCTGGAAAAAATGAACAGTGCTCTCAACCTGGTAGGAATTATAAAAATTACTTTTGGGAATAGCAAATAGACGTAGCAAGCTTCCCAATCCAAGTTAAAACACTTCAAATGATGGAGTGAGCAATGAGAACAAGTTTCATCAATTTCTGGAATATTCCCATAATTCTCGGGGCTCTGCAGAGATAGACCAGTAAGCAGTAAAATGCTTATATCTCCAAAATTATTAATCCAATGACCTTGAAAATTTATATGCACAAAGTAGACAGTACAAGCTATCCAATGCATGTTAAATCACTGAAAAAGGTTCAGTAGAACTCGCGATATGACCTTCTGAAGTTACTGCTCTGAGTGAGTATAGCAGAGAACAAAACAGAGAAGTAAATGGTGATAGATGTATAGATTCACATATGATTACAACCACATTGGCAATGAATCTTTGCACAATGGGAGTAGAATGATAGAGCTATGGAGTAAGCTCTTCAATCTCTACAAAATGACATCAAGTGGTCACGTACAAGGCTTGCTAATCGCCTCTTCCTTCTTGCTCCTTTTATAGCTATTCTTGGAGGGAGTTTTGAATTCGAATTCGAATGGCTCCACCTAAAAGTGATCCCCAAAGTTAGGAGAGATTCCCTCAGCTCAAGAATTCGTGATTTTGGTAGTTGGAGCCACGAATTTGCTTTTACATCATGGATGAGGTAAGCCATCCTTTTCCTTTTTTCTTTTTCCATTTACAAGAGATAAAATGTACTCTTTTACAAGAGGTGTTCACATGAATACTCATGTGACTTACAAATGAGGATAATATCAAATATATCAAGCATGTAGGCTTGGGAAAAATGCACCAACAATATCATCATAGATCAAGTATCGTATCACCATGGCTAAGTATCGTGTATCCTATTAGTTGCTCATGGTGTATCATTAGACCATATGTATCATGTATCGTGGCCTTTGAATATTGTGTATCATGGAAAAAATCAAAGAGTTGAAAAGAAGAAATTGGAGAAAACAAAGGGTTGAAACTTGCAAGGAGAGTCAATAGGGCCCTAGATGACCCAAAACTAAGTAGTGAATGAACCTAAGATCTGAAAGAGTATTAGGCCATCGAAGAAGTGTAGTATCTTTTACAGGAAGTGCAACTCAACCTAGCAACCACTCGATTTACTCAGATACTTCTAGTGGTTCAAAGAAGGAAAGATTCATGGCCTCAGAAGATATGCATAGTTCTGTGCCAAGGATAGGCTTCATGTCTGTAGTGGAAGGGGAATACCGGACATCCCTATAGTATGTATCTACAAATTTGCATGGAGTACCCATCTATCTTAACAACCTTAATAGATCCATAGCGAGAATGAGAAATACGATTGAATCCGAGATAGTCCCAAGGCCAGCTATTAAGTACAAAGGAGGTGTCTACATGGATAAAATAGGAAAAATATATATTGTGACTGAAAACCTCGATCAGATAAATGAAAGAGGAGAAATAGAGGAGCAAGCGATTGATGGTAGAATTGAAAGCAAAGACACAATGACTACTCCTAGGGGAAAGTTTGTGGTTACCCAAGTGCTAAGAGGAGATCTGATACCCCAAGATGACTATTTGATTGATGTGTACTTGATAAGTGGGTCTAACCTACTACTACAAGCTTCTTTACCTATAAAAGGGGAAGGCATCAACCCAAACACTATCTATGAATTGAGAGACCCTAGAGATTCATCTAGAGTTACCTACCTAGATCAAAATCAGAGAAGATATTGGCAAGTGGATGATCTAGATAGGTCAAGTTTGAGGTACACAGGGTTTCTAGTATTCTTCCTCGAGAACAGGCAACTACCTCACAAAACCCCTTTGAAGCCCAACAAGGTACCAAAAACTTAGTGTTTGGACAAACCAACCAATGGAGTGTCCCTGTTAGATCTCAATTGCAATTTTCCATGCTAGGACCAAACCCTAGTAGCCACACTAATCCAAGAGCTAGAAGTATGAATAGAACACACTTTTAGATGAGACCACCTCATGGAGTTGGATCAAGAGTACAACAAGTATGTCTTGCTATCCCCATAATCATTCAACCCCCAGAGCTAGGCAAAAGGTTGAGACCAATCCAGGTGGCTAAGTGTATCAGGAACCATTATGACAGTACAAGTGAACCTTATGACCATATTGTGGAATTCAAACAAGTATTATGTGCAGAGAAAGTAGATGATTTCTTTGTTCAATATGAATCTTTTGGGTTAACCCTTACGAGAATAGCTTTGACTTGGTTCCAACCTTTAGACCCCAATCGTTTCATGAATATTGAAAAATTCTTTCAAGAATTTATAAGAGAATTCACCAAGAGGGGAATCAAACACAATTTTTCTTCATTGATCCATAGTTTTAAACAGACCCCTAATGAGGTGGTAAAGACGATGGCTAGATATGATGCCCTACGATGGAGAGATCCTCTCAACAGAAAATGATATCTTTGTTCTTAGATGGTCTAACTAATGGAACATTAAGAACTTTGGTATATGTGATGCGATAATGGACACTAAGTGAATGTATGCAAGAATGCAAAGACTTGGAAGAAAACCTGAAAACCCCATAGAATTCCACTAAATCAGAGGACACAATGAGAAACTCTACCTCTAGCATGAGCAATGTAGAAGAATTGGAAGAATTAGTGGCTAAGAAGCTAGGAGTTTAGGGACAGAGAAATTACCAGAACGCCCCTATGAGAGTGCCAATGTTAAGAAGATGCATGCATTGTGGTGGAGATCACTCATCCCATGTTTGGGCAAGGGCCGGGTTAGTGCATCACAACCCTATCCATACAATAGGAAACCAACCCAAGGACCCAATATGTACTGCTTCATTGAGCAGAAATACACCAACAATAATAACAAGATTTGTCCCTTTAACAAACAACCTAGAGCTTGTGTAGCACCTCAGTATAGACCCTACCCATATCCTCCTAGGGATCAACATAGAGAGGCCCCTAGATATAATCCATACTCAAGACTACCAATGGCACCAAGAACATACAAATATCGTGGATATGGTCAACCACAACCAATGTTAGGGAAACAACCACCACACCCACATAATGTAGTGCTAGTGAAGTATACTCAACTAGAAGAAAATCTAGAAAGAGCCATAGTTCCAACCATACCTTTGTCCAATACAAAAAACTCAAGCTAAGAATATGATCAGACACATGGGGAATATTATCCCAATGACTCAAGTCTTATGGAATGCAAACACGCCTATGAGTAGCCATACTAGGCATATGAGGGATATGAAAATTCTTATGAACCAGAGAATGCTAATCTTATTTACACCGCACCTAGGGTTCTTGTTCTTGCTAGACCCCCAACTAGACCTCCTACACCAAGGGGACCATGCTATAGTAATGGAGGAGATCATTTCATTAGGGAATGCACTTTATCATATAACTCACCACCCCCTTGTGTGTGGGAAGGCTACTGTAATGAATGCAACAAGGAGCATCTATTTAGGGATTGCCCTAAGAACCCCAATAAGGTCTCTCCTACTGCACAAATCAATGTGATCAAAGTGATTGAATCATCACGAAGTGATAAGGAATATACAGTGTTGCTGAAGGTTATTATTGTGAAGAAATGGATTGATATGTTTTTGAAGACAAAGTGGTGGTGCAAAATCCTTGCACTACACTAGCCAAATAAACTCTAGAGAAGTGTGGTGGGCCCTTTTAATTTTCCAATGAGTATATTTGAGGCCCTATGTACCTTGGAAGATCACTTGTAAAAAATTGAATCAAGACAGACAAGTTTGACTAAAAGTCAACTAGCTCAAACCTTCAATTTTTGAAATATGATACTAAGTGTTTTACTTAGTACTCCTTCTTTGGTCAAAATTGGCCAGAGATCTTTACGAGGAGTCTAATTAGGAAGCAAAGCAACCTATTACGAGTTATTTCACTAAAAACTATGAACCATATGATGAGAAATGAATTTATCAATTCACCTATGTCAACCTGAGTTTTTAGGAAGTAGTAGACATCTATACACAGTCAAGCTTAAATGTTCATTTCTCACAGCACACAAATCCAATTGAGATGAAACTCTAGAATACGATAGTATACTTAGAGAGCTAACAATACCAAGTTAAAGCTCTAGAAAAGATCAACCATGCTTAGAGAAATCTACTCTACAATATGATTGAAAACTGAGAGATTGTGATAGAGAATAGTTCATACAAATAGACTTGACAATATGGCAATAAATGATCATGAAATCAATTCTATATTGAGTGAATAGTACAATGACTTACTGGTACATATGTGTGCCTTGAGATCACACATTGATCTTGCAATAAGCTATGAAGATTGAGGTTCTCTAACCAAGACTTAAAAATGCATGTATATATAGTGAGAGTTGGAGCCAACATTTGAATTTGAATTTGAGCTCACCTAAATCACTTTTCCTTATTTCTCGTGATAGATTCTAACTAATGCAATTACGAGTTTGTGGAGTTCTCTTTGCATAATCATCAAGTGGATTCAACCACTTTTGATTCTTTACTTTTACATCAAGTAAATGTTCAAAGAGTTATAAGAGATAGTTCGTAAGTGAACTCTTTAGTCTTCATACATAGTCTTCACTTTAAAGATTCTCCTATGACTTCGTGAGACTCAAGCCAATACTTAGGCTTGTCATAGACTTGCTCCAATAGCTCCCCCTCAAGCCAAGCATGCTTGAAATCTTCAATCTTCAAGAATTACCTACAACCAAATCATAGTTTTGAATTTGCGAAGCTTTGTACCAAACCTTCAGACCCGCAAATAAGAATGTGACAACGTCACAAGAAGAAATTGTAAAATCACAAGATACAAAAGCTGTACTAGCTTGGTGTGTCGAGGATGATGAACATAGTAGTTGGTTGCAACAAGCCCATGAAGGATTGCTAGGAAATCACTATTCTAAACAACAAACATTGTAGAATCTAAAACGTTTAGGAGTGTATTGGCCTAGCATGGACAAAGAAATTCATGAGTGGATTAAGAATTTTCCAATGTGCCAGGAAACACCCCCTGTGGAGCATGCAACCCTTTATCAAGTATCATTAACTCCAGATTGGAGTGCTCCATTGGTAGAATTCATGAGATCAGTGACATTACCCAAATAGGCTAGTCTAGCAAGAAGAAGAAGCATGGAGCAAGAGGCTCAAGACTATGCCTTAGTTGGAGACAACTTATATCGAAGAGGCAAAGATGGTTACCTAAGACTGTGTGTTCATAAATCAGACTATTTGAAAGTCTTAGAAACTGCACACAGTGGCGTTGCGGGTGGACACTTTGGTCCTGATCGAGTAATCAAGACCATTCTATTCTCATGACTTTGGTGGTCCACTCTTCATATGGATGCATATATCTATGTGAAGAAATGTGACACATGCCAATGTGCACAATATCCGGTTAGAAAAGATGAGATGCCTTTGAGGCCAATGATTGGAGGACGTGCAGTCTCGGAATGGGGTATAGACTTTGTAGGTCCTATTAACCCCCTAGCTAGAAACTCCCATGCAGAATACATTATTGTAGCCACAGATTATCTTACAAAGTGGGTAGAAGTCAAAGCCACAACAAAGAATGATGCTCAGACAACAACTAAGTTCTTATTTGAGAATGTTTTCACTAGATATGGATTACCGATAGAGGCACACACTTCTTGAATGAAGTCATTGAAAATCTTCTCCAAGAATTCTTGGTGATACATAAGAAGTTTGCCCCCTATCATCCACAAGCTAACGGACAAGCTGAGAGCACAAACAAGATCCTCTGTAATGTCTTGACTAAACTAGTGAATAATAAACACTCTGATTGGGACAAAAAACTTCATCATGTTGTTTGGGCTTACTGAGTTGCCTACAAAATGGTACTCAATGCCACCCCATTTCAGATGGTCTTTGGCCAGAACGTTGTGCTACCATTAGATTTCCTAATCCCAGCTTTGAAGGTAGCACAAGAGCATGAGTGGAATGGACATAGTTGTCCTCCAGGATCTTTGATCTAGAACGCTTAGGTGAGACAAGGCTACGAGCGGCAGCAGGCATCTATGCTGCAAAGAAAAGACAAAAGGCATACTTTGATGCACACATCAAGGATAAGGGACTGAAAGAGGGAGATCTAGTGTTGGTTTATACACTAAAGCAACATGTCCGTAAATTGGAAAAACAAGGATATGGACCCATGATCATTAATAGAATTTCCACTAGTGGCGCAGTTCAGTTAACCACTTTAGAAGGAGACATCTTGCCAAACTACATTAGTGGATGTAGAGTCAAGCTGTATCAAGAACCTCTTAATGTGGATATGCTAATGAGACTCAACACAGCTAAGAAGTGAAAAGAAGAAGAGTTAAGGGTGAGAGAAGAAGCACAGGCAGAGGCTAGAGAACATATTAGGCGAAATAAGTTAGGGTGAATAGGCCTAGATGTCAACTCAAAAGCCCCAAAATATCACATGGATATGTGCCGAAAATCAAGCATAATTACTTCTCAAAGCATTTACCGATGTCCCTTTGTGATCATAGAGATAGGACAAGGAAAGAGTGCAAGAATTGTGAAAGCATTGATTGACTCAGGTGCAGCGACTAGGGCAGTTAGACTTTCCTACTACCAAGACTTGCAATTGAACATCAATCCCATAGAAGCTTATCTCATAGGATTGCGGGGTGTGGCAACCCCTTGTGTGCTTTCACTCACGCACTTGTGCCTTCACTTGCTCGTGGTCTTCATACCGGTCCTCACATCTCCACGGATTGACAAGTAAAGGAGGTGGTGCTTACGCTTGAGCTACACCAAATTTGGTGTAGCTCAAGCGTAAGCACCACCTCCTTTACTTGTCAATCCATGGAGACGTGAGGACTGGTATGAAGACCACGAGCAAGTGAAGGTGCAAGTGCGTGAGTGAAAGCACACAAACATGCACACACATACACACACACACACGTGCACAAGGCAAGATCAAAGAGAGGAACAATGGAAAGCTTTCGATTGCAAAAGAGTTCTCTTACAAAAGCTCTATTCTCTAACAAGCTGACCCAAAAATGAGCTCTCTAGCTCTTTCTATAGTTTTTTGAGTAGTTTTGGCCCTGTCCAGACCTAGAGTCCGGCCTAATTAAAAATTAGGTTCCAAGGCTTATTCGAGGGCTCAAACGAAGTCTAAAAATTATGAAAATTGGTCAGATGATACTTCTAATACTCCTCAAGCTCAAGGACTCCTCGGCTTGCGCACAATAGAGCTACAAAAAGGTGAAATGATATTTACAATGGTTTCTAGTGATGAGACTCACTATTTTATAGGGATTTCTTTTGACATACACTTCTTGGAGCTCCCTATGTGCTCCTTCTTCTTGTGTGTCCAATTCTCTGATACATTTATTATGCTTGTCCTTGACCTTGAGCTTCAACACTCCCCCCCTCTCGAGTCTGTCGTCCCTGACAGACCCTTGTTGTAATGGTTTCCTGGTAGTGCTTTGAGAAGTAGTATCCATTCAGTAGGAACCAGAGCCATCTATCTTCCAAATGTGGCAGGGTTGGTTTTTCGGTTCTTCCTTCATCACTACGAGCCTTTGCAAGTTGTAGTCCCTTGGTATGTGCTTCTTCCTTGGATTCCAGCATGATTGTGTTGTTGTGAGTCTCCATTGACGACCTCTAGATCTTCCAAAGATGATGCTCATGGTAGTCATGCCAAGTACTCATAACCCATAATGAACCATAGGAAGTGTGTTCGTGCATGGGTTGAGGAACATATGTGCCTTGTGCATGGCCGCTTAATGTAGCCCTATGCATCCTTAATTGGAAAATGCATTGGAAGGAGTATGGTGCAAAAATTGGGGGTTTTGAGCTAAGTGCTCAAGGGTATGCCGACGACGAGGTTTCCTAATCTATCATGGTTATGGTGTTGCCAAAGTAAAGATACTCACGATGGTGAAGGGTCGATCGATGTTGATCTCTTCGTGTGTACACCCATCATTGTGATGGAACATTGTTGATGAATGTCCGTGTTGATGGTCCACTGATGAGATTTTTTTAGTGGCTGGCCTTGTCTCCTCTTTTCAAAGCAACATTTTCCATATATTGAGAATTGAATTTATTTATCTTCCTTGACAAACAACATTGGGTAACTATACCAAGCTTAGTTTCACATATTCTCTTTAGCTCACCATAAGTAGGAGTCTTCTCACCCAGTATACAAACAAGGATTTTCAGGGTATCAAACTAACCCTTGCAGATATCTCCTTGGATGCTCTCGTACATATAGTAGTTAAGCATCACTCAAGTTGCGGACCTTCAAGCTCTTCCCGCCTACCATGGTGAGGGGAAACAATAGTTGTGGCTGCTATGTTCATACCAAGTTCTTGACATCTACCAGATAAGGTAGCAATAATATCATCTATTGAGACCCACTTCTATCGAAACTGATAAATGCCCAGTAATCAATGGTTCCACCTTCGCATGAGCACGACTCATTCATGTTCCATGAGCCAAACCTAGGAACAAGCTCTTTTTTTTTCTTCTTCTTTCTCTCTCTCTCTTTTTTTTTGAAACAATGTCACAAACAAGAAGACAGATGTTAGTATCAGAAAATATGGTTGACATATGTCAATGTGCTCTTGTGCATGGGACACTCAAATGTGTCTATGCACGACCGTGTAAGGTGGCCCTATATTGATGCATACTTTGGAAATGCAGTATATGAATGGTGCAAAAGATAGGGTTCTGCAAGGAGCACATGGTTGGTGCTCATCGAGGCTGTCAATGTTTCTTGCAAGCCCTAATGTGGCCTTTGGTGGAGGTATCCATTGGATCTTGAAATGATGGAAGCCCATGATTGTTGAATGACAACAGATCATAGGCCTTTGTGCATCTAAGAGTCCCTTGGGAACCCACATGTGTAATCGCCATTGTTGAGCTGCAACTAATTGCTTAGGCACCCAAATTTGTCAGATACCTTGTCGTTGAGCTTGTCCGAGCTTCTTCCTTCATCTTCTGGCCTGGTTGGCTTACCTGGATGGGATTTGTGGGGGCAAGGCTGGTGGTTGCTCTCCTTTGCGTATCCAGATCTGCTTCATGCCTAGAACGGCTTTCTTGTTGAATGGTGCCTTTCTATTTGCTATAGTAGTTGTCTTGAATTGTTGCGCTTGCTTCTGAGGTTGAACTACTGTGGATGTTTCACCCTTTGAAAAAGAAGGAGGGTCAACTTGCCTTTGCGACTGTCCTTCCATGATTGAGTCCTTCTGGATCATAGAGTTTTTGACCCATACAACATCTTGCTCGTGAAGATTAGTCTTAGAGGAACTAAAAGATTGTGTGGTGCCATGATCTATGAGCATGCAGTTCTCTAATTCTATTGTAATGCATTGTTCATGTACCCAAACTTGAAGAAGTTGATTTCTGAGGTTTAGGTTGACTGCATGGTCATAAATCCAATCTTGACCCAAGACAAGTGGTTCTGTAAGGTCCTCATCTTGACACACTAGCATTTTGACTTTCATTGGAACATCTTGAAGGTAGATGGGAAATTCCACCTCGCCCAAGGGTTTCCACACCTCCCAATCCTATGAGATAAGCTTCTATGGGATTGACGTTCAATTGCAAGTCTTGCCAGTAGGAAAGTCTGACTACACTAGTCGTTGCAATTGAGTCAATCAATGCTTTCACAGTTCTTGCACTCTTTCCTTGTCATATCTCTATGGTCACAAAGGGACGTCGGTCAATGCTTTGAGAAGTAATTATGCCTGATTTTCATCACATATCCATGTAATATTTTGGAGCTTTTGAGTTGACATCTAGGCCTAGTCGCCTTAACTTATTTTGCCTAATAAGTTCTCTGGCCTTTGCCTGTGCTTCTTCTCTCACCCTTAACTCTTCTTCTTTTTGCTTCTTAGCAGTGTTGAGTCTTATTAGCATATCCTCAATAAGAGGTTCTTGATACAACTTGACTCTACATCCACTAATGTAGTTTGGCAAGATGTCTCCTTCTAAAGTGCCTAACTAAACTGCACCACCATTGGAAATTGTATTAATGATCATGGGTCCGTATCATCGTTTTTCCAATTTACAAACATGTTGCTTTAGTGTATAAACCAAACTAGATCTCCCTCTTTCAGTCCCTTATCCTTGATGTGTGCATCAAAGTATGCCTTTTGTCTTTTCTTTGCAGCATAGATGCCTGCTGCCGCTCGTAGCCTCGTCTCACCTAAGCGTTCTAAATCAAAGATCCTGGAGGACAACTCACGTCCATTCCACTCATGCTCTTGTGCTACCTTCATTGCTGGAATTAGGAAATCTAATAGTAGCACAACGTTCTGGCCAAAGACCATCTGAAATGGGGTGGCATTGAGTACCATTTTGTAGGCAACTCGATAAGCCCAAACAGCATGATGAAGTTGTTTGTCCCAATCAGAGCGTTTATTATTCACTAGTCTAGTCAAGACATTACAGAGGATCTTGTTTGTGCTCTCAGCTTGTCCGTTAGCTTGTGGATGATAGGGGGCAGACTTCTTATGTATCACCAAGAATTCTTGGAGAAGATTTTTAATAACTTCATTCAAGAAGTGTGTGCCTCTATCGCTCACTAACTCTATTGGTAATCCATATCTAGTGAACACATTCTCAAATAAGAACTTAGCTGTTGTCTGAGCATCATTCTTTTTTGTCGCTTTGACTTCTACCCACTTTGTAAGATAATCTGTGGCTACAATAATGCATTCTGCATGGGAGTTTCTAGCTGGGGGGTTAATAGGACCTACAAAGTCTATACCCCATTTCGAGAATGCACATCCTCCCACATTGGCCTCAAAGGCATCTCATCTTTTCTAACCAGATATTGTGCACGTTGGCATGTGTCACATTTCTTCACATAGGTATGTGCATCCATATGAAGAGTGGGCCACCAAAGTCCTGAGAATAGAATGGAATTGATTACTCAATTAGGACCAAAGTGTCCACCTGCAACACCACTGTGTGCAGTTTCTAAGACTTTCAAATAGTCTGATTCAAATAGTCTTAGGTAACCATCTTTGCCTCTTTGATGTAAGTTTTCTCCAACTAAGGCATAGTCATGAGCCTCTTGCTCCATGCTTCTTCTTCTTGCTAGACTAGCCTCTTTGGGTAATGTCCCTGATCTCATGAATTCTACCAATGGAGCACTCCAATCTGGAGTTAATGATACTTGATAAAGGGTTACATGCTCCACAGGGGGTTTTTCCTGGCACATTAGACAATTCTTAATCCACTCATGAATTTCTTTGTCCATGCTAGGCCAATACACTCCTAAACGTTTTAGATTCTGCAATGTTTGTTGTTTAGAATAGTGATTTCCTAGCAATCCTTCATGGGCTTGTTGCAACCAACTACTATGTTCATCATCCTCGACACAACAAGCTAGTACACCTTCTGTATCTTGTTTGTACATGCTTCCGGCCAATATGTGATATTTATGTGATTTTACAATTTCTTCTTGTGACGTTTTCACATTCTTATTTGCGGGTCCGAAGGTTAGGACTGGTACCAACGTATGTGCCCATTTAGGAACAACTTCTAAATTGAAGAGATGAGCATCAGGTAGTTCACCAGACACTCCTTGCGGTGACTCTCCTGAAGTGATGCAAGAAAGGTGATCTGCCCGAAGGTGGGTCCTACCTTTTCTAACAACAACTTCAAATTCATATTCCATTAGCAAGAGGAACCATCTTACTAGACGTCATGTATTGCAAGGTTTATTGAACCAAATATAACAAATCTTGATGAGCAGTGAAAAACTTGAACTTATTGGCCAATAGATAGTGCCTAAACTTCTTCACGGCATATACCATGCCTAAACCTTCTCGTTCAGTTGTGGCATAGTTTCGTTCAGTTGTGGTTAGCTGTCTGTTAGCATATGCTATGGGTAAATCTAAATTTCCTTCACCTGTGGGTTGTGCTAGCACACATCCTATGGCATGATTGGATGCATCCACATGGACATGGAATGGCTTATTCCAGGCAGGAGTGGTCAGTAAAGCAATGCAACCAAAAAAATTGCAATGATCTAGGCTTGATCTTCTTCCATTCCAAGCTACATATGGTGTTATCCCATCAAGGGATTTTGAAGGTAACTTGTTAATCAAATAAGAGGCTATGGATACAACCTGAGCCCATAGATTGTTAGGTAGATGCTTTTCATTTAACATAGACCTTGCAACTTCAACAATTGTCCTATTCCTCCTCTCTGCCACTCCATTTTGCTCAAGAATGTACCTTGTAGTTACCTCTCTTTTGATTCCTCTTTCTTGAATGAAAGAATCAAATCCATGGGAGAAGTATTCTACCCCTCCATCTGACCTTAGCCTCTTAAGTGATTTACTTGTTTGATCCTCCACAAGAGCTAAATATCTCTTAAAGCATGAAAAAACCTCATCTTTGTGTTTCATAAAGAATAGGATAGTCCACCTATCGCAATCATCAATAAAGGATACATAATGCCTTGATCCAAAGAGTGGAGCATCTTTGCTAGGTCTCCATACATCTGTGTGGACCAATTCCAAGAGGTCTCGATGCATATAGCCTTTCTTCATGAAGGGTAACCTGTAGACTTTCCAAATTGACATGCACTGCATTTATAAATCATATGTTGCTTTGCCAAATTAGGAAGTCCAAGTACACTTTGGTCTCTACATATTTTCTTTGATGATCTTTCACAAATATGTGCTAAACTCTTGTGCCATACCTCCAATTCTATGAGTGTTTGATTACCATAATTGAAAAGACCTATGTTCCTTGTGTCCTGCAACTCAAACGTGAATAATCTACCAATTTTTGTGCCTTTTCAATTCTTTTGAATCCTTGGCTAGGATCCTCAACATATGTTCCTCCTCTTGTGAACTTGACTTGCAACCCTGTCTCTACTATCTACCCAACACTTATCAAATTATTTGTAATGGTAGGGACATAAAGTACCTTAGTGAGTAGGTTGATGTTTCCATAAGGTGCTTTGAAATTTCCTATTTTCTCCACAAGGTGTCTTGTATCATCTCTTGTTTATACCTCATGCTTGTTCCTTGGATCTTCTAAATCTGATAGGAGGGTCACATTTCCTGCCACATGATTCGAACAACCTAAATCTATGTAGAAAACATACTCATCAGATTTACCTTGGGACATTGCCATGTTCATGATTAATAATGAGTCTTATTGACTTGAGTCCTTTGTGTAATTATTCAAATCTCTTCTTTGTTTGTAGCTTCCCTAATAGGTTGAGTGATTGTAGTTGTAATGATAGCAAATTTTGAATCTTCCTCTTGAGTAGCCATATCCTCCTCTATTGTATCCTCAGCCTCAATGATTCATGGAATTCCTAAAATAATTTTCAGTTGTCTGATTGGTTAGTCTACAAATAGAACAAGGATTAGGGTCTTGAGATCTCCCCCTTCCTTGTCTACCTCCTCTTCCTCTACCTCTGCCATGTCTTCCTCTACCTATATAGTTAACTTGATGCATAACTACTTCATCATCTACTTTCTTTGCCTTCCCTTTATTGTCTTTAGTCTTGCTTTTATTAGTGTATAAAGCTGAAGATTGATTACCTTTGGAGCCTTCTCCATTCTTCATGAGTTTGGCCTCTTGAGTGAGTAATTGTCCAATTAGAGTGTTGAAGTCTGGTACATGCATATCCATGTACAAATCCATTGCTATAGTGAAAGCCTCCCACTTGTTATCTGCGTTTATGCCTTGCCTTACAATCTGTTCATCATCTATTACTTCTCCAATACTTTCTAACTGATCAGCTATGTCCTTGATTTTTGTGACAAAGTCAGTCACATTCTGTTTGGAAGCTTTCTTGAGGGTTGTGAAGTCCAACTATAGTTGATGCTTTCTTGCTTTAGTACTTGAAGAGAAGAAGGCTTCAAGTGCATTTCACAATTCTTGAGATGTTTTACAACTTCTGATATGAGGTAAAAAAAAATCAGAGATAGATTTGAGAAGATAAGACCTTGCTAATGCATCTTTGGAACACCATGTACTTAGTCTCTCCTGCTCTTCATGTGTTGGTTGACTCTTGTTTCTAAATATAGGCATAAATTCATCTCAAGCCACATAATCATATAGATTCCTTGCTTGGAGATAAGCTTCCATCCTTAATGAACAAGCAGGGTAATTACCTCTATCCAATTTGTCAATTGATGAAGGGAATCCATCTGCCATACTTGCTCTGATACCACTGTGAAGAGATGGATTGATATGTTCCTGAAGATGAAGTGGTGCTGCAAACTCCTTGCACTACACCAGCCAAATAAACTCTAGAGAACTTGCCAATGAGTGTATTTAAGACCCTATGTACCTTGGAAGATCACTTGCAAAAGTTGAATCAATATAGACAAGTTTGACTAAAAGTCAACTAGCTCAAACCTTCTAATTTTGAAATATGACACTCAGTGTTTTACTCAGTAATCCTTCTCTAGTCAAAATTGGCGAGAGATCTTTTAGAGGACTCTAATTAGGAAGCAAAAAGAAACCTATTACAAGTTATTTCACTAAAAATGATGAACCATATGATGAGAAATGAATTTAGCAATTCACCTATGTCAACCCGATTTTTTTAGGAAGTAGTAGAGGAGATCAAGATTTGGTAATCTCAGAAATAGAAGTGACCTGGCTAGGCAACCTTTGGGCTAGAATTCAAGAATATCTATGGAAAAAAGTGGAATCACCCCACCCCCTTTCAAAGAACTAGACACCTATGGGAATCAACCTCCATTGGAATCATAGGACATATATGAAGAAATATCAAACTTGGATCAAAATAGAGAGGAAGTAGAGAGTATATCAACACTTCCCAACTATATGGGGGAGTATGAGAGGAAGTAAAAATTATTTCATGCCCCTACTATCAGAGGTAGAGAAGAGAGATCACAAGTTGTGAACTCTCACAATTTACATAAACTCAAGAAAACAAAAGTTCAATGTTCATTAACTATAGAAGAATTACTATGAATTAAAACTCATCTGTGGAAACACTTGGCCAAACAATTAAAGATACAAGAAGGAGAACAACCTAAGGGGAAGAATGAGGTGAAGGCGCCACCCACAATTTAAATACCAGTAGACAAAGTGCGAGAGTTCAATGAAGGAGACAAAGGGAATACGTGCCTTCCCATCACATTTAATGGATAAATCACCAAATCGATTCTAGGCACAAGACAAAGAGTAGGAATAGCCACTAAGGAAATATGGGAGAAATGGGGAAAGCCATCCCTACAACCCACACGAATGAAACTCCAATATAGCAGACGATCATTTTGAAAGACCTTTAGGAATCTTAGAAAAGATAATGCGAGCTACATGTGGAGTAAAATTTGAGCATACCCTAGCAATATGTCAGTTTGGAAAAGCATGCAATTATGAAATGATTTAAGGATGAACTTTCATGAGACAATTAAGAGAAGTACAAGATTGGGGAAGAGAGTACCTCCAACATCAAGGAGCCACCACAAAAATAAATCTGCATACCTTCACATATAGAGATTTACCTCATTTGCAATGGAACCCTATCCACAAAGAAAAAGATGATGTGTCCATTCATACCACTGGATTGAATGATCAATCCTAGATGAATGAGTATGTCCAATTATGGATGTGTGGGAGAAGAAAAAAAGGTAGAGTTGTGGCTGATAGGGCATTAAAACTATAGACCTATAGAAGACTCAAAAGACATGCCACAAATATTAACAGATGAAATGTTTGAACTTCACAGGTGGATGGAAATATTAGCCATGTTAGATGTTTGTGTGAATGAGGAAGTCCTGGCAATGAATAAATGCATAGATGAAGAAGTGTATGATGTAAGCCTATACATAGTAGTCCTCAAAGAAGTGAAGCTAGAGAGCTATTGGAGAAAGAATGGAGAGAGGATTATGAGAGCATCAAAATGGATCCTTAATTTGATTCAAAAGAGCAATACTTGAAAGAAAATCAAGAAGAAGACCAGGAAGAACCTATATTACTAGTCATATATGAGGTAGAGGAAAGAAAAATAGCTATTCAAATGCCAAAAAGAGAAGCTACGGAAGGAGAAGCATATGAAAACAAAGAAAAAACTAAAAAGGTTATAGTAACCATGGAAGGAGAGGAAGAGAGATGTACATACATCAAAAATGATGTATCCATGGAAGAGGAGCAAGAATTAATAGAGTTGATTTGGGAATATAGAGATGTGTTTGCATGGACGTACAAAGACCTCAAAGGAGTGGATCCTTCCATCTGTTCTCATTGAATCCCTATGACCCCAAATGCGAAGCCCTCTAAACAAAGGCCTTACACTTATAATGATGTCTATTCGGCAAAATTCAAGGAAGAAATCGACAGATTATTAGCAACGAGATTTATCTACGAGATTGGACATATGAAATGGGTGTTACCATTGGTGGTAGTGCCCAAAAAGATTGGGAAACTTAGGGTATGAATCAACTTGAAAAAGATTAATGCAGCTACAATTTGTGATAGTTACCCATTACCCATAATTGACCATCTGTTGGAAATAATAGTAGGCAAGGAAGTCTACAATTTCCTTGATGGATTCTCTAGATACAACCAAGTAGCAATTGCTACTGAGTACCAACACAAAACAACATTTGCGAATGAATGGTATATGTCTTTAGAGTGATGCCTTTCAGACTTATAAATGCTCCTACAACTTTCCAAATATTAATGTGTCACATATTCAAAGAATTTCTAAGAAAAAGTATGGAAGTCTATGTGGATGACCTATGCACCTACTGTTCTCAACGCATAGACTACATACCAGAATTCAGGAAAATCTTTGATAAATGTGGACAACACCAAGTCTATCTAAATCTCAAAAAATGTGCTTTTATGGTAAGATAAGGAAAAATATTGGGACACATTGTGTATCCAAAAATGGCATCTTGATAGATGAAGATAAAATCAACGTAATTTTGGAATACCTAGACCAAAGAATGCAAAAGAAGTACAATCCTTTATGGGAAATTGTGGATATTATCGATGATTCATTCATATGTATGTCATAATTTCAAAGCCTTGTATGGATTGTTGACACAATTTACATGGACAAAAGACTGTGAAAAGGCATTTAATGAGTTGAAGAAACGGCTAAGCTGAACACCAATCTTTAAATTTCCCAATTGGAATAAGCAATTCCATATTCATGTGGATGCATCAAACTTTGCAACTGGATGTATCATAGCACAACTTGCAGATGAAGGAAAATTAGATCACCCAATAGCCTACACGAGTAGAAAATTGAACTAAACAGAAAGAAATTATACGACAACCAAATGAGACGGCTTAGGAATGGTACATGTAGTAAAAAAATTCAGCCATTACCTTCTAGCCAACAAATTTAAGTTCTTCGTTGATCACCCAAGCATTACTGTACTTGGTGTTGTTGTAGTATTCCCTTGGGAAGCCAAAACCCACACCACCTTGCATGGAAGCAAGAAGGAAGGCTCAAGAACGACTCTCCTTTCATCCACCCCAACCTCCAACATGTTCAAGCCATTGTCCCTCAGCCCGTAGCTATGTCAACATTCTACCTATAGACATAGGAAATACAAGCATGCACACACACCTCACTCTCTCACACTCTAAGAATAAATACACATATGCACAAAGCCTTAAGAGAAACGAGAGTTCTTCCATTCAAAAGATATATACATGAGAGCACGTTGAACCAAAAGCTCTCTTCCTTATAAAAATGAGCCTCTATATATAGGCTACCCACATTCCCCCATGTGCTCCTTTTGACTAGTAAAAACGAGCACATGCCTAACTAACATATCTCAAAAAGATCTTTTCAAATATTCTCTAACAACCAAATCTCCAAAGGAATACGTGCATGGGAATTTTTCTAGACTTCTACCAAAAGGATGGTTATTTACATGCTTCCAAAAGCCTTACTTTAGGAGAAATATTAAAAATTTTATAAGAGGAAGTTCTCATGTGAAACTCTAAGTATATACCAAAAGAGGGTTCCTATGCACAAATGAAGATGTGTGCATACCCAATACTCAACACCCTCATCCTCATAGACTTTGTCGTCCTTGACACAGTTAACAGAAGGGGATCATACATAGATGAATTGTTTTGGGTCTTCAAATCTTCAAGTCTTTAGGGTAGTGCACCATCCTTCAATGCTGAGCGACACAATCCCCCTAAGGGGCAATCAGCCCAACAATCCAGAAGAGTAGCCTTGTTGTCAAATATGCAGCAATCCTACTGAGCCAGTCTTTAGAAGACCTGAAATCTGCAATTCCAAAAACTCCATGCATACATAACAATTGCCAACAAGATGGAGCAAGAAAAGAATTGGCTGCCATAAGAAGCTATGGCATCTTGGAAACCTGCAATGAATTCATGCAGCCATGTCCCAAAGGAACATAAGCGACCTTCAATGTAGATCATAGGCTTAAAATGATAACAAGAGTAGTGGAGATGATCCCAACTGGACAATCACACAACCGAAAGTCCCAATAAGCTTCATAGCATCCACACTAATTTGGGAAAATAAGCACAACATACATGTAGCTTAGTGATGAGTAGCACCTCCTTTAATGTCAATCCGGGAAGACGTGAGGATGGTATGAAGACCTCGAGCAAGTGAAGGCACAAGTGCGTGAGTGAGAAGCACACTAACATGCACACACATACACACACACGCGCACACACAGTAAAACAAAGAGTGAGAAGCAATGGAGTTCTTAGATTACTTTCAAAAAGCTCTTACAAGTTCATTTCAATTACAATCTAACCTCAAAAATGAGCTCTCTAGCTCTATTTATAGTTTTTGACTAGGTTTTGGCCCTGTCCAGACCTAGTGTCCGGCCTAGTTAAACATTAGGTTCCAGGGCCAATTTGAGGGCTTAAACGGAGTCTAAAAAATACGAAAATTGATATGTAGGCACTTCTAAGGCTCCTCAAGCTCAAGGACTCCTTTGCTTGCACAAAATGGAGCTAAAAAAATATGAAATGGTATTTACAATGATTGTTAGTGATAAGAATCACTGTTATAAAGATGTTGATTTGGAAAAATTTGAAGGGCCTATCTGCCAGATTTGCGTCGACTGCTTTGTCTACTTAATCCTTCACCTTGCTCTGACTCTCTCCGCTGGCTTCCTTGTCTAGTCAGTCCTTGGGTGCCCATACTGCTCTGAACACCCCCCCCTCTCTCGCGTCTGTCGTCCCTAACAGACCCTTGTTGCTGGGAGTGTTGGATGTAATATTCCACAACCTGAGTGGCAAGTTGATGTTCTTGTATGCGTAGTCCTCTGGCCAAGTCTGTCATCATACAATCCCAATCAATTGGTCCTGGAATGTTCGGATGTGGCAGACGTAACTGATCTGCATGGATCGCTTGTTCTACTGCGAATAGATGTAGCAAATGTGTGGGTCTGGGAATGAAAATTTCTGAATGATATTCCCAGAATCCCGTAGAGAAAATTTCCTCAAATGTCTGCTTGAAGCATGCGGGTAAGTACTTTATTCGTGCATGCCAGGCAAAGATTATAGTGATCGAGGGAGTCTGGCTCATGTCGTAGACCAAATCCTTGTTACCTTGGGAGAATCCAGGGGCAGAGATGTATGGAGCTTGTACCATCCAAAAGGTTTTGAAGACAATGGTCATGAGCTCGAATATTTTCATACACATTTTTGCTGCTATGTCGGGTACATTATTTAGACGTGTAGACCAGTGCCGAATTGTTGATACCATGTAGGCTACGGTTGGGGTCCCTCGAGGTGGAGCAAAATATGGATAGTTAACCCAAGCCGAGAATTCTTTATTGTTGCGTACCTTGATCGCAAATGCTTGCCATGATCTGTGACATACCATTGGGCAATAACATGGATTATACTTGATATACAGTGGCATGGTTGCCCAGGTGCTCATCATCTCAGGGTAATTGGTTAGTAGACGTGCATGCCAATTAGGCTGGAAAATCGAGCCCGCACGTGCATCTGTCGGTAAGTCCTCTAGTTCAAATTGAGTGGCAAATGTGGGCTCCTTCCCTATATGTCTTTTAACTTCTGCATTATAATCATGTAGCAAGACAAAATAAGGCATGTATTGCGACTCTGATGTTGTGATTAACCGTTGGTGGGATAGGTTCTGAAAGTAAGAAGACCGAAGGACAGTTTCTTCTAGATTTGTGAGAGATTGCATTTGCACGGCAACGCGATCATCATGTGTCTTACCCACTTTCTCGACCCTTTTTACCCAATCTGGAACTTGAATTTCTAAAGTGTCCTGTCCATCCTCTGTAGTCCGACCACCGGGTGTTGGCATTGGCTCGTACGGCTCTTCATAGCTGTCATCGACGGGGATTTCCACTACTGTTTCAGGTTCTGGTTCTTCAGTGGGTGAGGGTGGCCTTTCATATGGTGCGAGGCGTGCTTGGAGTTCTGCCACCTGTTTCCGGAGGGTCTCTACTTCTTCTGTAGAGTGTTGCAAGATTACCGGCTCCTGTTGAGCTGTGGGGGCACTGGCTATCTGTTTCTTTAGGTCTGCACATTCAGTCTCTAACTTTTCATATGACTCCAAGAAATTTGCATGCTCCTCAAGTAAGATGCGAATGTCTTCCGATGGGACTGCTCTATACTTGGTAGGGCTAATGATTGCTCCTGTAGTTCCTTCCATAGCGGCTTCAAAGTTGTCTTGGTTTTGTTGTTGAAGCCTCTTATTCTCTTCTAGTGCTGCTGCCATATGCTTCCTTAATAGCCCAAGGTTGCGTCTGAGTGTAGCATTAGATATCATTTGCGCTTGGAGCACTGTTTCTAGTTCCTTGACTGCTTGATCATCTACTGTCGATGTCTTTGATTCCAATTCGGAGTGAGCCTGCTGTAAGGTGGTATGCTCGGTTAGGAGCGTTTGGTAATCAGCTTCAAGAGTGTTGACTCTAGCTTGCAGACGCTGAGATTCTGCATGGAGGGCAGCAGTGCGTTCTTCCAATTGATGGTATTCTTGTTGTAGTTGATGTGCACACTGAAGTAATGTATTGAACGTGCTATTTACATTATGAGATGCAAGGGGAAAAGTTTGAAATGCAGGGGAGGTGGGATTGGGTAGGGGGGTAGTGAATGCTGTGTGTGCCAATGATGTGAGTGGTGAGGTGGGGGGAAAGGGAGGGGGAGATGGTGGAATCGTGGGGACAGGTGCTGTGGTTGGTGAAATGTCCATTGGGTCAGACAAGGTGGTGTGTACAGGGGCTACCATGTAGGTGGGTATGGTAGGTGAAGTGAGTGTGGTGTTCGTGTAAATTGATGTCGTTGCAAACATCGGGGAAATGTGCCTTTGAAACATTGGAGAGCGGATGAACTGCTCCACAAAGGACGGGTATTGGGGTGGTGAGGTCAGGTTGAAAGAGGTGTAGGGGCCCGATGGGAAGTGAGGGTCATGCAATGGAGGTACCCGTATTGGGGGATAGGCTGGGAAACACAGGGTGCCTTCTGTGGGTGTCGGGTTTCCAACCACACTTGGGATTATGGGATGGCCAGTTATGGGTTCGGAGGATAGAAGGGTTGAAGCGTACAAGGGATTGGTGACGAAGGAGAAGAGGGTGCCTTGTGAGGTGGATTCTTGAAATGAGAATGATGTGAATGAGGATGGGTTATAAGTGAAGGTAGAGGTGATGACTGTCGTTTCTTCCATGGTGGGAGGTGGTGGTGGGGGTGGAGAAGGTGGTGATGGGGGATGCTGGGGTGAGATGGGTGATGTCTGAACGAAGGTTTCAGCAGAGAGGTCAATGGTGGTGGTGGGGGTAGCTGTGGTTTCAATGGGTACTTCTTGTTCTGTGACGGGTATCCTGATAGTCTTACCTGCTCGTGGTAATGTGTCAACTCTGCGTTTGTCATACCTCACGGACTGGCGGACTGCAGTGTGGACAGCCTCCCGAACTCCTAAACATTCTGACACTAATTTGAGGGTGTCAATGAAATGTTGGTCCACCCCCTCATCTGATAGCATTTCTTGCATCAAAGCTTGACCTGATACAAGAGAGAGTTGATGCCTTTCTTGTACTGCTTTGATTGTGTCGTATAACCTTTGTAGTTGAGCTGTATATGCAGGTGCACCTACAAGTTCTGGCACGTCTAGTTGCTCATCATGATGCTCTTGATCATAATCCTCCTCATCTTCCTCCTGTTCTTCTTCTTCATTGTCCTCTTCATCCACTTCAACTGTGGTGACAGGTACTTGGGAGGTTGTCGCTTGCGTTTGCACATTCTCCACTTGTTGTGCCTCTTATGCCTCCAGCTCTACATCTTGTAATAATTGTTCGAAATCTTCATTCGTGAGTTCTTCCAAAGGTGCACCACTGGGAAATTCAAGATCGGTTGGGATAGGAGGGAATATCAAGGTAGAACCATCGGTGCTGCGTCTTGGAAGTCGGAGTGTGAATGGTCGGACTCTTCGGGGTGGAGGGGTGACGTCTGGTGTTAGGGTGGCTGCACGTGGTTGAGCACAAGGGACTTGGACAGTACCTCTCATCTTCTTAGAAGGGGGTCGAGTGGATGTCCTGCCTCTAAACTGCTCTACACGATTCCACATTAGGGCCCGTTGAATAGGGATGTCATAAGCCAAACACCTATAAATTATTCTCGTCAGAGCACAACATCCATATAAAACCTGTTTCTGCGGCCATCGTTTGTGAGCTAGGTGTATCTGATCAATTATCCAGTGGGGTAAGTTGATGGTGAGGCTCTGTGTCTCTGCCAGATACAAACTAAACCAAATCTTTTTAGGCGGCATGGTGAATCTATCTTGGGCAGGAAAAGCAAAGTGTTGCATGCACATGCGAAGGTGTATTGCAACATTAGGCGTCATGGACACCATGTCCTTGAGTTTGGTGACGCTTCGATTCTTCATGTAATCCGGCACTAGGGTTTCCTTCTCTGTAGGAATATGCATTCCGCGCATATCTAGGGCCTCTCTGACCAAGTTGTTGGATAACCTAAACCTCTTGAGCTCATTTCCTTTTGTTAGAGATGGGATCACAAATGAGCTTGCACCTTTTGGGTTCTTGTTTGGAGTCAAGGTGTTGATGAGATAGTAGCATCGCATGAAGTCAGGCTTGGGAGCCGTGCACTGAAATATGCATCCAATCTTGCCTTCTTCCAAATCGAACGTAGACCTTCTGCATTTTGTAAGTTCTCGAATTCTCTTGTAAAGAAATGGTATTTACCTTGCTTCCCATTGAAGTCCAACTCTGATTCCCATAGGTACGTTCCCTCTCCCAAGGGTCCTGCCACTTCACTAAACCAGTGGGAAGCTTTTCCTACGGGCATGGTATGGCCACTGGGAGGGTCCGCTATAGGTATGATTTTGATGGCCTGCAATTCTTCTGGTCTTTCATTTGTCTCAAGCAAAACGTGTAAACTGTCTAAGTCCACCACTTGCTAGCTCGTTTCTGTTTGAGAGCTAGTTCCTGCCGCCTCAGCCATGTTGAAAACTTTGCAGCTGGTTCTGTGAGAATATATGAATAGATGTTAACATTGCAATGGACACAAAAATGACACTGTGTCCCCGTTACAACATTAACATGAGCTTTTAGTGATAAGTCAGTCAGTCAGTGAGTGCGCGGTTCTTGTGTGTGTAGTTAGGAATTGGGTAGACCTAGGAGCTAAGTGTGATGATGTAGTGTGAGAGTGATGTAGTTAGTAGGTGGGCATGGATTTACAACTAGGGTCCGGGGGTTTATTACAAGTTTTAGGTTGCCAAATGTAGTGGATGGGCTGTGATGTTGATTTTGTGGAGACTCTGAAGAGTTGGATAGGGGTATCTACTTGCGAATGAGGCTTTTTAGGGACCCATTTACGAGTGATTCTACTTGTGCTCATGGGAAAATACGTGTTCGTGCGTGATGTGTAAGAGTGGGCCTCAGATGTTCGAGTGAGTGAAACATGTTGTACAGGGTTTGGCCTTGGTGTAGCTATTTGAGCCCGCAAGCAAGCCTTAGGCACCCAGATTTGCCGTGATTGTGGGCTGACCTTCATTGACTTCTTGGGTACCCAAATAGACTTCACTTTCGTAGAAGAATTTATGAAGGGCTTCTTATTATTGTTGGGTTGTTGATTACTAATAAGAGTTTTTGGCCATGGTGTTGGCCTGATTCGAACAGGGTGTTCGCCTTTTCACCTCCATACTTGTTTCATCGGCTGAAACAATCTGCTTTGCTCCTTTTTTTGGCCTCCAGTATAGGTAGTGTTCTGCTTCTTCTGTATTCGATCTGCCTTTGGTTGCTGCATCCCTCTGGCCTTTGGAATAGAAGGGAGTGCCTTCTTATCCTTGACTCCGTTGTTGAGACAATCCTCTTTTTGCATCATACATTTTTGGACAAGAATAGCATGGTCAACTTCATGTGCACCCCTGGAAGGACTAGGAGTTCGTGCCTTACCTAGTTCCTTGAGTGCCTCATTTTCCAGTTCAACTGTAATTCGACTATGATTTACCCATACCTGAAGAAGTCCACTTCTTAGGTTTAGGTTGACCGCATGATCATAGATCCAGTCCTGACCCAAGACAAGAGGCTCAGTGAGGTCCTCATCTTGACACACTAGTACTTTGACTGTCATTACTTCGTCTTGAATGTAGATGGGAAGATCCACCTCGCCCATGCAAGGGGTTTCCACACCTCCCAATCCTATGAGATATGCTTCTATAGGATTGACAGTTAATTGAAACTCTTGACAGTAAGACAATTTAATAGCACTAGTGGCTGCACCTGAGTCAATCAAGGCTCTTACAATCCTTGCACCCTTTCCTTGTCCTATATCTAAGGTTATAAAAGGACGTCGATCAATTATCCTATGGGAGCTGATACCTGAAACTTCACACATAGCCATGTGATATCCTTGATCTGCATCGGCATCTGGCCTAGGTTGCTCTCTACCTTGTCTTCTTAATTTCATTCTCCGTATGCGCTCTAAGGCTTCTGCTTGGGCTTCTTCTCGAATTCTCTTTTCTTCTTCTTTGCATTTCTTAGCAGTATTGAGTCGACTTAGCATTTCCTCTGTGAGAGGTTCCTGATATAACTTGACTCTGCATCCGCTAATGTAGCTCGGGAGAACATCACCCTCTAAAGTGGCTAGCTGTACTGCTCCACTTGTGGAGATCCTATTTATGATCATAGGTCCGTAGCCTCTTTTCTCTAGTTTTCTCGCGTGTTGTTTCAAAGTGTAGAATAGTACTAGGTCGCCTGCCTTCAAACCTTTATCCTTAACGTGGGCATCAAAGTATGCCTTCTGTCGTTTCTTAGCTGCATATATCCCTGCAGCCGCCCTCAGTCTTGTTTCTCCTAATCGTTCAAGGTCAAATAGTCTAGAGGAGAGTTCATGACCCGTCCATTCATGCTCTTGTGCTACTTTCAGTGTTGGTATTAAGAAGTCTAATGGTAGCACTGCATTTTGGCCAAACACCATCTGAAAGGGGGTGGCTTGGAGTACCATTTTGTAGGCGACTCGGTATGCCCAAACAGCATGGTGTAGCTGTTTGTCCCAATCAGAGCGTTTATTGTTCACTAATTTCGTCAGTACATTGCATAAGATCTTATTGGTGCTCTCAGCCTGACCATTTGCTTGAGGGTGATAGGGGGCAGACTTCTTATGTACTACCAAGAATTCCTGGAGCAGATTTTCAATAACTTCATTCAAGAAGTGAGTGCCTCTATCACTAACTAGTTCTATAGGTAGCCCGTATCTAGTGAACACATTCTCAAATAAAAACTTAGCTGTTGTTTGAGCATCGTTCTTCGTTGTGGCTTTTACCTCTACCCACTTGGTTAGATAGTCCGTGGCAACAATGATATATTCAGCATGGGACCCCTTAGCTGGGGGATTAATAGGACCTACGAAGTCTATTCCCCACTTAGAGAATGCACGTCCACCCATCATAGGTTTCAGTGGCATTTCATCTTTACGTATAGGATATTCAGTTCTCTGACAGACATCACATCGTTTCACATAGGTATGTGCATCCATGTGAAGGGTCGGCCACCAGAAACCTGCAAATAGTATTGACTTGATCACCCGATCTGGTCCAAAGTGTCCTCCTGCTACACCTTGGTGAGAAGTTTCCAAGATCTTGAGATATTCACTTTCATGGACACATAGTCTCAGGTAACCATCCTTACCACGCTTGTAGAGATTATCACCAATGAATGAGTACTCTAGGGCTTCTTGTTCTAGACTTCTTTTCCTAACCAGAGTCATGTCTGGAGGGAATGTTTTTGTCCTCAGGAAGGATACTAGTGGTTCACTCCAATCTGGCACTATGGACACTTGATAAAGAGTGGCATGTTCCACAGGTGGTTTAGTGCAACAGATTGGGCATTCCTTGCACAACTTTTGGACATCAGCCTCCATAGTAGGCCAATGCACTCCGAGTCTCCTTAGTGTTTGTAGGGTTCGTTGCTTTGAGTGGTGTTGCTCTAATGCACCTACATGTGCTAATTGCAACCATTTAGCGTACTCATCCTCTTCCACACAACAGACCAAGATCCCTTGATCCGTGTGCTTGTACATACTTCCTGCCATGATGTGATACTTTTGGGCTTTTACTACCTCTCTATCCTGCGTGTTTATTACTGGGTGGTTAGGCCCGTATGTCAATACTGGTACCAATGGCTTAGCCCACTGCGGTACAACTTCCAAATTAATCAAGTAAGCATCAGGAAGGTCATCTGACACCCCTTGTGGGGCTTCTCCAGATGTGAGCCTAGAGAGATGATCCGCTCTCAAGTGAGTTTTCCCTTTCCTTACTACAACCTCGAATTCATATTCCATTAGCAAGAGAAACCATCTTACTAATCTTCCTGTATTGCATGGCTTGTTCACGAGATATAACAATGCTTGGTGGTCAGTAAAAAATTTAAACTTGTTTGCAAGCAAATAGTGTCTAAATTTCTTAACTTCGTATACCATGCCTAAGCCTTCTCTCTCAGTAGTGGTGTAATTTCGTTCAGCTGCATTCAATTGTCTACTAGCATAGGCAATTGGAAGATCCAGATTACCTTCACCAGTAGGTTGCGCGAGTACACACCCAATAGCATAATTGGATGCATCCACATGAACATGGAAAGGCTTATTCCAATCTGGAGTGGTCAAGATTGGTGTTGAACATAATCGCCGTTTAAGCTCATTGAAGGAATTTTCACACTCATCAGTCCACTCAAAGTTAGTCAAGAGTCCATACATGGGCTTTGGAATGACAGCATACATATGAATGAACCGGCGGTAATAACCACAATGCCCCATGAAGGCTTGCACTTCCTTGACGTTCTTTGGCCTAGGTAACTCGGCTATGGCTCTCACTTTCTCTTCATCGGTGGATATGCCATTCCTTGACACTATGTGTCCTAGAATCTTGCCTTGCCTGACCATAAAGATGCACTTTTTTGGGTTTAGGCAGACTTGATATTCTCTACATTTGTCAAAGATTTGTCTGAGTTCGGGAATATGGGTTTGTCTGATGTTGGAATGAGCACAAAGATCATCAACATAGACTTCTAAGTTCTTCCTCAAGAACTCTTTAAATACATGGCACATTAGCCTCTGAAGGTAGCTGGTGCGTTGGTAAGCCCAAATGGCATTACTCTAAAGGCAAAAATGCCCCATTCAGTGGCAAATGCCGTCTTATGCTGATCTTCTGGAGCTATGGCTACTTGATTGTAGCCCGAAAATCCATCCAGGAAGCTATACACTTCCTTGCCTGCTACTCTTTCTAAGAGATGCTCCGTGATAGGAAGCGGATAGTTATCTCGAATTGTGGCTGCATTAACCTTCTTCAAGTTAATGCATACACGCAGCTTTCCATTTTTCTTGGGCACCACTACGATGGGGGATACCCACTCAGTGTGCTCGATTTCATAGATGAATCCAGCTTCAAGGAGTCTATCTATCTCCTCTTTGATCTTGGCCGCATAATTATCATTATATGTATAAGGCTTTTGCTTAGAGGGTTTGGCATCTGAGGTCATGGGGATAGTGTGTGAGCATATGTCAGGGTCCACTCCTTTCAAGTCCTTGTAACTCCAAGCGAACACATCTCTGTATTCTCTTAGCAAGGCTATTAGCTCTTGTTCTTCCTCTCCTATCAGGTCATGGCCTATGTACGTGCATCTTTCTTCTCCCTCTTCCATGGCTACCACAATTTTCTTTGTGGTTTCTTTGTTATCATAGGCATCTCCTGATTGTGCCTCTCGTTTAGGCATTCTGATCATGACTCTCCTGTCATCTATCTCATACTTCTTAAAATTTTCCGGGACCTCAAACAAAGATTCTTCCTCTTCTGGTGTGACTTCTCTCTTCTTTCTTTTCTTTCCTTCTTCCTTCGGGGTCACATGTGTGGCTAGCCTTACAACATTTGTAAGCTCTCCATACCTCTGGGGTAGAAATTCTACTTCATAGAAGTATTCTTCATCTGATGCAAAAGGTGGGTCCATAATGATTGACTCTAGATCGGAGTCACTTACATCCTCAAATGCATCAGGGCTAGGTTCACACTCTTCTAACACTGCCTCTCCCATGATTGGCTCTATGGAGAAGACTGAAATGTCATAGCCATCCTCATCACAGTGGGGTGTCCATTGTTCTTCATTGATGGCTACATCCATTGTTGCTAGGATTTCTGTCCAGCCATGGGGTTCAAATTCTTCGTCAGGAAAGACTACAGGTGCATAGGCTGGGTCTTGAATGGATCTATGGGTTTCTTTTGCACCTATCTCTCTGGATTTTTCTCTCTTCTCTTCTTCTACTGCTACTTTGCACATCCATAAGTGAGTGTCTTCATGCATCCATGAGGATCCTGATCCTATGGAATGCACCGATTCCATATCATCTTTGGCTCTATGGATGGGATTCCATTGGATAGGAGGGACATCTCTATGAGAGTAATCTTTAAGATTCACTTTGGTCGTAACACCTAAGTGTTGCAGGTACAAGGAGTTGGTTCCCCAGTCCTTTACCACTTGTAGCTGTCGCATAAAAGGTCGTCCCAAGATCATTTCATAGGCATGGTTCTTGCTAAAATCACATATAGCAAATGTATGCTCAAACTCGACACCACAGGTGGTGAGAGTTATTCCTTCTAGCAATCCTAAGGGTCTCTCTATGTGACCATCGGCCATTTGCAGTTTCATCCTCGTGGGCCTGAGTGCTGGCTTGCCCCAACGCTTCCATAGGGAAGTGGTAGCAATTGCCACACCTGCGCCTGAGTCTAGAATGGCCTTGGTGGTATATCCTTGATGGGTGATAGGAAGATATGTGTTTCCCTCTTCGCCCTCACTCATGTCTCCTATCTTGTCCAAGGGTATTTTTGGCACTGTTCTCTGGGATCCTACCTGGGAACGAGGTTTTGCTATCTCTGGTACTTGTTTGGCTACATGTTTCCATAGCTCTGGCCTTACTTTGAGTAGTTCTTCTAAGGTGAGGTTGCATTGTACTTTAGTGTTTTTCACTACCTCTGTGTTCCTAGGTATGACCGAGTCCTCATTTCGTACCATCATTGTGGGTGCTCTCATACAAGTAGACTTGGCTTCCCATGGGCCTATGAAGTGGGGTAATTCTTGTAGAGAGTTAGACTCAAAATCTAATCTTTCCTGAGACTGGGTGCTCTCCTGCTCCTCATAAATGGATGGGATGTCTTGTGGGAATTGGTCGTGTGCATCATCCACAAGTTCGATGGGAGGAGGGGCTTCACTTTCTTTCGCCCATTTGTCTTCTTGAATCTCTCGTAGGAATTCTGGTGTGAATCGATTCATAGAAGATGATGTGTCTGGCTCCGTAGAGTTAGGCACATAGGCTTCAGGCACATAGGCTCCCTGGGCAGGAAGACTTGCTCCTTCACTTGCCTTGCCCTTATGTTGAGAGGAGGGTTCCTTTTCTGATTGTGCAATCAGCTTCTCTATTCTTTCTAACAGTCCATCAAAGTGCAACTGTGTCTTCACTGAACTAGAGATGTTAAATAGGCGACTGGCTTCAAACATGGTCTGAGCCAATTCCACCATCTTAGCACAAATTTTGGTTCGTTCTAGCTCTAGTTCTGCTCTAGGGTAACACTTTTCATGATCAGTTACGTTTGGCCCTTCTTGGATTCTGGCCTGATAGGCTTTAAGCATCATATTAAGGTCCTGGGGAGTGGGATCTGCTAGGACTGATCCTACTCTAGGGGGTGGTGGAATTAGGTGAGGCGGGTTGGAAGGTGGCGGGTCGGATGGAGTTGGGAATCATGGTGGAGGTGGGGTAGTGTGAGAGGGAGTTTGAGATGTGAGTTCAGTTATCCTAGCCTTTGTTTCTCTGAGGCTTTCCTCAAGTTCACTCATCTTTTTTGCCCATTGCCTTTTCATTCTTTCACGACTATCTCTCCAAGCTCTAGTCCTCTTCTTTGTCATGCTCTCCGTTTCACTAACATCTGGGCTCTTATCCTGACCTACCCCTTGGTTTTGCTGCAATGCCTGAGCTCTAGTGACTACCTGTATTGGTGCAGTGGACGTCACGCTTCCTGTAGAGTCTACTACTAACCCAATGACGTTAATGGGAGTGATTTTTGGCATATTGCTGGGATTCTTAGGGCATTCTCGTAAGAGATGCTCCTTTCCACACTCTTGGCAAAAGCCCTGGATCGTCACTGATTGGGGTTGTGTAGGTGGAGGCAAGGGGCAATCACGAATGAGATGATCTCCCTGACATCTGTAGCATGGTCCTCTAGGGAATGGGGGTCTTACTTGCCTAAGTTGAGGTCTAGGGTTGGGATTTGTGTACATGACATTTGTGTAATTTGACTCCCAACTAGGTTTGCTTGGCTCTTCACTATAATAGGACTCACCATGTTCAGGAGATTGCATGTAGTAAGCCTGGGGACTATCAACATGTGTAGAATCGAAGCTATGGTCACTGGGATCACTTTCTGAAAGCAATGGTGTTATGGGGACTATAGCTCTATTCAGGTTTTCTTCTGCAGCAGCATACTTTACCAGAATCACATTAGCTGGAGCAGGGGGTTGTTGTGCTAGCACAGGCTAAGGCCTTTGTTGGTTTTGGTAGGGTTGGTAGGTTTGTTGAGGTCTCGCATACTGCTGAGGTGGGTACTGGTTTTCGTATCTTCCTTGTTGAGGGTATGGTTGTGGGTACGTCTGTCTAACGGTTTGCTTATTGTAGGGGCAATCTTGCGCGGTGTGATTGGTGTACCTTCGTTCTATGGTGCAGTTATGGCTACTAGGATTAACTTGGGGTTGAGCCATAATGGGACAGACATTCGCCATGTGGTCGCCACCACAAGTATAGCATCTTTTCATGGGGGCAAACCTTGGGATCTGTTTGCTAGTGACACCTAATTTCTGAGCTACTTTCTCTGCAAGTTCCTCAATTGATGTGGATTGCGTGGAAGAGAGGCTAGAGGCACTATCTGAATCTTTGTATATCTTGGAAAGCTCTAACTCCTCCCCTAGGTTATCCTCGATGTCAATGCACATGCGTACACACTCTTCTATAGTCCTAGGGTCCTTCAGATACACATATGACCTCAATTTGGTACTTAGCAATCCATCCAAGAATAAAGCCACTTGCTTAGCTGGTGTGGGTAGCTCAGGGACAGGGCATCTCTCCAAGTATTGCCTAAATCTTCTTCCAGCAAGTCTCACGATCTCTTGAGGGGTTTGCTTGAAGCTGTGAATCAGCGAGGAAGTGTTATGTCTTATTCCACTCTTAGAGAATTCAATAATGAAAGCCTCTAGGAGTTGGTCTATGCTCCTGAACTGCCTCTCATTCAATGGTTGGAACCACGTAAGGGCGGTGTTCCTAAGGGTTAGACCAAAGGCATTATATTGTGTGAATAGGTCCTCCACTTGTTCTGCTCTCAAGACTTGCCTAAACTCTGCCACATGATCATATGGGTCTCCTGTGCCATCGAAGTAATTTTTCATGGACTTGACTAACTGAGTTGGTCTCAAATTCCTGGTGTGTTCTCTAGGTCGTGGTAGAGGGAAGTCTTCCATATTCCTTTGATTTCTTGGGGCTCTATGTACCTCAAGCTCTACTCTATTTGTTTCCATCCTCGTTCTTTCTCTGCCCCCTGGGTTAGCAAAGCTTACTTCTGGCCTATCTCTACTTCTGTCTCTTTGAGTTCCATGAGCTTGGGATGTTCCCGCTCCAGGGTGACCATAGGACACATTTGATCTTGGTTGGGGGAAAATAATTTCACCTTTCCAAGTGTAAGCATGCCTATCATTTTCTGTCACCACAAAGATCCTCTCTGAGGCGTGATCTAAGTAGGTCACTCTGCCTGGGCTATCAAGATCCTTAAACTCATAGATCATGATTGTTCCTATGTCAATTGGCCGATCAGATTTATACCTCCAAAAGGCTTCGTCAGTTTCTCGGTTCAGAAGCAGATCTATGCTCTTATTATCTTGGGGAATCCACTCTGGTGTGATAATCCTAGTGAGAACAGATTTGCCTCGAGGGGTCCTCGGTTCTTCACCCATGTTTCCTTGCTCTAGGTCACCTAAGTCCGTTCCTGGGATCTCATTCCCAAATTCATCAGTCCTATCTGGATGACTGGTGACTACATATATTGTCCCTTCCTTGTCTAAGTACGCTCCGATTTTGAACTTGACAGCTGGGCGCTCTAGTCCAATAGATTGGTCAGGGTTTTTAATCTGGACCACAGGTCTTCCTAGACCGTCCTCATAGATGCTAGCACCTAATCGGTTGGTCCTAAGGTATTCCAGCTGCGTCTTGTACGGGCCTTCTACCCTGTGCAAGTATGGTACTCCTGAACTTCCCGTAGGTCTGTCCATGCCTTGAGACATCTCTGATTCACTAGTCTCAGAGCTAGGGAAGTATGAGTGGTGACTCAACTGCTGGGCCCAAGACCTAGCAGTGTGGTTGACACTAGCCTCTGAAGACCTAAGACTTTGTCTATCTCTCCCTAGATGTCGCCCTGATCTAAGGTTCATAAGCCTAATTGAAAAGCCCAAATTTGCCCAAGTACAACCTCGTTGCTGTGTTCTTTCGTATCAATCACTTGATTCTTTTTTAGTCGATTATCGTGTTTATGCTCTAGTCGGAAATCACTTCGTCAGGAATATTTGAGTCAATTTTCGCACTGTAAGTTGATCGTTCCACGTTAGATTCTTTCCTTTAAGGTTATCGCATCACGAAGAGATTATGTTTAATCTTGAACTTGAGTGCATAGGTAGTCTTCAACTTGATTGATGCCTATCTTTGCCCTGACTTACTCCTATCACTAGTCGTTCTTAACCTAAGCTAGGAATTGACAGAGGGGTTTGAAAGTTTCCAACCTTTTGTTTCCTGCTTGGTTGCCCTTGAATGCCCAGGAAGTGTGTTCCCAAGCTTGCACTTACACTTGCTTAGAACGCCTTTGGATGCTCTCAATAGATCTGTAAGAGTTCCAAAGTTAGCTTTAAGATTTAAATTCCAAAGACAGAACCGATGATTTTCATTCCTGTAGCACAAATACTAATTTGCATAGTGATTTTTAGGAAAACAATTCTTAAGACCCCTGACTTTGATCCCCCTGGGTATGGTCAACTTCAAAATACCCTAGCTGAAAATCAACACATTATCTTTATAAAAAACATTTGAGAGAGTGTAGTATATGCCATGAGCTTTCAAACAAGCCCTAGAGCTCAAAAAATGGATTTCGTATGAAAAAGTTATGACCGTTCAGGGTTCTAGGGTTAAGACAGGGTTCAAACAGGATCACTGTGCAACAGGTTTTCCCCAAGTTGTTTTCCTATGGCCTCCTTATGTGCTCTAGAGTAAAATGTTCATGCCCAAAATTAGCCAAACTCTTCAAATTAAAAACCCTAAAAAATTGACTAAAATTGGCTGTCAATCGTGATGGACAGGGCAGTCAATCGCGATGGACAGGAGTCAATCGCGATGGACAGGCAGTCGATCGCGACGGATGGGTATCAATCGTGATGGACAGGCAATCGATCGCGACGCACAGGCAGTCGATCACGATGGATGGGTATCAATCACGATGGACAGGCAGTCGATCACGACGGATGGGTATCAATCGCGATGGACAGGCAGTCGATCACGACGGACAGGCAGTCAATCGCGACGGATGGGTATCAATCGTGATGGACAGGGCAGTCAACCGCGACGGAGAGGCAGTCGATCGTGACGGATAGGTAGTCGATTGCGACGGACAGGCAGTCAATCGCGACGGACAGAGCTGTCAATCGCGATGGATTGAAATTTTGTAAATTTTTCAAAATTTTTTGTGGAAATGTGGTGTGCAGGGTCTCTAGTCTACTGTGGTGCGCTCAGATTTACCAAAAGGTGAAAATTTCTGTCAATCGCGATCGACAGAAGTCGTCGGCTGCGAGACAGTTCTGCACATTTCCGTACCTGCGCGACGTGCTGGAGGGGATGATGATGCTGAAACCTGCAAGAAACTCCAAAAGCATGTAGAAAATAGCACACAACAGTTTGCTCTCTCGCTCTCTCTCACAAGTGAAATGAGGGGAATGAAAGGAGGAAGGAGATATAGTAAAAAACTGAAATTTTTGCGATGATGGAGATGGAGGTGGGAGATGGTGATGATGATGATGGTGATGAGGTAAGGAAAAGAAAAAAAAGGAAAAGTGAAGAAGTTACCTACAATGCCAACGTCCCAAATCTACGTCTTACCATCACACGCTTGTCCTCAAAGCTCGATCCCCGGCAACGGCGCCAAAATTTGGTGTAGCTCAGTGATGAGTAGCACCTCCTTTAATGTCAATCCGGGAAGACGTGAGGATGGTATGAAGACCTCGAGCAAGTGAAGGCACAAGTGCGTGAGTGAGAAGCACACTAACATGCACACACATACACACACACGCGCACACACAATAAAACAAAGAGTGAGAAGCAATGGAGTTCTTAGATTACTTTCAAAAAGCTCTTACAAGTTCATTTCAATTACAATCTAACCTCAAAAATGAGCTCTCTAGCTCTATTTATAGTTTCTGACTAGGTTTTGGCCCTGTCCAGACCTAGTGTCCGGCCTAGTTAAAAATTAGGTTCCAGGGCCAATTTGAGGGCTTAAACGGAGTCTAAAAAATACAAAAATTGATATGTAGGCACTTCTAAGGCTCCTCAAGCTCAAGGACTCCTTGGCTTGCACAAAATGGATCTACAAAAATATGAAATGGTATTTACAATGATTGTTAGTGATAAGAATCATTGTTATAAAGATGTTGATTTGGAAAAATTTGAAGGGCCTATCTGCCAGATTTGCGTCGACTGCTTTGTCTACTTAATCCTTCACCTCGCTCTGAATCTCTCCACTGGCTTCCTTGTCTAGTCAGTCCTTGGGTGCCCATACTACTCTCAACAATACACAACACTTAGGATCGCACTCCTAACATCAAGAATGTACCAAGCTTCCCACAGGATGGCTGGGGAAGTGGACACAATCCCTAAAATAGAGCAATCACACATCCAAGACAACAAGCTCCCTGATCATCCCTTTTTTTCTTTTTCATGATAACCATGCTTGTTCTTTGTAGCTCAAGTCCAATATCTAAGAGCACACCCTGAGTAAGAATTAGACCAACATAGCACCACCAGCTTTGGCATCCATCAAGCTTCCTAACTGGTGAGGGTGCACCATCACCATCATGTAGAAAGCACTTTTAGTATCTTGTTGTGTGTAGATAGGACTTGAGACATAGTCCCCTTGAAGGGATAGTCACAAAGGAAATTCACAATCAGATCTTGACTATCATCCCTGACCATATGAACAGACACGATCACACGAGGATGAAGGACCCACTTTCAAACTCTGAGAAACAACTATCTGTACATAGCAAAGCATCAACATATAATGTAGATCATCTTCTCCAAGTGAAGGCCAGGGCAACGGACACAATCCCCACTTGGGGCAGTCACAAAAAACCCCAAAACCATTGTGTCAACCAATTGTTATAATAGTCACAAAAAACCCCAAAATCAATAGAACAAGGAGCTTGAACCATTTGGAAGACATAGGCATGCCAACACTTTAATCTTAGTTTTCTAAAAGTTGTGAGTAGAAAACCATTAGTTAAAGGACTAAAAGAACAATCCATTTGATGCAATGCCACCTCCCTGCTAGCATTCAACAGACTTGAGGCATTGAAAGCCTCCAATAGAGTGGTGAGAGCAAGCAGATCCAAGAAACCTGGTGAGGAGCAACCTACAACATAGTGATTGGAAGACCAATCAATAGGCTCTAAGTCCTAGGAGCCACCTCATTCCATTCTTTGCACAAAAATAATGGGATCAACCACTTCTCATGGAGTGAGAGCTTGTCAGATAGATCAGTTGTTGTCCTATAGCAAAGGGCTTCAAGCACCCAAAGTAGTCATGTGAAGGTGATGAAGTCGATTTGATACAATCATCACACAATCATCTTCAGATTGTAGCATAACTCTATCCCACATGGCTTCATCAAACCTGGTTGCAGCAAAATATTGTGAGAGTCTGAGAGTAAATGTATGGTATATCTAATATGGAGAGGATGCTGCATTCATTCCTTCCGAAACATGATCCAATGCATCACGATAGAGCCTTCCGTTCTAGGAGCTGCAACCAACATGATGAGAATCCTCCCGGTTGAGCATGTGATAGTTTGTTGCCCAAACATCCAATTGTTAGTAGGAGATGTAGATGTAATCCTTCATGGGCAATCATCCAACCCCCTCCCAGTAGCATCCCTATATCCATCATGTCCTAAATTTATCATTGGTTACACAGGTCGGATCAGAAAAACAAAAGCAACAATTTGAAATTCCTCATAAATTCTTCCCGTCAAGTGTTCAAACATAGGCATGGCTATTTTTTTCTTTATTCTAGAAATTCACATAACCTCCCCAAGACAGTTGGGAGAGTGGACACAGTCCTTGATAGTTGTAGCTCAGTCACATGTGAGAATATATATCATATAGAGCAGCATGAGGATTGTGTATAGATTGTACAGCCTGATCGTAAAGAGTTCTACCTATATGTGACAAGCTTTTTCATTTAGGGCATCGACAACAGCCACAAAATTTTTTTTTTTTTGGGGAGGCTTTGGCTATGTATTACAAATTGAATTGTTCTTTAATTGTAGCCATTGACGCATTTGCATCCTTCTATGGATTTTGAAAAGTTAGCCAGTTCAAGTTTACATGTGTTGGCTTGTGATCATATGTCGATGGCATGGAATGCTGAGTAGTTCAAAAGGACTGCATCATCTATGTATTCCAACAAGGAGTGAATGGACATCAGAACCACTATAGTTCAAACTTGTGGTGATGGATACACAACGAAGCCTAGTATCTATTCTTTCCCATAGTCCACTGAGATCTTTTCTAGTCGCAAGGATCCTAGCCTAGCTTCTCAGTGCCTCCATCCAACACACTTCTCACCATGAGTGGCTACCAGTTTTTGCTTCCTAGCACTAAATGCAAGCTAAGCACCTTGTGCTTCACCAATCTTGTGAATGTTGCCAAGCTTATTCATAAAGTTGTGCAGGGAAGAGAAAATTATATCCTTCACTGACTTACTATGCTCCAACTCATGGCAACTTGCTCTTGACAAAGAATACTCCTTCCTAAAAGAGCTGCAAGCACAGCTTCCTCTTGTTCTTCTATCTTGCTGGCAACAAACTTCATTGACAAACAACATGAGTTTGATGAACCATTTATAGCTTTACTGAATGAATCAATCATCCCTTCACGCATGCACTAGAGATCTTCAGAATGTCTTTCTGCCCTACTCTTGTGAGTGCTGCAAGAAATGGGGGACCAATATATATCTGTTGGTGATAGCCCAACATATTTTACTTATTTTTTAAGCACATAAAATTTGTTCCATCATGCTTGTCTTCTAGTAGGTGATAGCACCATCAATTTCAGCTAATATGGCTACAAGTTTTGTCTTGACCAACTGTACCTTTAACTTAGACCCTATAGGCTATAGAAAACGTCCATATTGTGTACACAAGTTTGGTGCCCTATTGCAGCTAAGTCTTCATGTGGCTTTTGAGAATGCTCATCTCTCGACCTGCGTACTAATGGACAACTGCTCTCATACAAGATCAGACTTGGAAGTTTATGAAAGAGAATACCCCAAGAACACTTGGGAAATCATGCATCCTGCTTTTTGTACTTTAGATAAATGCCCATCAAGTACACAATAGAGAGTAGATAATTGATTCCACTTTTGAAGCCACTAGCACATTAGTCCAAGAGTCTCATGCTCATTGTCAGCTATGATGAATGATTACTACCATCAGTTATCTCAACACTCCTTGAGTTAGTCCTTTGGTTCCATTAGCTCCATATGTCCTTCATGTTATGTAGCAAGTTTGAAGCAACAATAATTCCAACAATTATGAACACCATAGGAGGTATAATTTGAAGTTCAATTTAGGCACTAAAGGACAAAAGGAGAGAAACAATCATGCACCCAAATCTTGTCCAATATTTATGTTGAACTACCTTCAAACATGTTAGATTAGCCTACAAAGCTAAATAGGGTACCTAGTCATGAATACGAGAGAATTGCCCTACAACACATCTTGAGAGTATGTTTGTCCTTGAGAGCTGCCTTAATTGTGATGCTTCACTTTGGATCACTATATGAGGTTCACGATTTCTTATTCTTCCTTTAGTGTGAAGTGCATCATTCATGGATCCACACTACTAGGTTGGCAGTTGGGTCCATGCGGCAGTGCTGAAGCACCAAGAGCAGTAGAGACATGTAGAACAGATATAAGCCATGGTTGTTGAATCATGCTGGAGTCAAATGATATTGTAATTTCACTTCTTTAGCCCATGTACTCAAAACATTCCAGCACTATATGTGTTTCCAAAATATGTTCTAATGATCGATCATGGTTTGAGGTAGCAGCACCCAGGTGTAAAAAAATCAGAGAAAATATCTCAAATCCATTGTTAGGGAAAAGAAACACCTTGGAGCAGCACATAGGAGGTAGAGAGGCAATGGAAAGACCTATAATTATTGGTGTTATTCCTAAAATCTTCAAAGGATACTCCCCACATGTTGATGATGCAGTGTGAATACACTTGAGATACCTCTGTTTAGACATCACTTTCCAAAATGCAAGCCTTCAGCAAGCGTTTTGAGACTCTATTGCATTTAGTTGTTAGGCATTTTCATCCAAACCCAAGATGCGAATCCTCCCACTGAGTGGTTCACACTTAAAAAGATCATGGCCAGGCAACACTACAAGAGAAAGGGGGGCGTAGCGACGCCCCCCAATTGGAAAAAAAACAGGAACCGTTGCTTATGCGACGAGGTCATCGCATAAGCGACGGTAGGAATTTCGAATTTTTTTTTCCCCGACCTTCGTCGCATAAGCGATGCTAGCGTCGCTTATGCGATGCTAATTAAAGAGCATCGCTAATTTCATCGCTGCCTAGCGACGGTGTGAGCGACGTTGGCAAACTGCAGAGTGTCGCATATGCAACGCTCTGGAATGTAAAAAAAAATTGATTTCTCCCGGCACATTTGTGCCGGGACTTGGATGCGAGCAAGAAGAGACCGAGAGAGAGAGAGAGAGAGAGAGAGAGAGAGTGAGAGAGCGAGCGAGAGAGAGAGAGAGGGCCGCACAAACTAACAGCAAGCAAGTATGCGCACACACACACTTACACACACATACATATGTACACACACACATATACACACATAGACACACACACACATACACATAGACACACACACACATACACACAAATACACACACATATACACACATACACAAATAAGGTTGCATACACACATGCACACATAATGCATACACATGCACACACATATACACATACATATACACACACATACACACATACACAGACACATACACACACACACACATACACACACACATACACACACATACACACACACATACACACACATATATGCATACACACACACATAGAGAGAGACATGCACACACATACACATACATGCATACATAATGCATATGCATATGCGTACATCCATACATACTTACATGCATACACACACATATGCATACATAATGCATATGCATATGCATACATACATACATACTTACATGCATACACACACATATGCATGCATAATTTGTTACCGTTAGTGTCCATGTGAAAGGCCAAATGGCCACCGGACACTTCTATAATAAAACATTGTAGCTCAGTGATGAGTAGCACCTCCTTTAATGTCAATCCGAGAAGACGTGAGGATGGTATGAAGACCATGAGCAAGTGGAAGCACAAGTGCGTGAGTGAGAAGCACACAAGCATGCACACACATACACACACACGCGCACACACGGCAAGACAAAGAATGAGAAGCAATGGAGTTCTTAGATTCCTTTCAAAAAGCTCTTACAAGTTCATTTCAATTACAAGCTAACCTCAAAAATGAGCTCTCTAGCTCTTTTTATAGTTTTTGACTAGGTTTTGGCCCTGTCCAGACCTAGTGTCCGGCCTAGTTAAAAATTAGGTTCCAGGGCCGATTTGAGGGCTTAAACGGAGTCTAAAAAATACGAAAATTGATATGTAGGTACTTCTAAGGCTCCTCAAGCTCAAGGACTCCTTGGCTTGCACAAAATGGAGCTACAAAAATATGAAATGGTATTTACAATGATTGTTAGTGATAAGATTCACTGTTATAAAGATGTTGGTTTGGAAAAATTTGAAGGGCCTATCTGCCAGATTTGCGTTGACTGCTTTGTCTACTTACTCCTTCACCTCGCTCTGACTCTCTCCGCTGGCTTCCTTGTCTAGTCAGTCCTTGGGTGCCCATACTACTCTCAACACCCCCCCCTCTCTCGCGTCTGTCGTCCCTGACAGACCCTTGTTGCTGGGAGTGTTGGATGTAATATTCCACAACCTGAGTGGCAAGCTGATGTTCTTGTATGCGTAGTCCTCTGGCCAAGTCTGTCATCATACGATCCCAATCAATTGGTCCTGGAATATCCGGGTGTGGCAGACGTAACTGATCTGCATGGATCGCTTGTTCTACTGCGAATAGATGTAGCAAATGTGTGGGTCTGGGAATGAAAATTTCTGAATGATATTCCCAGAATCCCGTAGAGAACATTTCCTCAAATGTCTGCTTGAAGCATGCGGGTAAGTACTTTATTCGTGCATGCCAAGCAAAGATTATAGTGACCGAGGGTGTCTGGCTCATGTCGTGGACTAAATCCTTGTTACCTTGAGAGAATCCAAGGGCAGAGATGTATGGAGCTTGTATCTTCCGAAAGGTTTTGAAGACAATGGTCATGAGCTCGAATATCTTCATACACATTTTCGCTGCTATGTCGGGTACATTATTTAGACGTGTAGACCGGTGCCGAATTGTTGATATCATGTAGGCTACGGTTGGGGTCCCTCGAGGTGGAGCAAAATATGGATAGTTAACCCAAGCCGAGCATTCTTTGTTGTTGTGTACCTTGATTGCAAATGCTTGCCAGGGTCTGCGACGTACCACTGGGCAATAGCATGGATTATACTTGATATATAGTGGCATGGTTGCCCAGGTGCTCATCATCTCTGGGTAATCGGTTAGTAGACGTGCACGCCAATTAGGTTGGAAGATCGAGCCAGCACGTGCATCTGTCGGTAAATCCCCTAGCTCAAATTGAGTGGCAAATGTGGGCTCCTTCTCTGTATGTCTTTTGACTTCTGCATTATAATCATGTAGCAAGACAAAATAAGGCATGTATTGCGACTCTGATGTTGTGATTAACCGTTGATGGGATAGGTTTTGAAAGTAAGAAGACCGAAGGACAGTTTCTTCCAGATTTGTGAGAGATTGCATTTGCACAGCCACACGATCATCATGTGTCTTACCCACTTTCTCGACCCTTTTGACCCAATCTGGAACTTGAATTTCTAAAGTGTCTTGTCCTTCCTCTGTAGTTCGACCACCGGGTGTCGGCATCGGCTCATATGGCTCTTCATAGCTGTCATCGACGGGGATTTCCACCACTGTTTCAAGTTCTGGTTCTTCAGTTGGCGAGGGTGGCCTTTTATATGGTAAGAGGCGCGCTTGGAGTTCGGTCACCTGTTTTCGGAGGGTCTCTAATTCTTCTGGAGAGTGTTGTAAGACTACCGGCTCCTGTTGAGCTGTGGGGGCACTGGCTATCTGTTTCTTTAGGTCTGCACATTCAGTCTCTAACTTTTCATATGACTCCAAGAAATTTGCATGCTCCTCAAGTAATATGCGAATGTCTTCCGATGGGACTGTTCTATATCTGGTAGGGCTAAGGGGTGCTCCTGCAGTTCCTTCCATAGCCGCTTCAAAGTTGTCTTGGTTTTGTTGTTGAAGCCTCTTGTTCTCTTCTAGTGCTGCTGCCATATGCTTCCTTAATAGCCCAAGGTTGCGTCTGAGTGTAGCATTAGATATCATTTGCGCTTGGAGCACTGTTTCTAATTCCTTGACTGCTTGGTCGTCCACTGTTGATGTCTTTGATTCCAATTTGGAGTGAGCCTGCTGTAGGGTGGTATGCTCGGTTAGGAGCGTTTGGTAATCAGCTTCAAGAGAGGTGACTCTAGCTTGCAGACGTTGAGATTCTGCCTGGAGGGCAGCAGTGCATTCTTCCAGTTGATGGTATTCTTGTTGTAGTTGATGTGCACATTGAAGTAATGTGTTGAACGTGCTATTTACATTATGAGATGCAAGGGGAAAAGTTTGAAATGGAGGGGAGGTGGGATTGGGTAGGGGGGTAGTGAATGCTGTCTGTGCCAATGATGTGAGTGGTGAGGTGGGGGGTAAGGGAGGGGGAGATGGTGGAATCGTGGGGAGAGGTGCTGTGGTTGGTGAAATGTCCATTGGGTCAGACAAGGTGGTGTGTACAGGGGCTACCATGTAGGTGGGTATGGTAGGTGAAGTGAGTGTGGTGTTTGTGTAAATTGATGTCGTTGCGAACATCGGGGAAATGTGCCTCTGAAACATTGGAGAGCAGATGAACTGCTCCACAAAGGACGGGTATTGGGGTGGTGAGGTCAGGTTGAAAGAGGGGTAGGGGCCAGATGGGAAGTGAGGGTCATGGAATGGAGGTACCCGTAGTGGGGAATAGGCTGGGAAACACAGGGTGCCTTTGGTGGGTGCTGGGTTTCCAACCACACTTGGAATTATGGGATGGCCAGTTATGGGTTCGGTGGTTAGAAGGGATGGAGTGTACAAGGGATTGGTGATGAAGGAGAAGAGGGTGTCTTGTGAGGTGGGCTCTCGAAATGAGAATGATGTGAATGAGGATGGGTTATAAGTGAAGGTAGAGGTGATGACTGTCGTTTCTTCCATGGAGGGAGGTGGTGGTGGGGTTGGAGAAGGTGGTGACGGAGGATGCTGGGGTGAGATGGGTGATGTTTGAACGAAGGTTTCAGCAGAGAGGTCAGTGGTGGTTGTGGGGGTAGCTGTGGTTTCAATGGTTACTTCTTGTTCAGTGACGGGTATCCTGATAGTCTTACCTGCTCATGGTAATGTGTCAACTCTGCGTTTGTCATACCTCACGGACTGGCGGACTGCAGTGTGGACAGCCTCCGGAACTCCTAAAGATTCTGACACTAATTTGAGAGTGTCAATGAAATGTTGGTCCACCCCCTCATCTGATAGCATTTCTTGCATCAAAGCTTGACCTGATACAAGAGAGAGTTGATGCCTTTCTTGTACTGCTTTGATTGTGTCGTATAACCTTTGTAGTTGAGCTGTATATGCTGGTGCACCTACAAGTTCTGGCACTTCTTGTTGCTCATCTTGATGCTCTTGATCATAATCCTCCTCATCTTCCTCCTGTTCTCCATCTCCATCATCCTCTTCATCCACTTCAATGGTGGTGACAGGTGCTTGGGAGGTTGTGGCCTGCGTTTGCACGTTCTCCACTTGTTGTTCCTCTTCTGCCTCTAGCTCTACATCTTGTAATAATTGTTCGAAATCTTCATTCGTGAGTTCTTCCAAAGGTGCACCACTGGGAAATTCAAGATCGGTTGGGATGGGAGGGAATATCAAGGTAGACCCATCGGTGCTGCGTCTTGGAAGTCGGAGTGTGAATGGTCGGACTCTTCGGGGTCGAGGTGTGACATCTGGTGTTAGGGTGGCTCCATGTGGTTGAGCACATGGGACTTGGACAGTGCCTCTCATCTTCTTAGAAGGGGGTCCAGTGGATGTCCTACCTCTAAACTACTCTACAGGATTCCACATTAGGGCCCGTTGAATGGGGATGTCATAAGCCAAACACCTATAAATGATTCTCATCAAAGCACAGCAACCATATAAAACCTGTTTCCGCGGCCATCGTTTGTGAGCTAGGTGTATCTGATCAATTATCCAATGGGGTAAGTTGATGGTGAGGCTCTGTGTCTCTGCCAGATACAAACTAAACCAAATCTTTTTGGGCGGCATGGTGAATCTATCTTGTGCAGGAAAAGCAAAGTGTTGCATGCACATGCGAAGGTGTATTGCAATATTAGGCGTCATGGACACCATGTCCTTGAGTTTGGTGAGACTTCGATTCTTCATGTAATCCGGTACTAGGGTTTCCTTCTCTGTAGGAATATGCATTCTGCGCATATTTAGAGCCTCTCTCACCAAGTTGTTTGATAGCTTGAACCTCTTGAGTTCATTCCCCTTTGTCAGAGATGGAATCACAAATGAGCTTGCACCTTTTGGGTTCTGGTTTGGAGTCAAGGTGTTGATAAGATAGTAGCATTGTAATTTCTCGAATTCTCTTGTAAAGAAATGGTATCTGCCTTGCTTCCCATTGAAGTCCAACTCTGATTCCCATAGGTACTGTAACATAATCCTGGTAGGAGATGGTTGAACCACACCCTAAGAGAGAGGATTAGGAAGTAATCCTCAACCATGGCTTTTGGGGCAAGTGGTTAGCCCATCACATTCCTAACCAAAAGGTTGTGAGTTCAATTCCTTACATTGGTATCAGAGCCTAGGAAGTAGGCTTGGGCAAAGTGGAATGATCCAATGGCCTCTAAAAAAGGCGCTTGGGCATCCTCCATGTGAAAGGGTAGGAATTGTGGAAAGCGCGTGCGTCGGTTTCAAGGATGGACCTTACAATGATTGGGGTGTATCTCTCAATCCGTAGGTCGGATTGAGGCGTGTAATATACCGTTGGAAAGCTCTCGGAACGAACTTTCCAATGAGCTAGCTTGGAAGTGTGAATTCCTTGGAAATCCTTGGGTGGCACTTGATTGAGTGTTCAAGATACCAAGCATGGGTGAGAACAAGGTTCAAGACTGAGGTTGAGAACAAGGGCTCAAGACACCAAGGTTGCGAACAAGAAGGTTCAAGACACCAAGGTTGAGAGCAAGAGTTCAAGAGACCAAGGTTGCGAACAAGGTTCAAGAAACTGTGCGAGGTTGAGGGACATCAATTCAAGGGCACCTAGGGAGTTCAAGGGACTGATCACCGAGGCTAGAGGGATACAAGAGTAGATCATTGAGGACAATGATCGACCAAGGGGGGAAGAATGTAACATAATCCTGGTAGGAGATGGTTGAACCACACCCTAAGAGAGAGGATTAGGAAGTAATCCTCAACCATGGCTTTTGGGGCAAGTGGTTAGCCCATCACATTCCTAACCAAGAGGTTGTGAGTTCAATTCCTTATAGGTACGTTCCCTCACCCAAGGGTCTTGCCACTTCAGTAAACCAGTGGGAAGTCTTTCCTACGGGCATGGTGTGGCCATGCGGCGGGTCCGCAATAGGTATGATTTTGATGGCCTGCAATTCTTCTGGTCTTTCATTTGTCTCAGGCAACACGGGTAAGCTGTCTAAGTCCACCACTTGCTGGCTTGTTTCTGTTTGAGAGCTAGTTCCTGCTGCCTCAGCCATGTTGAAAACTTCGCAGCTGGTTCTGTGAGAATATATGAATGAATGTTAACATTGCAATGGACACAAAAAATGACACGGTGTCCCTTGTTACAACATTAACCTAAGGTTCGGGGGAGGTTAGGGGTTAATAAGTGCTCGGTGCTTGTGTGTGTAGTTAGGAATTGGGTAGACCTACAAGCTAAGCGGAATGATGTGATGTGAGAGTGAAGTGGTTAGTAGGTGGTCATGGATTTACAATTGGGGTCCGGGGGTTTGTTACAAGTCTTAGGCTGCCAAATGCCGTGGATGGGTTTTGCTCTTGGTTTCGTAGAGACTCTCGAGAGCTTTATAGGTGTGTCAGCTTGAAAGTGAGGCCTTTTAGGGACCCATTTACAAGTGATTCTGTTCGTGCTCATTGGCCTTGGTGTGTTCCTGAGTGTTAAAAACGAGTGGATACCGGCTGTGCGAGTGAATGGATCATGCTGTATAGGGTGTGTTCTTGGTGTAGCTATTTAAGCCCTCAAACAAGCCTTAGGCACCCAAGTTTGTCTTGATTGTGGGCTGGCCTTCATCGACTTCTTGGGCACCCAAATAGACTTCACGTTAGCAGAAGAGCTTCTGAAAGACTTCTTATTAGTGTCGTGTTGTTGGTTACCAATAAGAGGCTTTGCTCGTGTGGTTGGCTTGAGTGCAACCGGGTGTTCGCCTTTCCGCACCCACACTTGTTTCACTAGCTGAGATATTTTGCTGCGCGGGTACTTTTGATCTCCCACATAGGTAGTACTCTGCTTCTTCTGCCTTTGATCCACCTTTGGTTGCTGCCTCCCTCTGGCCTTTGGAAAAGAAGGGAGTTCCGTCGCATCCCTGACTCCTTTATTACGAACATCATTCCTCTGCAACACATAGTTTTGGACAAGAAAAACATGGTCATGTTCATGTGTACTCCTGGAAGGACCAGGAGTGTGTGCCTTTCCTAGTTCCTTGAGTGCTCCATTATCTAACTCTACAGTAATTCGACTATGATTGACCCAAACCTGAAGAAGTCCACTTCTTAGGTTTAAGTTGACTGCTTGGTCATAGATCCAGTCTTGACCCAAGACAAGGGGTTCAGTGAGGTCCTCATCTTGACACACTAGTACTTTAACTGTCATTGCCTCATCATGAATATAGAGGGGAAGTTCCACCTCGCCCATGCAAGGGGTTTCCATGCCTCCCAATCCTATGAGATATGCTTCCACAGGATTGACAGTTAATTGCAACTCTTGACAGTGAGACAATTTAACAGCACTAGTGGCTGCACCTGAGTCAATCAAGGCTCTTACAATCCTTGCACTCTTTCCTTGCCCTATATCTACGGTTATGAAAGGACGTCGATCAGTTATCCTATGTGAGCTAACACCTGAAACTTCACACATAGCCACATGATATCCTTGATTTGTATATGCATCTGGCACAGGTTGCTCTCTACCTTGTCTTCTTAATTTCATTCTCCATATGCGCTCTAGGGCTTCCGCTTGAGCTTCTTCTCGAATTCGTTTTTCCTCCTCTTTACGTTGCTTAGCAGTATTGAGTCGACTTAGCATTTCCTCCGTGAGGGGTTCCTGATACAACTTGACTCTGCATCCGCTAATATAGTTTGGGAGAACATCACCCTCTAAAGTGGCTAGTTGTACTGCTCCACTCGTGGAGATCCTATTGATGATCATAGGTCCGTAGCCTCTCTTTTCTAGCTTCCTTGCCTGTTGTTTCAATGTGTAGAATAAAATTAGATCTCCTGCTTTCAAGCCCTTATCCTTCACATGGGCATCAAAGTATGCCTTCTGTCTCTTCTTAGCTGCATATATCCCTATAGCTGCTCTCAGTCTTGTTTCTACTAATCGTTCAAGGTCAAAAAGTCTCGAGGAGAGTTCATGACCCGCCCATTCGTGCTCTTGTGCTACCTTCAATGTAGGTATCAAGAAGTCCAAGGGTAGCACCGCGTTTTGGCCAAATACCATCTGAAAGGGGGTGGCTTGGAGTACCGTTTTGTAGGCGACTCGGTATGCCCAAACAGCATGGTGTAGCTGTTTGTCCCAATCAGAGCGTTTAGTGTTCACTAATTTTGTCAGTACATTGCATAAGATCTTGTTGGTGCTTTCGGCTTGTCCATTAGCTTGAGGGTGATAGGGGGCAGACTTCTTATGAACTACCAAGAATTCTTGGAGTAGATTTTCAATCACTTCGTTCAAGAAATGAGTGCCTCTATCACTTACTAGCTCTATAGGTAGCCCATATCTTGTGAATACATTTTCAAACAAGAATTTAGCCGTTGTCTGAGCGTCGTTCTTTGTCGTAGCTTTTACCTCCACCCACTTGGTGAGATAATCCGTGGCCAAAATGATATATTCAGCATGTGAACCCTTAGCTGGGGGATTAATAGGGCCTACAAAGTCTATTCCCCACTTAGAGAATGCACGTCCACCCATCATAGGTTTCAGTGGCATCTCATCTCTGCGTATAGGATACTGAGTTCGCTGACAGACATCACACCGTTTCACATAGGTATGTGCATCCATGTGAAGGGTCGGCCACCAGAAGCCCGCAAATAGTATTGCCTTGATCACCCGATCTGGTCCAAAGTGTCCTCCTGCTACACCTTGGTGAGCAGTGTCCAAGATCTTGAGATACTCACTCTCATGGACACATAGTCTCAGGTAACCGTCTTTACCACGTTTGTATAAATTATCACCAATAAGTGAGTAATCCTGGGCTTCTTGTTCTAAAATCCTTTTCCTAGCCAGAGTCATATTTGGAGGGAATGTTTTCATCCTCAGGAAGGATACTAGTGGTTCACTCCAATCTGGCACTAGGGACACTTGATAAAGAGTGGCATGTTCCACAGGTGGTTTAGTGCAACAGATTGGGCATTCCTTGCACAACTTTTGGACATCAGCTTCCATAGTTGGCCAATGTACTCCTAGTCTCCTTAGTGTTTGTAGGGTTCGTTGCTTTGAATAGTGTTGCTCTAATGCACCTACATGTGCTAATTGCAACCATTTTGCGTACTCATCCTCTTCCACACAACAGGCCAAGATCCCTTGATCTGTGTGCTTGTACATACTTCCAGCCATGATGTGATACTTTTGGGCTTTTACTACCTCCCTATCCTGCGTGTTTATTACTGGATGGTTAGGTCCGTATGTCAATACTGGCACTAATGGCTTAGCCCACTGCGGTACCACTTCCAAGTTAAACAAGTAAGCATCAGGAAGGTCATCTGATACTCCTTGTGGGGCTTCTCCACATGTGAGCCTAGAAAGATGATCAGCTCTCAAATGAGTCCTCCCTTTCCTTACCACAACCTCGAAATCATATTCCATTAGTAAGAGAAACCATCTTACTAATCTTCCTGTATTGCATGGTTTGTTCACTAGATATAACAATGCTTGGTGGTCAGTAAAAAATTTAAACTTATTTGCAAGCAGATAATGTCTAAACTTTTTGACCGCATACACCATGCCTAAGCCTTCTCTCTCAGTAGTGGTGTAATTTTGTTCAGCTGCATTCAATTTGTCTACTAGCATAGGCAATTGGAAGATCCATATTACCTTCACCCGTAGGTTGTGCGAGTACACATCCAATAGCATAATTGGATGCATCCACGTGAACATGGAATGGCTTGTTCCAATCTGGTGTGGTTAAGATTGGTGCTGAACATAATCGCCGTTTAAGCTCATTGAAGGAATTCTCACATTCCTCAGTCCACTCAAAGTTTGTCAGAAGTCCGTACATGGGCTTTGCAATGACAGCATACATGTGAATGAACCGGCGGTAGTAACCACAATGTCCCATGAAAGCTTGTACTTCCTTGACATTCCTTGGCCTTGGAAGTTCGGCTATGGCTCTCACTTTCTCTTCATCGGTGGATATGCCATTCTTTGACACTATGTGTCCTAGAATCATGCCTTGCCTGACCATAAAAATGCACTTTTCTAGGTTCAGGCAGACTTGATATTCTCTACATTTGTCAAAGATTTGTCTGAGTTCAGGAATATGGGTTTGTCTAATGTTGGAATGAGCACAAAGATCATCAACATAGACTTCTTAATTCTTCCTCAGGAACTCCTTAAATACATGGCACATTAGTCTCTGGAAGGTAGCTGGTGCATTGGTAAGCCCAAATGGCATTACACGAAAGGCAAATATACCCCACTCTATGGCAAAAGCTGTCTTATGCTGATCTTCTGGAGCTATGGCTACTTGATTGTAGCCCGAAAATCCATCGAGGAAGCTGTACACTTCCTTGCCTGCTGCTCTTTCTAAGAGATGCTCTGTGATAGGAAGCGGATAGTTATCTCGAATTGTGGCTGCATTAACCTTCTTCAAGTTAATGCATACACGCAGCTTACCATTCTTCTTGGGCACCACTACGATGGAGGATACCCACTCAGTGTGCTCAATTTCATAGATAAATCCAGCTTCAACCAGTCTATCTATCTCCTCTTTGATCTTGGCAGCGTAATTATCGTTATATGTATAGGGTTTTTGCTTAGAGGGTTTAGCATCTGAGGTCATGGGGATAGTGTGTGAGCATATGTCAGGGTCAACACCTTTCAAATCCTTGTAACTCCAAGCGAATACATCTCTGTATTCTCTTAGCAAGGCTATTAACGCATGCTCTTCTTCCTCTGTTAGGTCATGGCCTATGTACATGCATCTCTCCTCTCCTTCTTCTAGGGCCACTACTATTTTCTTGGTCGTTTCTTAGTTATCATAGGCCTCTCCTAATTGTGCCTCTCGTTTAGGCATTCTTATCATGACTCTCCTATCGTCTATCTCATACTTCTTAAAATTTTCTGGGACCTCAAACAAAGATTCTTCCTCTTCTGGTGAGACTTCTCTCTTCTTTCATTTCTTTCCTTCTTCCTTTGGGGTCACATGTGTTGCTAATCTTACATCATTTGTAAGCTCTCCATGCCTCTGGGGTTGAAATTCTACTTCATGGAAGTATTCTTCATCTGATGCAAATGGTGGGTCCATAATGATTGACTCTAGATCAGAGTCACTTGCATCCTCAAATGCATCAGGGCTAGGTTCACATTCTTCTAGAACTGCCTCTCCCATGATTGGCTCTATGGAGAAGACTGAAATGTCATAGCCATCCTCATCACAGTGAGGTGTCCATTGTTCCTCATTGATGGCTACATCCATTGTTGCTAGGATTTCTGCCAAGCCATGGGGTTCAAATTCCTCATCAGGAAAGACTACAGGTGCATAGGGTGGGTCGTGAATTGATCTATGGTTTTCTTTTGCACCTACCTCTCTGGCTTTTTCTCTCTTCTCTTCCTCTACTGCTACTTTACACATCCATAACTGAGTGTCTTCATGCATCCATGAGGATCCTGATCCTATGGAATGCACCGATTCCATATCATCTTTGGCTCTATGGATGGGGTTCCATTGGATAGGAGGGACATCTCTATGAGAGTAATCCTTGAGATTGACTTTGGTCGTAACACTTAAGTGCTGCAGGTACAAAGAATTGGTTCCCCAATCCTGTACCACTTGCAACTGTCGCATAAAAGGTCGTCCCAAGATCATTTCATAGGCATGGTTCTTGCTAAAATCACATATAGCAAATGTGTGCTCGAACTCAACACCACAGGTGGTGAGAGTTATTCCTTGTAGCAATCCTAAGGGTCTCTCTATATGACCATCGGCCATCTGCAATTTCATCCTCGTGGGCCTGAGTGCTGGCTTGCCCCAACGCTTCCATAGGGAAGTGGTGGCAATTGCAACTCCTGCGCCTGAGTCCAAAATTGCCTTGGTGGTGTACTCCTGGTAGGTAATGGGAATATAGGTGTTCCCTTCTTCACCTTCACACATATCTCCTATCTTATCCAAGGGTATCTCTGGCACCTCCTATGTGATCCTACCTGGGAATGAGGTTTCACTATCGCTGGTACTTGTTTGGCGACATGTTTCCATAATTCAGGTCTAACCTTGAGTAGCTCTTCCAAAGTGAGATTGCACTGCACTTTGGTGTTTTTCACTACCTCTGTGTTCCTAGGTAAGACTGAGTCTCATTTCGTACCATGACCGTGGGTGCTCTCATACAAGTAGACTTAGCTTCCCATGGGCCTGTGAAGTGGGGTAATTCTTGTAGAGAGTTAGACTCAAAGTCTAGTCTGTCCTGAGAGTGGGTGCTCTCCTGCTCCTCATAAATGGATGGGATGTCTTGTGGGAACTGGTCGCGTGCATCATCCACAAGTTCAATAGGAGGAGGGACTTCACTCTCTTTAGCCCATTTGTCTTCTTGAATCTCGCGTAGGAATTCTGGTGTGAACCGATTCATAGAAGATGATGTGTCTGGCTCCGTAGAGTTAGGCACATAGGCTTCAGGCACATAGGCTTCCTGAGCAGGAATGCTTAATCTTTCACTGGCCTTGTCCTTGTGTTGAGAGGCGGGTTCCTTTTCTGATTGTGCAATCAGCTTCTCTATTCTTTCTAACAGTCCATCAAAGTGCAACTGTGTCTTCGCTGAACTAGAGATGTTAAACAGGCGACTGGCCTCAAACATGGTCTGAGCCAATTCCACCATCTTAGCACAAATTTTGGTTCGTTCTAACTCTAGTTCTGCTCTTGGGTAACATTTTTCATGATCAGTTACGTTTGGCCCTTCTTGGATTCTGGCCTGATATGCTTTAAGCATCATATTAAGGTCCTCGAGAATGGGATCTGCTAGGACTGATCCTACTCTACGGGGTGGTGGAATTAGTTGAGGCGGGTCGGAAGGTGGCGGGTCAGATGGAGTTGGGAATGGTGGAAGTGGGGTAATGTGAGAGGGAGTTTGAGACGTGAGTTCAGTTATCCTGGCCTTTGTTTCTCTGAGGCTTTCCTCGAGTTCACTCATCTTTTTTGCCCATTGCCGTTTCATTCTCTCACGGCTATCTCTCTGTTTCACTAACATCTGGGCTCTTCTCCTGGTTTACCCCTGGGTTTTGCTGCAATGCTTGAGCTCTAGTGATCACTTGCACGGGTGTAGTGGAAGTGACACTTCCTGTGGAATCTACTACTAACCCAAGAACGTTAATAGGAGTAATTTTTGGCATATTATTAGGATTCTTGGGGCAGTCTCGTAAGAGATGATCCTTTCCACACTCTTGGCAAAAACCCTGAATCGTCACTGACTAGGGTTGTGTAGGTGGAGGCAAGGGACAATCACGAATGAGGTGATCCCCCTGACATCTGTAGCATGGTCCTCTAGGGAATGGGGGTCTTACCTGCCTAGGTTGAGGTCTAGGGTTGGGGTTTGCATACATGACGTTTGTGTAATCTGCCTCCCAACTAGGTTCATTTGGCTCTTCACTATAGTAGGACTCACCATGTTCAGGAGATTGCATGTAGTAAGCCTGGGGGCTATCAACATGTGTAGAATCGAAGCTATGGTCACTGGGATCACTTTCTGAAAGCACTGGTGTTACAGGGACTATAGCTCTATTCAGGTTTTCTTCTGCAGCAGCATACTTTACCGGAATCACATTAGCTGGAGCTGGGGGTTGTTGTGCTAGCACAGGCTGAGGCCTTTGTTGGTTTTGGTAGGGTTGGTAAGTTTGTTGAGGCCTAGCGTACTGCTGAGGTGGGTACTGGTTCTGGTATCTTCCTTGTTGAGGGTATGGCTGTGGGTACATCTGCCTAACGGTTTGCTTATTGTAGGGGCAATCTTGCGCGGTGTGATTGGTGTACCTTCGTTCTATGGTGCAGTACTGGCTACTAGGATTAACTTGGGTTTGGGCCATAATGGGACATACATTCGCCATGTGGTCGCCACCACAAGTATAGCACGTTTTCACACGGGCGAACCTTGGGATTTGTTTGTTAGTGACACCTAATTTCTGAGCTACTTTCTCTGCAAGTTCCTCAATTGATGTGGATTGCGTGGAAGAGAGGCTAGAGGCACTATGCGAATCTTTATATATCTTGGAAAGCTCTAACTCCTCCCCTAGGTTATCCTCAATGTCAATGCACATGCGTACACAATCTTCTATGGTCCTAGGGTCCTTCAAGTACACATAAGATCTCAATTTGGTACTTAGCAATCCATCCAAGAATAAAGCCACTTGCTTAGCTGGTGTGGGTAGCTCAGAAACAGGGCATCTTTCTAAGTATTGCCTAAATCTTCTTCCTGCAAGTCTCACGGTTTCTTGAGGGGTCTGCTTGAAGCTGTGAATCAGCGAGGAGGTATTATGCCTTATGCCACTCTTAGAGAATTCAATAATGAAAGCCTCTAGGAGTTGGTCTATGCTCCTGAACTGCCTCTCATTTAGTGGTTGAAACCATGTCAGGGTAGTGTTCCTAAGGGTCAGACCAAAGGCATTGTACTGCGTGAATAGATCCTCCACTTGTTCAGCTCTCAGGACTTGCCTAAACTCAACCACATGATCGTATGGATCTCCAGTGCCATCGAAGTAATTCTTCATGGACTTAACTAGTTGAGTCGGTCTCAAAGTCCTTGTGTGCTCTCTAGGTCGTGGTAGAGGGAACTCATCCGCATTTCTTTGATTCCTGTGAGCTCTAAGTATCTCAGGTTCTACTCTATTTGTTTCCGTCCTCGTTCTTTCTCTGCCCACTAGGTTGGCAAAGCTTACTTCTGGTCTATCTCTACTTCTGTCTCTTTGCATTCCATGAGCTTGGGATGTTCCAGCTCCAGGGTGACCATAGGATACATTCGATCTTGGTTGGGGGAAAACGAATTCACCCTTCCAAGTGTAAGCATGCCTATCATTTTCTGTCACCACAAAGATCCTCTCCAAAGCGTGATCTAAGTAGGTCACTCTACCTGGGCTTTCAGGATCCTTAAACTCATAGATCATGATTGTTCCTATATCAATTGGCCGATCAGGTTTGTACCTCCAAAAGGCTTCGTCAGTCTCTCGATTGAGGAGCAAATCTATGCTCTTATTATCCTGGGGAATCCACTCCGGTGTGATAATCCTAGTGAGAACCGATTTACCTCGAGGGGTTCTAGGTTCTGCACCCATGTTTCCTTGCTCCAGGTCACCTAAGTCTGCTTTGGGGATCACATTTCCAAATTTGTCCGTCGTATCTGGGTGACTGGTGACTACATATATGGTTCCTTCTTTGTCCAAGTATGCTCCATTTTCAAACTTGACAGCTGGGTGCTCTAGTCCAATGGATTGATCAGGATTCTTAATCTGTACCACTGATCTTCCTAGGCCATCCTCATAGATGCTGGCACCTAATCGGTTGGTCCTAAGGTATTCCAACTGCGTTTTGTAAGGGCCTTCTACCCTATGCAAGTATGGCACTCCTGAACTTCCTGTAGGTCTCTCCATACCTTGAGACATCTCGGATTCACTAGTCTCAGAACTTGGGTAGTATGAGTGGTGGCTCAACTGTTGGGCCCACGACCTAGCAGTGTGGTTGACACTAGCCTCTGAAGACCTAAGGCTTTGTCTATCCCTTACTAGATGTCGCCCTGATCTAAGGTTCATAAGCCTAATTGAATAACCCAAATTTGCCCAAGTACAACCTCGTTGCAGAGTCCTTTTGTATCAGTTACTTGATTCTTTTTAGTTGATTCCTGTGGTAAAATTCTTGTCTGATATCACATCGCAAGGTATATTTGAGTGTAGTTCCGCACTTAAAGTTGCTCGTTCCATGTTAAGTACTTTTCCTTTAAAGTTCTCGATAGTACAAAGATAATGTCCTTAGCTTGAACTTGAGAGTTTAGGTCTGCTTCAACTTGATAATTGCCTATCGTCGCCGTGACTTACTCCTACCTCTAGTCGTTCTTAGCCTAAACTAGGAATTGACAGAGAGGGTTGAAAGTTTCCAACCTTTTCTGTCCTGCTTGGTTGCCCTTGAATGCCCAGGAAGTGTGTTCCCAAGCTTGCACTTACACTTGCTTTGAACACCTTTCGATGCTCTCAATAGATCTGTAGAGTTCCAAAGTTAGCTTTAATATTTAAATTCCAAAGACAGAACCAATGATTCTCATTCCTGTAGCACAAATACTAATTTGCATAGTGAATTTTAGGAACACAATTCTTAAGACCCCTGACTTTGATCCCCCTAGGTATGGTCAACTTCAAAATACCCTAGCTAAAAATCAACGCATTATCTTTATAAAAGCCCTAGAGCTCAAAAAATGAATTTCGTATGAAAAAGTTATGACCGTTCAGGGTTCTAGGGTTAAGACAGGGTTCAAACAGGATCACTGTGCAACAGGTTTTCCCCAAGTTGTTTTCCTAAGGCCTCCTTATGTGCTCTAGATTAAGATGTTTATGCCCAAAATTAGCCCAACTCTTCAATTTAAAAACCCTAAAAAATTGGCTAAAATTGGCTATCAATCGCGATGGACAGGGCTGTCAATCGCGATGGACAGGAGTCGGTCGCGATGGACAGGCAGTCAATCGCGATGGACAGAGTATCAATCGCGATGGACAGAGTATCAATCGCGATGGACAGGGCAGGCAGTCAATCGCGATGGATAGAGTATCAATCGCGATGGACAGAGTATCAATCGCGATGGACAAAGTATCAATCGCGATGGACAGGGCAGGCAGTCAATCGCGATGGACAGGCAGTCGGTCGTGATGGACAGGCAGTCGGTCACAATGGAGAGGCAGTCGGTCGCGATGGACAGGCAGGCTGTCAATCGCGATGGACAGGCAGTCGGTCGCGATGGACAGGCAGGCTGTCAATCACGATGGACAGGCTGTCAATCGCGATGGACAGGCTGTCAATCGCGATGGACAGGCAGTCGGTCGCGATGGACAGGCAGGCTGTCAGTCGCGATGGACAGGCTATCAATTGCGATGGACAGAGCTGTCAATCGCGATGGACAGAGCTGTCAATCGTGATGGACTGAAATTTTGCAAGATTTTCAAAAATTTTTGTGGAAATGTGGTGTGCAGGGTCTCTAGTCCACTGTGGTGCACTCAGATTTACCAAAAGATGAAAATTTCTGTCAATCGCAATCGACAGGAGTCGGCGACTGCGAGACAGTTCTGCACATTTCTGGAGGGGATGATGAAGCTGAAACCTGCAAGAAACTCCAAAAGCATGCAGAGAAAAGCACACAACAGTTCGCTCTCTCGCTCTCTCTCACAAGTGAAATGAAGGAAATGAAAGGAGGAAGAGGATATAGTCAAAAAACTGAAATTTTCGCGATGATGGAAGTGGAGGTGGAAGATGGGGATGATGATGATGGTGATGATGGTGATGATGGTGGTAAGGTAAGAAAGAGAAAAATAGGAAAAGTAAAGAAATTACCTACAACGCCAACGTCTCGAATCTACGTCTTACCATCACACGCTCGTCCTCAAAGCTCGATCCCCGGCAACGGCGCCAAAATTTGGTGTAGCTCAGTGATGAGTAGCACCTCCTTTAATGTCAATCCGAGAAGACGTGAGGATGGTATGAAGACCATGAGCAAGTGGAAGCACAAGTGCGTGAGTGAGAAGCAAACAAGCATGCACACACATACACACACACGCGCACACACGGCAAGACAAAGAGTGAGAAGCAATGGAGTTCTTAGATTCCTTTCAAAAAGCTCTTACAAGTTCATTTCAATTACAAGCTAACCTCAAAACTGAGCTCTCTAGCTCTTTTTATAGTTTTTGACTAGGTTTTGGCCATGTCCAGACCTAGTGTCCGGCCTAGTTAAAAATTAGGTTCCAGGGCCGATTTGAGGGCTTAAACGGAGTCTAAAAAATATGAAAATTGATATGTAGGTACTTCTAAGGCTCCTCAAGCTCAAGGACTCCTTGGCTTGCACAAAATGGAGCTACAAAAATATGAAATGGTATTTACAATGATTGTTAGTGATAAGAATCACTGTTATAAAGATGTTGGTTTGGAAAAATTTGAAGGGCCTATCTGCCAGATTTGCGTCGACTGCTTTGTCTACTTACTCCTTCACCTCGCTCTGACTCTCTCCGCTGGCTTCCTTGTCTAGTCAGTCCTTGGGTGCCCATACTCCTCTCAACAAACATATAGTGGCCTGGTCAGTCACAGACTGTATATGTTCTTTAATAAAACATATAGTGGCCTGGTCATTCACAGACTGTAAGTTTGACCGCATTTGTAAGACCTAAGAAGTTTGTGTTCGTGTTTCCTGTGTACTGTGTTTTCTGCGTATTCTACGGCCTCTGTGCGGAGTACTGTGTGCGGCCTCAGGAGCTCTGCTTTCTACTCTGAGCATATCGTCGTGGAGCTCTCGAGAAGGAGAGCGCACTGTGGTGCATCACCATTGGAACACTTCACTCGTATCAGAGCAGGTCGAGACAAAACCTTTGTTCCGTTTGTGCGAGCGAAGGGAGCACCCCCCCCAGGTTTTCTCCAAGGCTTACGACTAAGGCGGTGACCAAGGCATAGACCTTGGCATACCTTGTCATCCGAGTCACCGTTGGCGCCGTTGGCTGCGCGCGAGGGAGGACCTCAACGATCAAGGAATATAGAGGTTCCTGGTACTTCCCGGGAGGTCACCCATCCTAGTACTGTTCCCCCTAGAGCTCGCTTAACCGTGGCAATCTCTTGCCACTAAGCTACACTCTTGTGGTGTTTGAAGAAGGGGAAAGACTAAGCTTGAAATTACCTTGAACAAGTTTTGGTCCCTCAAAGCTTCATTTTTGCTTTCAAAGCCTATTTCTGAAGCAATTTTGGGGTGTTTTTTTGGAGCCATTTTGGAGTACTTTTGCACATAGTTCTCTTCGCACAGGTCCAAGAACATCAAGAAGAGTGTTCCTTGTACTTTTGAGACAATAAATATCAACCTTTGGGCTGTAGTTTCAGCCACACTCATAAAACTACAGGTTTCTCGAGGGGTTTTCAGTTTTGGTGGGAGCAGTCGCTACAAATTTATGCAGGTTTTTAAAGCCTAAAACATCAGAGTTGACAGACACTTGCAGGTGTTATTGGCTAGTTTTTGGGCTGTGTACTCAGCCTTTTAGTGTCATTTTACTACATATATTGAGCACATACACACCATGTACGCTTCTGTGGATACCGCTTATGTACGTCCATGTGGTCATTGATATAGCGGTTACGTTCTTTGCATAAAGCCTTTTACGTTTGATAAAGAGGGTCGTGGTGAGGTTTTCTTAACTGGGAGACACCCAGATGTTGGGGTCTCTTCGGTGATGCAGGTGGAAGACTTACCTAGCCTCGCCATAGGAGATGTATGATAGTTGTTCATAGGTGCTCGATAAGCCTAGTTGGATTCTATTGGGTAACTGATTATATGCAGTGGAGTCAGTGATTCACTATGCAGGTAGACATGTCAATACTTGCAGTTTTATGATACTTTGACACTGGTCATATGCTAATTTTGCAGAGGATACTCTGGCAAAATTTTTTGAGATTTCTGGTTTAGTCAACTATACAGTAGTCGATTTACTCCTTGATACACTTATTTGTTGGTGTTTGGACTCTTCTAGCTCCATTATCATTCTATTCAGTTCTGTATGATCATGGCATCAGAGGTCTCAGGCACATCCGGTGGATCAGGGTCTAGTGCTAGTGTTCCGAGGAGGAGCTATAACTTGCAGGGCAAAGACTATTTTGAGATCCGAAAATTTGATGGCACAAACTTTGCTCTATGGAAGAAATAGATTAAAGATGTGCTGATTCAAAGGAGGCAATGGAAGCCAGTAAATGGGATTTCAAAGAAGCCTGCTGCCATGGATGAAGATGATCGGGATGAGTTAGATGAAATGGCCAGGTCTACCATTCGCTTGCACTTGGCAGATAATGTTTACTTTACAGTATTAGACTGCGAAAGTGCAGAGGAGCTTTGGAAGAAGTTATGCAATACATATGAAAAAGAGACGGCATCAAATAAAGTGTATCTGATGAGAAAATTATATGACCTTCGTATGAAGGACACAGATAGTGTTGCTCCTCATCTAAATGAGTTTGATGCTATATTCTCCCAGTTACAAGCTCAGAAAATGGATATGGATAATGAAATGAAAGCAGTATTGTTGTTATGCACCCTGCCATCATCATGGGATACGTTTTGCATAGCTATTAGCAACAGTGCACCTGGCGGTAAACTTCTCTATGATGACATGTGTGGAGCACTCTTGAGTGAGGAGATTGGTAGAAAATCTATGGTTGGCACTCAGAGTGGAGATGCATATAATGTTCGTGATTCTTACCAAGGAAAGAATCAACAATGTGGCAGGAGCAAGAACAAGGAAAAGAATGGTCAACGGAATAAGAGTAGAAGTAAATCAAGGAAGAGGGATATCGAATGCCATTTTTGTCATAAGAAAGGACACATGAAGAAAGACTGTTATGCATTAAAGAATGCTAAAGGTAAAGGACAGAATGTTGATGGGCATGTTAAACAATTACCTGCACCATCTACTTCGACTGTGAAGATTGAAGAAATTAATGCTATTTCTGATGATGCTGATGTGTTGACACTTGATAGTACTGTGCCATCTGAGGCACTTATGGCTGATTCTCTTTCCCACACCTGGCTGCTAGATTCTGGTGCTTCTTTCCATGTGACACCACATAGAGAATGGTTCTCTAATTATGCAGCAAAGTCTCTTGGTACCATGAGACTTGGTGACTCTTACCAGTGTGATGTTGTGGGGATTGGAGATGTGGTTGTGCAATTCATTGATGGTTCAAAATTTACTATGCATAATGTACGCCATGTACCTCAGTTATCACGCAATTTGATGTCAGTTGGTCAACTTGATGACCTTGGTTACAAGGTGGTCTTCTATGCTCAGTCCTTTCGTATATCAAAGGGCAATATGGTTATTGCAAAAGGAAGCAAAGTTGGCTCACTTTATCCTTTATTTGTATCAGAGAAAGAACACTTGTTAGCTGTTACTGAACAGCCTATGGCTTGTATTTGGCATGGTGGTTTGGGCCATATATCTCGTAGTGGAATGGAAAATCTTTCTCGTTCTGGCTACTTACCTGTGTTATCTTTCTCTGATTTTTCATTTTGTGAGCATTGTCAATATGGAAAACAAACGAGAAATGTGCATAGAATGCACATTGACTCTTCAATTCAGCCTTTAGATCTCGTTCATACAGATGTGTGTGGTCCTATGCCCACTAGGTCCTTAGGTGGTTCTCTTTACTTTGTCACTTTCATAGATGATGCTACTAGAAAAGTCTGGGTATATCCTATCAAATCAAAGGATGATGTATTCCCTACTTTCAGAAAATGGCTTGCTTCAGTTGAGACTGAAAAAGGAACTAAGCTTAAGGCTTTACGTTCAGATAATGTGGGTGAGTATACCTCACGTGAATTCAGCCTTTTCTGTCAATCTAGAGGGATTCGTAGAGAGTTTACAGCTCCTTATACCCCAGTCCAGAATGGTGTAGCTGAGAGGATGAATAGAACTATTCAAGATAGAGTAGTCTCTATGTTGCATCATGCAAACCTCTCACAAGGTTTTTGGGCAGAAGCAGTACTGACTGCAGTTCATGTGATTAACCTTTCACCTAGTACTGCCAAAGGTCTGAAAGTGGCACAAGAGTTATGGACAGGGAAACCACCATATTATGATCATCTTCGAGTTTTTGGGTGTGAAGCATATGTTCATATACCCAAGAATCTGAGACAAAAGTTGGACCATAAGTCAAAGAAATGCATTTTTCTTGGATATGGTCAAGAAGGACAATTTGGATATCGCTTATGGGATCCTGAAACACGGTCAGTGATCAGAAGTAGTGATGTCATTTTTAATGAGTCGAAGATGCATAAACAGCCCATTAAGGAGGTTGAAGTGAGAAGAGTGGTGTTTGAGGATAGTAGCCCTCCGATTAGCATGCATAAAAAAACTACACATAGGGATGTTCAAGAGAATGTCCATTCAGATCAGTCTGCACATGTTCCTATTCAGCAACCATTGAGACGTTCTGCACGTGTCTCATATCCACCTGATAGATATGTTCCAGGTTTAGATTTTGTTATGCTAACAGATGCCGGTGAGCCTTCTTGCTACAAAGAGGCTATGCAGATAGAGGATCATGTTAAGTGGGAGCGTGCCATGAAGAGTGAGTTGGATTCTATTCCAAAGAATGGTACTTGGGACTTAGTACCTTTGCCAAAGGGCAGAAAAGCTTTACCATGTAAATGGGTATATAAGCTGAAATTCACATCAGATAGTGCTTCTCCAAAATATAAAGCACGAATTGTTGCAAAGGGTTTTAAGCAACAACATGGTGTTGATTTTGAGGAAATCTTCTCTCCAATGGTCAAGATGACTACTTTGCGCATGTTGCTTGGATTCGTTGCAATGGAGGACTTAGAGCTAGTCCAAATGGATGTGAAAACAGCTTTCTTGCATGGAGATCTTACAGATGAGATCTATATGGAACAACCAGAGGGTTATGTAGTTCCTGGCAAGGAAAGTCTAGTTTGTAAGCTCAAGAAGAGCTTGTATGGACTTAAACAGTCTCCTAGACAATGGTACCAAAAGTTTGATGCTTTTATGAAGTCCCAAGGCTATTCTCGGAGCAATGAGGATCATTGTCTCTACACAAAGAGATGTTCTGATGGCAGCTTGATATGCTTGATACTTTACGTTGATGATATGTTGATTGCTGGGAAGTCTTCTTATGATTTGTCACTTCTCAAAAAGAAGTTGAGTCAGACATTTGATATGAAGGATTTGGGGGATGCCAAACATATTCTTGGCATGCGCATTACTCGTGATAAGAGTAAAAGATGCATATACTTGTCTCAAAGTGAGTACATATCCAAAGTACTTCACCGATTCAATATGCAGGGTGGAAAGGCATTGAGTACACCTTTACCCACATATGTGAAATTGAGCAAGGATGACTGCCCCAAATCAGATGAGGAAAAGGAATTCATGACCAAAATTCCCTATCAGTCTACTGTTGGTAGTCTCATGTATGCTATGGTAGCTACGAGACTAGACATTGCATTTGTAGTGGGAGTTGTGAGCAGATATATGTCTAATCCTTGCAAGAAACATTGGGAAGCGGTCAAAATGATTTTGAGATATCTGAGTGGCACTAAGGACAAGTGTCTATGCTTAGGTAGAGGGAAAGCATTCATTATTGGTTACACAGATTTTGACTATGGTGGTTGTGTAGACAATCGTAAGTCTACATCAGGGTATATTTTTCATTTTGTAGGAGGTGCTATCTCTTGGAGATCTCGTCTTCAAGAATGTACAACTGTTTCCACCACAGAAGCAGAGTATGTTGCAGCAAGTGAGGCATGTAAGGAAGCATTGTGGCTTTCTCGTCTTGCTTGTGATATGGGTTTACCTCAGCATGTACCTCACTTGCTCAGTGATAGTCAGAGTGCCATTGCTTTGGCTAAGAATCCGGTCTATCATGCAAAGACCAAGCACATTGAGGTGAGGTATCACTTCATTAGAGATTGCTTAGCCACTGAGAGCATTATTCTTGAGAAGTTTCACACTCGAGATAATGTTGCAGATGCTTTGACTAAAGCTCTACCACAGGATAGCTTTCGACACTGTTGTCACTTGATGGGGGTTACTTGATTCTTGATCTTACGCAGTCACTTATATACTGTGTAACATGCCCATCAGGTGGGAGGTATAGTTTGTATACTTACACTCAGGTATTCTTTATCATTCTTTAATTTTTCTCCCATAGTTACTCTGGCCATATTGGCCTTTAGTGGGAGATTGTTACCGTTAGTGTCCATGTGAAAGGCCAAATGGCCACCGGACACTTCTTTGTATATGTTCTTTAATAAAACATATAGTGGCATGGTCAGTCACAGACTATAAGTTCGACCGCATTTGTAAGACCTAAGAAGTTTGTCTTCGTGTTTCCTGTGTACTGTGTTTTCTGCATATTCTACAGCCTCTGTGCGGAGTACTGTGTGCAGCCTCAGGAGCTCTGCTTTCTACTCCAAGCATATCGTCGTGGAGCTCTCGAGAAGGAGAGCGCACTGAGGTGCATCGCCATTGAAACACTTCATAATTCACATGCATACATACACATACATAATGCATATGCATACATACACATACATAATGCATACACACACATATGCATACATAATGCATACACACACATACACACATATGCATACATACACACATAGACACATACACAAACATAGACACATACACACACATAAACACATACACACTCATAGACACACACACATACACATAGACGCGCACACACATACACACACATATACACACACATAGACACATACACACATAATGATGCATTCACACACATACACACATAGACACACATATACACACACACATAGACACACATATACATACACACTCATAGACACACATAATGATGCATTCACACACATACACATGCATACACACATAGACACACATATACACTTACACATCCAAACATACACACTCATAGACACACATTCATACACACACACATCCAAACATACAAACTCATAGACACACACACATACACACAGACGCACACACACATACACACACATACACACATAGACACATACACACATAATGATGCATTCACACACATACACATGCATACACACATAGACACACATATACACACACACATACACACACATATATGCATACACACACACACACATAGAGAGACATACACACACATACACATACATGCATACATATGCATACATAATGCATATGCATACATACACATACATAATGCATACACACACATATGCATACATAATGCATATACACACATGCACAAACCTATGCATAAATACATGCATACACATACACACATACACACATACACACACATAAACACATACACACTCATAGATGTGTAGCGACACATACACATAGACACACACACATATACACAAACACATACACACATAGACACATACACACATAGACACATACACACATAATGATGCATACACACACATACACATGCATACACATACATATGCATACATACATGCATACACATAGACACATAAACACATACACACACATACACACATAAACACATACACACTCATAGATACACACACATACACATAGACACACACACACATACACACACATATACACACACACATGCACACATAGACACATACACACATACACATGCATACACACACATACACATGCATACACACATACAGACACATATACACACACATACACACATACACACACATATATGCATACACACACACATACACATGCATACACACATACAGACACATATACACACACATATATGCATACACACACACATAGAGAGACATACACACATAAACACATACATGCATACATATGCATACATAATGCATATGCATATGCATACAATGTACATACATACTTACATGCATACATAATGCACATGCATAGATACATACACACACACAAAGACACATACACACATAGAAACATTCACACACATAAACACATACATACTCATAGATACACACACATACACATAGACACACACACATACACACACATACACACATAATGATGCATACACACACATACACATGCATACACACATACAGACACATGTACACACACATTCACACACATATATGCATACACACACATAGAGAGACATACACACACATACACATACATGCATACATATTGCATATGCATATGCATACATACATACTTACATGCATACATAATGCACATGCTTACATACACATACATAATGCATACACACACATACACACATATGCATACATAATGCATATGCATATGCATACATACATACTTATATGCATACATAATGCACATGCTTACATACACATACATAATGCATACACACACACATACACACATAGACACATACACACATAATGATGCATACACACACATACATATGCATACAGACACATATGCATACATACATGCATACACATACACACACATAGATACATACATACACATAAACACATACACACTCTAGACACACACACATACACATAGACACACACACATATACACACACACATAGACACATACACACGTAATGATGCATACACACATACACATGCATACATAGACACACATAATGATGCATACACACACATACATATGCATACACACACATATGCATACATACATGCATACACATACACACACATAGATACATACATACACATAAACACATACACACTCATAGACACACACACATACATATAGACACACACACACATACACACATAGACACATACACATGTAATGATGCATACACACATACACATGCATACATAGACACACATAATGATGCATACACACACATACATATGCATACACACACATATGCATACATACATGCATACACATACACACATAGACACATAGACACATACACACACATAGATACATACATACACATAAACACATACACACTCATAGACACACACATACACATGATACACACACACATACACACATAGACACATACACACATACACACATAATGATGCATACACACATACACATGCATACATAGACACAAATAATGATGCATACACACACATACATATGCATACACACACATATGCATACATACATGCATACACATACACACATAGACACATACACACACATAGATACATACATATACATAAACACATACACACTCATAGACACACACACATACACATAGACAACACACACATATACATACACACATACACACATAGACACATACACACATAATGATGCATATACACACATACACATGCATACACACACATATGCATACATACATGCATACACATACACACATAGACACATACACACACATAGATACATACATACACATAAACACATACACACTCATAGACACACACACATACACATAGACACACACACACACATATACACACACAAACACACATAGACACTTACATGCATAATGATGCATACACACACATACACATGCATACACACATACAAATACATATACACACATACATACATATATGCATACACACACATAGAGAGACATACTCACACATACACATGCATGCATATATATACATACATAATGCATATGCATATGCATATATATACATACATAATGCATATGCATATGCATACATACATACATACATACATGCATACATACACACACACATATACACATACATACACACACACATATACACACACATACACACACAGACACATATACACATAATGAGGCATACACACACATACACATGCATACACACATACACACATATACACGCACATACATACACACACATGCATACATACACATACTTAATGCATACACACTTACATATGTACACGTATATATATTGATTTCTAACCATTTTGTTCTATATGTTAGGTATTATGGATTCCAGTAGAGAGAGAAAGGCAAAACTCACTCTCATAAAAAGTCTTATGAGAGCAAGAGTTCCGTCTGATACTCTAGGGGCCATAATGCGTGATTACGCAGAGATGTCTGATGAGGAGATGGATTATACGTCAGATGCTTACCCAGCGATCAGACGAGGGCTCTTCTGCGGCTCCACATGCAGGAAGAGAGCTAGCTACTCATAGGTATGTTTTGTTTTCATAAACTTTTTTAATGATATTATAACACATATTTTTATTTATTTCTATCTATCTATTTTCAGGACACCTATACCACCTCCAGCACGTGATAGCAGAGCAGAGTTGCCTATGAGGACATGCATAGGCACCTTAGGACTAGAGTGCGACATAGAGCCAGAGGAGAACATTGTGTACATAGGGAATGGATTGGAGTTCAAGAGAAGAATGCGGGCACTATGCGACTCTTACCTGCGCTTTATCCACTTACCATGGAAGTAAGTAAAAGTTTTACATATAAATTGAAATATATATCTTATGTTTTATTTACATTATGTTTTTTATTTTTATAGTGAGCATGATGAGAGGGATAAAAAATACGTACTTAGTTCACTTGAGACAGGGTTTGGGACAGGATGGTCGCTTAAGTGGTGTTTAAAAGAGATGCGGACACTTATGGCTCATCGTGGCGTCGACAATGCACGGTATGCACTGCTTTTATGTATATATATGTGGATATGAGTATGTGTGTTTATGCATGTATGTATGTATATGAGAGAGAGAGAGAGTGAGACTAGAGGTATAAATACACGCATACACACACGTATACATCATACATGCACATTTACACACAGATACATATACATGCACATTTATACATACACACACATACATGCACATTTTTACACACACATACACATGCAATGTTACACACATATAATGAATACACATAGACACATGCACATACTCACATACACGTACACATACTCACATACACATACACATGCATAATCATATGTACACACACATAGACTCATATATTCATATTTACATGCATATATACATATACACATGCATATATACACACAAAACACATGCATATGCACATATAGATACACATACATACACAACACATGCATACGCATAAATAAATAAATAAATCCTATTTCAAAAATCCTAAATTGAAAACACTAATTTCGATATTAGGGTTTTGAAATCCCTAATTTAATGACTCTAATTCAACCTTTTAGCCATATGTTTGAATTATATGTACACCTCCGACGTCCTACTAGAGAGATGTCTCTCCTCCCAACCTTATGCCTCTATATATAGCTACTCGAATCAACGAGGATCATAATATATGTAAAAATATATACACATCATGTAGATAGGATACATAAATATAAAATGGAGTAGATATATTATGCATCACACATACATGTCTAAATGCACACACACACACACACACACACACATATATATATATATATATATATATATATATATATATATATATATATATATATATATATATATATATATATATATATATATATATATATATATATATATATACTAACTAACATATTTACATGTACACATTTACACATAGACATATATACATATATACATGTACACATCACATATACATGCCTATGTGCACACATAAACATATATATACATGCATACATATTTACACATAGACACATATACAATACATATATACATGTACACAATTATAAACACTTGCATATATTACATGAATACATGAATATTTTACATAAATGCATATGCATATATACACATGCATATTTAACACATGTATACATATATCACACACATGCAAACACATACATATACATGAAATACATATATATGCATACTAACATATGTATACATATAATACACATGAATACACACACACATATGCATACATACATGATAAAAATTTGCTCCTCGAAGATAAAGCTATATATAAAATAATTAGGCATACCCCCGAGCTTCATGTTCTAACTTAGAAGAACATGATTTCATCTCTCGAATAGGATTCATTGTTATTCAAGTTAATAAAAAAAACCTATTATCTGATATCCATTCAAAAGCTTCAAGTTATTGATCGATAACTAGAGTAGAATTTACTATCTAATCTGCTCATATGTTTTCATTATTGCCATCATTTTGGTAAGACATCAATATAGTCTCATCTTCATTATCCTTATTGATTTCATTTATTTCTTCTATTATTAAATCTATGTTCTCATGAATCACATCATCTATTGATGGATTAATATCTATTTCTGGTAATTCCTTGTTGAAGCTCAAAGTCAAGGACAAAGCACAGAAGCATATCAAAAGGTGGACACACAAGGAAAGGGAGCAAGTAGGGAGCTCCAAGAAGTGTATGTCAAATTTTCAGAAGAATCCCCTACAAAAATAGTGATTTTCATCACTAAAAACCATTGTAAATACCATTATCTATTTTTAGTAACTCCATTTTGTTCAAGCCGAGGAGTCCTCGAGCTTGAGGAGTATTAGAAGTACCATCGTACCAATTTTCATAATTTTTAGACTTCGTTTGAGCCCTCAAATAAGCCCTGGAACCTAATTTTTAACTAGGCCGGACACTAGGTCTGGACAGGGCCAAAACTAGTCAAAAGACTATAAAAAGAGCTAGAGAGCTCATTTTGGAGGTTAGCTTGTTGGAGAATAGAACTTTTGTAAGAGACCTCTTTTGCAAACTAAACTTTCCATTGTTCCTCTCGTTGATCTTACTTTGTGCGCGTGTGTGTGTATGTGTGTGCATGTTCATGTGCTTTCACTCACGCACTTGTGCCTTCACTTGCTCGTGGTCTTCATACCAGTCCTCACGTCTCCGCGGATTGACAAGTAAAGGAGGTGGTGCTTACGCTTGAGCTACACCAAATTTTGGCGCCGTTGCCGGGGAGAGAGCTTGGAGGACGAGCGTGTGACGGTAAGACGTAGAGTAGCGACGTTGGAAGGTAAAAAAATCATCATTTTCAGTTCAGTTTTTGAATTTTCCTTCTTCTTCATCTTCTTCATCATCTTCATCTCCAGTGCATCAGGAAAGCTTGGAAAAGGTAAAAACTTCACTTTCTGTCAGAAATTTCCGAGTGTGTCGGACCATCGCGATGGTCTGCAAACTTCGGAATTTTTGGTAGGCGACCACACCACGAGGTAGGCGACCCTTGCGCTTTCACGAATCCACAGGTGCATCTAAAAAATTCACATTTTGGTGGACCATCGCGACGGTCTCTGACCATCGCGATTGTGTCACGCCATCGCGACGACGGTGCCACGTGGCAAGTCAGACCATCGCGACGGTGCTACTCCACGCCATCGCGACGATACCCCTAGACCATCGCGATTGTGCACTGTTGACCGTTGACCCAGACCATCGCGATTGTGCAGAACCACGCCATCGCGACGGTGCAACCTCAGACCATCGCGATTGTGCACCCTCACGCCATCGCGATTGTGTAAACTCACGCCATCGCGACAGTCCGAGTTCACGCCATCGCAATAGTGTAAGCTCACGCCATCGCGACGGTCTCAGACCATCGCGATTATCTCAGACCATCGCGATTGTGCACCCCCATCACAAAATTTAGGGTTTCATTTTTTGGCCAATTTTGGGGCTATTTTTGGGAAATTTTTGGGTTGATTATACTCATAGGAGACCCCTTAGCTCATATTTGGAGAGAAACCTGTTTGTCAGTTTTTTCCCCCCAGGGCCTGAACGGTCATAACTTTTTCATCCGAAGTCCGTTTTTTGAGCTTAATAGCTCATTAGAAAGCTCTTGACGAGTACTACGTGACCTCAACTATTTTTTTCTTAAAGAATATGTCTATTTTTAGATAAGCTATTTTGAGGTTGACCTAGTTTGGGACTAGGAAGCCAGGGGGCAAGCATTGAAAAATTGGGCAAAAGGGAAGGGACTTAAAAGGTGTATATACTCAAGTGCTTGATCATCCAACTGTGAATTGGTCTAATATTGGATTTTTCTAGGTTTAGCAAGGACAATCAAAGGCAATCCAAAGCAAGCTAGCAAGGGTGAGTACCAAGCTTGGGAGAAGGCTTCCTGGGCTTGTGTAGCAGTTGGGTCAACCAGCTAATTGAGGTTGGAAGATCTCTCAACCCTCCTTTGTCAATTCCTAGCCTAGGCTAAGTACGACTTAGGTGTGGTAATTAATTAGGGCAACGTTAGGCACGAATCAAGTCCAAGAGTATTAATCTACCAAGTGCAAGAATTAAGTAGGTCTTAAGTGCGAAAACTCTAAGGGACAAAAGGTAAACGGGAGTCGATCACTCATCAAGTGCGGAAATTCACTTAAGTACTCCTGACGACGCGATTTTAGACAAGACCATAAACATAATATTCAACTCAAAAAGAACAAAGTGATTGGTGCAAATTAACCTGCAACGAGAGTGTGCTTAGGATCAAGAGGGTAGATAAATCAGGCATATGAACCTTAGATCAGGCAGGCACTTGGGCCGAGACAGACAAAGCCTCAGATCTTCTGAAGCTAGTGTCAATCACACAACCAAGTCTTGGGCTCAACAGCTTAGTGGTTATCCTTACACACGAAGTTCAGAAACCAGTGACTCAGAAATGTCTTTTAGCATGGAAAGACCCACATGTGGCACAGGCACTGCCTATTTACAGACACCAGAAGGTCCCTATAAGACCCAATTGGAGTTTATCAGGACCAACCAATTAGGTGCTCGCATCTATGAGGATGGTCTAAGACGATCAGTGGTCCAACTCAAAAATCCAGATCAATCCTTTGGGCTTGAACACCCAGTGGTCAAGTTTGAAGAGGGTTCATACATTGATAAGGAAGGAACCATGTATGTGGTCACCAACCTACCAGATAGGACTGATGAGTTTGGAAATGTCATTCCTGAGAATGAAATAGGAGACCTAGAACAAGGGAAGGCAGGACAAGGACCCCAGACTCCTAGAGGTAAGTCAGTTTTGACCCGAGTGATCACTCCAGATTGGATCCCTCAAGATAACAAAAGCATAGAACTATTTTTGAATAGAGAAACAGAGGAAGCCTTTTGGAGATTCAAGCCAGATCAACCTAGCCAATTGGGCATAGTCATCATCTACGAGTTCAAGGATCCAGAGATGCCAGGCAAAGTTGCTTACGTGGATAACACATCAGAAAAAATTTTCTTGGTAACAGAACATGATAGACATGCATATACTTGGAAGAGTGAATTGATCTTCCCCCCACCAAGATCCAATGTTTCCCATGGCCTTCAAGGAGTAGGGTCATCCCACGCTCATGAAGCCCAGAGAGAAAGAACTAGAGAGAGACCTGAGGTGAGTTTTGCACACACCGTGGGCAGGAATAGCTCAGGATTTGAAAATGGAAGACTTGAAAGAGAAAGACATCAAGCACATAGGCAGAAAAGAGATGAACATGATTTTCCATTGCCTAGACCCCGAGAGCACCCAAGAACCCTTAGACCCACTCAAGTGATCAAGGCAATGAAGAATTATTTTGACGGGTCAGGAGATCCTTATGATCATGTGGCCGAGTTCAAACAAGTGTTAAGAGCAGAACAGGTTGAGGATTTGTTCACCCAGTACGAGGCATTTGGTTTGACTCTTAAGGGCACTGCCTTGGCTTGGTTTCAACCATTGAGTAGTCGCAACTATCGTGATATAGGTCAACTGCTAGACGAATTCATTGTAGAATTTTCCAAGAGTGGTATCAGGCATAACACATCATCCTTGATCCACAGTTTCAAGCAGACACCCCAAGAAACAGTGCGACTAGCAGGTAGAAGGTTCAGACAATACCTAGAAAGATGCCCTGTACCAGAATTACCCACATCAGCCAAACAGGTGGCACTATTTTTAGATGGCCTACTGAGCACAAAGTTAAGATCATATGTATATTTGAAAGAGCCTAGATCCATAGAAGAGTGCGTGCGGACATGCATTGACATAGAAGACAACTTGGGAGAGGAGCTAGAACTATCCAAACTCTATAAGGACTCTGATAGTTCCACAAGTCATACCTCTAGAACCTCCACTGAAATAGAGGAAATAGCTGAGCAAGTTGCCAAGAAGCTGGGAGTCCAAAATAAACAAACACAGAGAGTCACTCCAGTGAATCGGTGTTATACTTGTGGGGGTGATCACATGGCTAATGTATGCCCAATGCAAAACCAAAACATTAGAGAAAGGAATGCTCCATATTGCACTATTGAGAGAAAATACACAAACCACACGGCTCAAGATTGTCCCTACAATAGACAGGCTGTTAGACAAAATTATCCGCAACCTTACCCACAAGGTAGGTATCAGAATCAGTACCAACAGCCATATTATAGGCCACAACAATATCAACCTCAATACCAGCAACAATATCAGGCACCATATAGGCCACAACCAGTCCTAGGAAACCAACCGCCAGCTCCTGCCAATGTGACCCCAGTTAAATATACGATGGCGGAGGAGAACCCTAATAAAGCATTGGTTCCACTAACCCCATTGATACCAGGAAATGACTCTCACACTCATGGTTCAAACTACTTCCATGAAGATGGTCCACATGCTTATTACGTAGAGTCACCTGAGCAAAGTGAGACTTCTCAATGTCAATATGAGACACCACCTATGGAACAAAATTGGGAGCCAGAATACTCCAACGTCATGTATACGAATCCAAATCCTAGGCCCCAATTGAGACAAGTAAGACCACAAGCCCCTAGAGGACCATGCTTTAGAGGTCAGGGCGACCATTTCATTCGTGAATGCCCCCACCAACCAGCTCTGGGACAAGGACAGAACATTACGATACAAGGATTTTGTCCTGAGTGCGGCAAGGAACATCTTCCTAGAGAGTGTCCCAGGAATCCCTCTAGTGCACCCAAGGTCACACCCATCAACGTGGTAGGCTTAGTGGCAGATTCAAATTCAAGTAGCAGTAATGTGGCTCCTGTACAGGCAGTTACTAGGGCACAGGCTGCACAACAAGCAAAACCATCCGAGCAATCGGAGTCAAGTGAGTCAGGAGAGCCTAGTAAGAGGAAACCAAGAACATGGAAGGACACCAGAGAGAAGGCTAATCGCAAGTGGAACAAAAAGCTATCCGAGCTAGAAGAAAGCCTAAGGGATACCAAAACAAAAATAGAAGACATGGCATCTCAAAGCCCCTCACATATCGAAGCTCCATCCATTCCACCTCATCCCACCCCACCACCCATTGTAAATAGACCACAACCAGGGTCTGTTCTTGCAGATCCAACCCCAGAAGGCTTGGACATGATGTTCAAGGCCTACCAGGCTCGTCTTCAAGAAGGGCCAACAGCTGCAAACCTAGACAAGAGTTACCCGAGAGCAGATTTAGAGATTGAACGGATGAAAATGTGCATGAAAATGGTAGAACAAGCTCAAGCTATACTTGAGACTAGTCAGAAGTTCAATCAGACAAACTCTGTCAAATCAGATTTGCATTTCCAAGGCTTACTAGAAAGATTAGAGCAGTTGGTAAACAAACCACAAGTTTCTTTACCTCCACAGGCTCAACCAGTTATTGGAAGAGGAAGCTCACCATCAATGGGAGCTTATGTTCCTAATTCCACGGATGCTGGAATACCTCCTTCAATTCAATAGTACTCTCAAGAGTTCTTGCGGGAAATACAGGAAGAGAAATGGGCCAAGGAGAAGGGTAATCCCCCTCCTATTCCTGAGATTGATGATCTTCATGATCCATTTCCCCAAGACATTCCGTCTATCTATGGAGACCAAGCAGAGCAACAAGAGGATGAGAGATTAGATTTTGAATCTAATTCTTTACAAGAGTTGCCTCATTTCACAGGCCCATGGGAATCTGAATCTATCCAGATCAGAGCTCCCACAATATTGGTAAGAAATGAAGACTCAGTGATCCCAAGAAACACTGATGTTATTAAGAACACTAAGGTTCAATGTCATCTCACTGTGGAAGAGCTGCTCAAAGCAAAACCTGAGCTCTGGAATCATGTGAAGGATCAGGTTCCAGAACTTGAATCCAATATGCCAAAAGTAGGCTCTAAGCAAAAAGTTCCAGAGATACCTCTCGACAAGATAGGAGACATGAGCGAAGGTGAAGAAGGTAACACCTATCTTCCGATCACCTATCAAGGTTACACAACCAAGGCAATTGTAGATTCGGGTGCTGGTGTTGCTATTGCGACCACCTCCCTGTGGAAGCAATGGGGCAAACCCACATTAAGACCAACAAGAATGAAACTTCTAATGGCAGATGGTCATTTTGAAAGACCTCTAGGATTGCTCGAAGGGATAACTCTAACCACTTGTGGTGTAGAGTTTGAACATACATTTGCTATATGTGACTTTGAAAAAAATAATGTCTACGAGATGATCCTAGGAAGACCCTTCCTACGACAATTGCAAATAGTACAGGATTGGGGAACCAACTCCTTGTACTTACAGCACTTAGGGGTCACCACCAAGGTCAATATGAAGGATTACACCTTCAGAGATGTACCACCCCTACAGTGGAATCCTATCCACAAAGCTAAAGAGGATTCAATCTCTGTGCATTCTGGAAGTTCACCTGATCCATCCTGGCTGCATGAAGATACTCACTTGTGGATGTGCAAGGTCGCAGAGGAAGAGGAAAAGCGTCTAAAAGCAAGAGAGGAAGGAACGTCCCCAGGAGATAGACCAATAAAAGACCCAGCCTATACACCAATGATATTTCCAAATGAGGAATTTGAGCCTCATGGTTGGGCAGAAATCTTAGCTACCATGGACATAGCAGTCAATGAAGAACAATGGACACCTCACTGTGATGAGGAGGGTTATGATATTTCAGTGTTCATGTGTCAGCCCCTGTTGGAAGAGTGTGATCCTAGTGAGTTCATAGAAGAAGAAGAGAATGATGACGATCTAGAATCCATTGTGATGGATACTTACTTTGACTCAGAGGAACACTATTTAGAGGACATAGGAGTGTTAACCCAAAAAGAAGAAGAACCCCTCACGAGTATTAAAACGATAAATTCAAAGGAAGGAGGTGAAGGAGGTCAAAAGAAAAAGAAAAGAAAAGCAGTGAAACAAGAAGAGGAAGAATCGTTGTTTGAAGTACCAGAAAATTTCAAGAAATATGAAGTGGAAGACCGAAAAATTTTGGTACGAATGCCTAAGAGAGAGGCCATCATAGGAGAAGCATATGACAATAAAGAAAAGACCAAAAAAATTGTAGTGACCATTGAAGGGAACGAAGAGCGATGTACGTACATAGGAGACGACCTAAGTGCAAAAGAAGAAGCAGAGCTTGTAGCTCTATTAAGGGAATATAGGGACGTGTTTGCGTGGCACTATAGAGACTTGAAGGGAGTAGACCCAAAAATTTGCTCTCATACTATACCCATGACGACTGATGCCAAGCCCACCAACCAAAAGCCCTACACATATAATGACAATTATGCAGCCAAAATAAAGGAGGAAATTGACAGGCTGATTGAAGCTGGATTCATCTATGAGATTGAGCACACTGAATGGGTGTCTCCCATTGTGGTGGTGCCCAAGAAGAATGGGAAATTGCGAGTGTGCATTAACCTTAAAAAAGTTAATGCCGCTACAATCAGAGATAGTTACCCACTTCCAATCACCGAACATCTATTGGAGCGTGTTGCAGGCAAGGAAGTTTATAGCTTCCTTGATGGGTTTTCGGGCTACAATCAAGTAGCCATTGCCCCAGAAGATCAACACAAAACAGCTTTCGCCACAGAATGGGGAATCTTTGCATTTCGTGTGATGCCATTCGGTCTCACCAATGCACCTGCAACATTTCAAAGGCTCATGTGTCACGTCTTCAAAGAGTTCTTGCGAAAGAACTTGGAAGTATATGTGGATGACTTATGTGCTCATTCCCAACAAAGAAGATACCACATCCCTGAGCTCAGACAAATCTTCAACAAGTGTAGAGATTATCGAGTGTGTCTGAACCCAGAGAAGTGTGTGTTCATGGTACGACAAGGTAAGATCTTAGGTCACATTGTTTCCAAGAATGGAATTTCAACAGATGAAGACAAGGTAAGAGCAATAGCAGAGCTGCCCAGGCCGAGGAATGTTAAAGAGGTACAAGCCTTTATGCGCCATTGTGGATATTACCGTAGGTTTATCCACATGTATGCCATCATAGCTAAACCTCTTTATGGGTTGTTAACAAATTTTGAGTGGAACGAGGAATGCGAGAATTCCTTCAATGAGTTGAAAAGACGTTTGTGCACAGCACCAATATTGACTACTCCGGATTGGAGCAAACCCTTTCATGTCCATGTCGATGCCTCCAATCATGCAATAGGATGTGTGCTAGCACAACCCACAGGTGAAGGAAACCTAGATTTGCCGATAGCATATGCTAGTAGGCAATTAAATGCAGCTGAACGAAATTATACCACAACGGAGAGAGAAGGCTTAGGTATGGTATATGCTGTGAAAAAATTTAGACACTATCTATTAGCCAATAAGTTCAAGTTTTTCACTGATCATCAAGCTTTACTATATTTGGTCAATAAACCTTGCAATACAGGCCGCTTAGTAAGATGGTTCCTCTTACTAATGGAATACGACTTTGAAGTTGTTGTCAGGAAAGGTAGAACCCATCTTAGGGCAGACCATCTTTCTCGCATCACTTCAGGAGAGCCACCGCAAGGAGTGTTTGATGAATTGCCCGATGCTTATCTGTTCAATTTAGAAGTTTCTCCTAAATGGGCAAATAAGTTGATACCCGTCCTAACCTTCGGGCCTGCAAATAAAAATGTGAAAACAAGCAAAGAAGAAATTGTAAAATCACAAAAGTATCAAATATTGGCCGGAAGTATGTACAAGCAAGATACCGAGGGCGTATTAGCTTGTTGTGTCGAGGACGATGAACATACTAGTTGGTTGCAACACGCCCATGAGGGACTGCTAGGAAATCACTACCCTAAACAACGAACATTGCAGAATCTAAAACGTTTAGGAGTGTATTGGCCTAGCATGGACAAAGAAATACAGGAGTGGATCCAAAATTGTCCAGTGTGCCAGAAAAGACCCCCAGTGGAGCATGCCACTCTTTATCATGTGTCATTAATCCCAGATTGGAGTGCTCCATTGGTTGAGTTCATGAGATCGGGAACATTACCCAATCAGGCTAGTCTTGCAAGAAAACGGAGCATGGAGCAAGAGGCTCAAGACTATGCCTTAGTAGGAGACAACCTATATCGAAGAGGCAAGGATGGTTACCTAAGACTATGCGTTCATGAATCAGACTATTTGAAAGTCTTAGAAGCTGCACATAGCGGTGTTGCAGGTGGACACTTTGGGCCTGACAGAGTAATTAAGACCATTCTATTCTCAGGACTTTGGTGGCCCACTCTTCATATGGATGCACATACTTATGTGAAGAAATGTGACACATGCCAACGTGCCCAATATTCGATAAGAAAAGATGAGATGCCTTTGAGGCCAATGATGGGAGGACGTGCATTTTCAAAGTGGGGTATAGACTTTGTAGGTCCCATCAATCCCCCAGCTAGAAACTCCCATGCAGAATACATTATTGTAGCCACAGATTACCTTACAAAGTGGGTGGAAGTAAAAGCCACGACAAAGAATGATGCTCAAACGACGGCTAAGTTCTTATTCGAAAATGTGTTCACTAGATATGGGTTACCAATAGAGTTGGTTAGTGATAGAGGTACGCACTTCTTGAATGAAGTCATTGAAAATCTTCTCCAAGAATTCTTGGTGATACATAAGAAATCAGCCCCCTATCACCCACAAGCCAACGGACAAGCCGAGAGTACCAATAAGATCCTCTGTAATGTATTGACAAAACTGGTAAATAATAAACGCTCTGACTGGGACAAACAACTTCATCATGCTGTTTGGGCTTATCGAGTTGCCTACAAAACGGTACTCAATGCCACCCCATTTCAGATGGTCTTCGGACAGAACGCTGTGTTACCATTGGATTTCTTAATCCCTGCCTTAAAAGTAGCACAAGAGTATGAGTGGAATGGGCATGAATTGTCCTCTAGAATCTTTGATCTAGAACGCTTAGGTGAGACGAGGCTACGGGCAGCAGCAGGCATTTACGCTGCAAAGAAAAGGCAAAAGGCATACTTCGATGCCCATGTAAAGGATAAGGGATTGAAGGAAGGAGATCTAGTGCTGGTTTATACGCTAAAGCAACATGCCCGCAAGCTGGAGAAACGAGGATATGGACCCATGATCATTAATAGACTCTCCACTAGTGGTGCAGTTCAATTGGCCACTTTAGAAGGTGATATCTTACCAAACTATATAAGTGGTTGTCGAGTCAAGTTATATCAAGAACCTCTTACAGAGGAAATGCTCATGAGACTCAACACTGCTAAGAAGCGAAAAGAAGAGGAGTTAAGGGTTAGAGAAGAAGCACAAGCAGAGGCTAGAGAGCGCATCAGAAGAAATAAGTTACGACGACTAGGCCTAGATATCAACACAAAAGCTCCCAAATATCACATGGACATGTGCCAATCTACTTCTCGAATAATTGATCGACGTCCCTTTGTGACCATAGCGATGGGACAAGGGAAGGGTGCAAGGACGGTGAAAACATTGATTGACTCAGGTGCAGCAAGCAGTGCAGTTAGACTTTCCTACTACCAAGACTTGCAGTTGAAAATCAATCCCATAGAAGCTTATCTCATAGGATTGGGAGGTGTGGAAACCCCTTGTTTGGGCGAGGTGGAACTTCCCATCTACCTTCAAGATGTTCCAATGAAAGTCAAAGCGCTAGTATGTCAAGATGCGAACCTTACAGAACCACTTGTCTTGGGTCAAGATTGGATCTATGACCATGCAGTTAACTTAAACCTAAGAAGTCAAATTCTTCAAGTTTGGGTACATGAACAATGCATTACATTAGAATTAGAGAACTGCTTGCTCCAAAATCATGGCACCACACACTCTCTTAGTTCTTCCAAGACTAATCATATGGAAGAAGATGTTGTATGTGTCAAAAGCTCTATGATGCAGAAGGAGTCAATCGTGGAAGACCAGGTTCGAAAGCGGGTGGATCTTTCTTCTTCTCCAAAGAATCAAGTAGCCACAGTAGTGAGTCCACCATACAAGCAAACACAACCATTCACGACAACTGCTACATCAAATAGAAAGACACCATTCGATAAAAAAGCAGTTCCGAGCATGAAACAGATATGGGTACGCAAAGGAGAGCAACCACCAACCTTGCCCCCACAAATTCCATCCATGCAAACCAACCAGGCCAGAAGACGAAGGAAGCAGTTCAGACAAACTCAATCACAAGGTATCCAACAAGTTTGGGTGCCTAAGAAGTTAGCTGCAGCTCAACAAGGGCAATTACAGATGTGGATACCTAAGAAGCTCCTACATCCACAACAACCTTTGTTCTCCCGCATGCAAAAGGTTTCAACAAAGCAGCCAAAAAGAGAAAAGGGTAAGAACCACGTACAGAGACCAAAGGAAGATCAAATCAGCTATTCAACATTAATAGGAAGACATGCAAAAAGGATATGGGTTTGGAAGCCAAAAGTGCAAGTAGCCTCCACCGAACCAAAACGTCAACCACACTGGATACCACAGTTCAGAAAGTATCCGAAGACCAAGACGCCTGAAGTGACCTCTACAGTGCCAAATGTTGTTCTAAAATGGACTCCAATAAGGAGGATTACATCAGTTCGAGACTCAATGGATACCTCCACCAAGGTCGGCATCAACCTCCACAAGTAACATCGAAAGCCTCGAACGAGCAACAACCATGTGCACCTTGTACAACCCTGTCTTTTGCACCATTCAGGTCATGCATTTCCAAAGTATGCATTAATATAGGGCCACATTACACGGCCGTGCATAGACACACTTGAAGATCCCACGCACAAGAGCACGGTGACATATGTCACATATTTCTATTGATACTAACTTTTGTGTTCTTGCTTTGTGATATCCTGTCCCTCCAAAAAAAAAAAAAAGGGGAGACAAAAAAGCGAGAGAGAGCTTGTTCTCAGGTTTGGCTTATGAAACATGAATGAGTCATGCTTAGTTGAAGGTGGAACTGTTGATTACTAGGCATTTATCAAGTTGGATAGAAGTGTGTCTCGGACAGCAGTGAGATTATTGCTGCCTTATCTGGTAGATGACAAGCATTTGGCATGAACAGGGCATCTACAACTATGATTTTCTCTTACCATGGTAGGAATGCAGAGTTTGAAGGTCCGCAACTTGAGTGATGCTTAATTACTTCATGTACCAGAGCATCCAAGGAGATATCTGCAAAGGGTAGTTCTAGAAGAGAAGACTCCTGCATATGGTAAGCTAAAGAGAATATGTGAAACTCAGCTTGGTGTAGTTACCCGATGTTGCTTGCCAAGGAATATAAAGCAATTCAATTCTCAGTATCTCCTAAACCAGTATGGAACAGTAGCACTGATGAATGGTCTATGTCAATCAGCATGGTAATCTCTTAGAAAACAGCACGTGTCCAACACTCCTCTGAGTGTCAATATAGGGAAGTGAACGTGCATGAGCCCAAGCTCAGAAATGCACATTGTTACTGACAAAGGTTGCCTTGAACAGAGGAGAGGGGATACACCACTCAAATGATCTCATCAGTGGACGATCAACATGGACAGTCATCAACAAAGTTCCATCCCAAAGGCCGAGTGTACAACACGAAGAGACAAACATCCATCAACCTTCTCCATGGTAAGTATCTTTACTATAGAAACACCATAACCATGCTAGTTTAGGAAACCTCTTCGTCAGCATACCCCTGAGCACTTCTTGCACCATACTTCTTCCAATGCATTTTCCAAGTAAGCATGCGTAGGGCTACATTACAAGGCCGTGCACAAGGCACATACTTTTTTCAACCCAGGCACGAGCACACTTACCCATCATTCATCATGGGTTATGAGTAGTTGGCATGACTGCTCTCAACATCATCTTTGGAAGAGCTAGCGGACATCTTGGGAACAACATCCATCTCTCGGAAGCACATTGAAGCCAGTAGTTGCTCCAAATCACTCTTGACAACCTCTTTTGAGCAACTTGCAGTCTTGAAAGCTCACAACGACACATTCTTGCTGGAATCCAAAGAACCAGCTCATACAACGGATGGACACCACCTCTCAAAGCACTACATAAAATAGCCCTTCCAACAAGGGTCTGTCAGGGACGACAGACTCGAGAGGGGGGGGAGTGTTGAAGCTCAAAGTCAAGGACAAAGCACAGAAGCATATCAAAAGGTGGACACACAAGGAAAGGGAGCAAGTAGGGAGCTCCAAGAAGTGTATGTCAAATTTTCAGAAGAATCCCCTACAAAAATAGTGATTTTCATCACTAAAAACCATTGTAAATACCATTATCTATTTTTAGTAACTCCATTTTGTTCAAGCCGAGGAGTCCTCGAGCTTGAGGAGTATTAGAAGTACCATCGTACCAATTTTCATAATTTTTAGACTTCGTTTGAGCCCTCAAATAAGCCCTGGAACCTAATTTTTAACTAGGCCGGACACTAGGTCTGGACAGGGCCAAAACTAGTCAAAAGACTATAAAAAGAGCTAGAGAGCTCATTTTGGAGGTTAGCTTGTTGGAGAATAGAACTTTTGTAAGAGACCTCTTTTGCAAACTAAACTTTCCATTGTTCCTCTCGTTGATCTTACTTTGTGCGCGCGTGTGTGTATGTGTGTGCATGTTCATGTGCTTTCACTCACGCACTTGTGCCTTCACTTGCTCGTGGTCTTCATACCAGTCCTCACGTCTCCGCGGATTGACAAGTAAAGGAGGTGGTGCTTACGCTTGAGCTACATTCCTCTTCCTCATCAGTAGAATCAGCATGTAGAGAATTATCCTCTTCATAAAAAAGATTAGTATCATTATCACGTATAATGATTCTAATTTCTATTTCAGATGTTGATGTATTAGTATCTGATGCTGAATCATCAAGAGGACTTTCTTCGATCTCTCTAACAATAAACTGTTCAAACAATGACCTACCTCTAGGTTGCACATGAATGACTTGCCACCAAGGATGAGCATCTGGGTTTTTATAAAAAAATGCTTGTTCAATATGCCTAGGAAGAATATATGGTTCTTTAGTAGATCGCATTACCTTGGAAGAATCGATTGCCCAAAACCTAGATAATTCCTTTCTTAATGTAGAATTACTACCTTTATACTCCACTCAAAACCAGTCAACCTTCAAAATGACCAATCAAAATATATAACAACAAAAACCCATTATTAGGTTCTTAAAAAAATAACTAACTCTAAAAAATATATATAAACTTTTTTCTACCTGTTTGAATGTACGAAATGAAACTTCGTAGATACCAACAATAGTTCCTACATAACCAAGTTCGCTATCTATAAGGTTCATGTCTTTTGAGCTAGCACGTGATAGTTGCTTGAAAGAAGCAACAATACTAGAATCCTCTGTTTTACGTAAAGAATCAATGGCTTTGATTCTAATATGCTATCCAAAAGCCCACATATTAATGAACATTCGAGCCTAAAAAATAAATTCAATTAGTAAATAGAAACTAACATACATATATGAAAAAAATAAAATATTATTTTAATAAAATTACCTTTCGTTCACAACCTATCATTAACTCTCTTTGCTCATCTGAGATTTCTTCATTATTTGCGTTGGCGCGTTGCAAATGACTATATAGCCAATCGGTGAAAGAAGGTATATCTGTAATCTCATTATTATAGAGATTACATCTAGATCTTTTGTTTTTTCACCTTTTACTTCGGAGACTTTGAAGTTCCTCGTACTCGCTAAGGAATGCTTGCATGCATTCGCTATTATATGCTACAAAAGTAGAAACATCATTTTTTTCTTGAAATGTAAATAAAGGAACCCCCTTACCTCATAATACCTCATCTGTTATTTTTGAAGAAGACTCGTTGGTCCATGCACGTGGAGCTTCTTCATGAACTCTTTCAAGGTACTCACTAACGTAATACATGCACTCTTCAAGCATCCAACCCTTTGCCATGGATCCTTCTGGTTTTGCTCTTTGTCGCACATAACCTTTTAGTATTCCCATAAATTGCTCGACCCAAAACATCGATCGAGTGTTGACAACACCTGCAATCTCTATCTCATCTACAAGATGGACTAATAAATGAACCTGAATATCAAAAAATGAAGTAGGAAGTTCTTTTTCCATCAAACATAGTAGCTCTTTGCATTCACGTTTTTTTTTTGTGGGATCGAATTTTTATCAATCTCTTTGGATGTAATCCACCTATACATATCATAAAAACAATTATAAAGAAGTTAATTAAAAAATAAAAGATATATTCATACATATTAAATATAAAAGTATCATAATTACCTTATAAGTGATCCAAGACGATAGATCACATCTCGTACTCCTTTCGTTGTACATCCATCGATAACCAAAGGTAAAATATGTTTCAAAAAGTTATGGCAGTCATGGGTCTTTAACCCAGATAAGCTCTTATCATCCATAGTAAACATGTTTTGAAACGATGCTCCATATCCTGTAGGAGTCTTAATCAATTGAATTCTATTGTTGATAGTCTGTATCTCTTTTGTTGTAAGTACCCAAGGAGCAGATGCATAAGTTGTTTCTTGTCGATGTCTATCAAAAACTGGCCATAACTTTGGTTTGGATTTTTTATCTTTCAAATCATTCCTTGATGTTGTGGTATCTTTTAGTACAAGAAGATGCTGCCATAGTGAATAACCAATATTTTTGAATATATGCATAGGATCAAGAAGATGACATACTTTTAACTCTTTCCAATACTCCAAAGAATACCATATTGATATGTTCTCTTTGAGTGCCAATTTTCCTTTACCTCTGTTCACATACTCATTATCTGAATCATCACTGAAGATTTCTGCTTTTGGATCTATCAGAGGTCCATCTGTCCATTTTTTATACCAATCCATAAGCGTCATAGGTTTTGGATACTGGCTTGTTTCAAGCTTTCCATTAAAATGTATCGCTTCTCTTTTAGATCTTAATGGATGATCATCAAGCAAGAATCGTCGATGTCGAAGATAAATATTTTTGTTAAGATTCTTACTATAGATTAATCTCAACCAATCACCACAATATGGACAAGCTTTATAACCCTTAGTAGATATTCCTGCATCATGGAAAATGATAAAAATATAATTATATTAAATCATAGTTATTTACATGCATATTGAATAAAAAAATTACATCAATACCTGAACAAACGCCATATCTAGGAAAATCGTGAATAGTCCAAGCCACAATACCACGAACCGTAATATGTCTTTCATTGATGCTTTTCGATAGATCAATGACATTAATACCTCTCCATAACTCTTGAAGATCTTCAATGAGAGGAGCAAGATATACATTCATATCTTTAACTTGTCTTTTGCCTGGGATTAAAAGTGAAAGCATTAAATGTTCCTTTTTAATGCTAAGATATGGCGGAAGATTGTAGTTTATGACTACCACTGGACATGTTGACCATTTACTGGATTTCATGGAGAATGGATTAACCCCATCTAATGCAAGTCCTAACTTTAGATTCTGTGGATTTTGTGCAAATCCAGGCCATGTAGAATCAATATGCTGAAAAGCAACACTATCATGAGGAATTCTGATTATTCCATCAGTACTTTTGTGATCATGTCCCCAAGTCAAAAGCTTTGATAATTCGGGGCTTTGAAACATATGTCTAATCCGTGGAGCCAATGGAAAATGTCTCAACACCTTTTTTGGGATTTGACCTTCTTCACCCTTATATCGAGGAGATTGACATTTGGCACATGTCAAAGAGTCTGCATATTCACCTCTATATAAAATACAATCGTTAGGACATGCATGTATACATTGATAATCTATACCAAGATTGTTGATTATCTTCTTCATTTCATCATGTGAGGTAGGAAGAATATTCTGACTTGGTAAAAACTTTTCAGATAATAACCTGTAAGTTTATCAAAAAAAGATATATTAAAAAAGGTAAAAAAATAAATATACATATATACATGTAGGTTTTTATTCTTACTTTAGATAAGGTAAGAACAAGAACTTGAATTGAATGGACACTTTTTGTCCGTGCATCTTTTAAAACTATTAATGCATCTTTCAAAATATTTATACAAAATTTGATTGTTTTGGATGGCAGGATACGATTGTTTGTTTTGGAGGATATGAAGTATGTACCTTCATTGAATGATTTGTCGATTCACACTTTCAAACTGAACATATGCGTGAATCAACAAATCATTCATATCCTCCAAAACAAACAATCGTATCCTGCCATCCAAACAATCATATCCTGCCATCCAAACAATCGTATCCTGCCATCCAAACAATCGTATCCATTCAATTCAAGTTCTTCTTCTTACCTTATCTAAAGTAAGAATAAAAACCTGCATGTATTTATATATATATATATATATATTTATTTATTTATTTATTTATGCATATAGATACATTACTCCATCCAAAACGATTTTGAAGGTTGATAATAAGTAAGCTCGCACTTAGTCGTGTCAAACGACTTCCTTCATATACATGCTTTAGAAATTCCTCTCGAAGATATTTCTCATTTTTAGAAATATCAATGCTCTCACTGTCATTTTGATACCAATCCTCAATAAAATATGCCATGCCATCATCTTCATCATTGTCACACAAATCTTGTAATTTATCGTCTTTTGAATATAGATCTTTCAACTTTGCATATTTCACAGGATTAGTTTTGTGTAGCCTCCTCATGGAAGCTTCTGATAATTGTGGTCTTATTGGTAATTGTGAATGCTGTGGACGAATATCATCAACATCATACGTTGGAATCTACACATATAAATAAAACTCATTAGTATTCCATAAATGAATAAAAAGTAAACTTCAAATATAAAATTAAGTATATAACTTATTAAATATGGATAGAAAATTTTTATTCTCTCTAGCTAAAAGGTGCTCTTGGAGGTCTACGCCATCCATAATTCACTAATAGTTCACCACCAGCATGTAATGTAGTAATAGCATTGACAACTATGTATCTTGATACATCTCTACTCATGTATGGTGATTCATGAATATTTTCATGCTCCTCAAATGTGCAATTAGTCCTTGAACTATTATGTAACCCTCGACTACTATTTATTAAACCTGCTATATTTCCATGTGTGTAAGGTCTTCCATCAATATATAATCTTTCATTTTCTGCATGTAAAATCCTTCTACTAGTAAAGGATGCTGCGTTCAAGCATATTCCATAAGTACTCATGCTTTGAACATAATGTGAAAGTCGATGCCAATCTCCCCATCCATATATAGGACCACAAAATGACATAAGAGTGACTTCAAAGTTCGGAGGCACATACAAATCCTCTACAATAAAGAGACCATGACCAGCATTAGTAATAGTGGATGGAGCAATCATATCGCGATTACCCCAAAAGTTGAAAACCTCTCCATCTAAAGGAAGTGGTCCTCTATTCCATCCTCCATATCTTCTTCTATCATATGTTTGTACTAAAGAACGATCACGAGCTGGCAATGGATAATCTCCAGCCATTTCATTCTCTAAACCAGGAGGTAGAGGATTTCTAGAAACCTCTGCTTGTAATTGATGAACAGCAAGTCCATGACATGTACGAGGTATATTAACATTATGAGAAAAATCATCATCATCATCATCGAGCAAGTATTCCTGTATATCAACAATAATTTGATTTTATATATGGTTTTTAAATAAAATAATGACATTAATATATATAGAAAATACATACCCAAGCATTATCACGTTGACTAGGTGATGGTGCACGCTCAAAAGTACCATACTTTGCCTCATGTTCAATACATTCCAATCGTGGTCTTCGATATGTTCCATAACAAGAGTTACACCAACATATAATATGCTCTTCATAGTAAAATTCATCATAATTCCTATCGGAGGACACATGTGAAGTCGTTGCATGGGTAGGAGGTGGTGGAGTACCCTCTAATTGATCAGAATCTGCACATAATAAGAAACATAAAAAATATATATATAAGTTATGTATCCATCAAATATATTTAAAATTAAATATTTCATATACTTACAGTATAAAGTCGTTGCACGAAGAGGAGACGGTGGTGGAGTTCCATCTGATTGATCAGAATCTACAAATAATGGTATTTGATTATCTACATAAACAAAAAATTCACATATACATATTTACACATACACACATATTCACATATACACATTTACACATACACACATATTCGCATATACACAAATACATATTATTGTGGGATAAATGCATGTATTTTGTATGAATGAGTGTATATGCATGCATGTGTGTGTACGTATATATGTGGATATGTATATGTGTGTTTATGTTATATGTATGTATATGTGTATATGTATACATATATGCATGCGTATATGTTTGCATGTATATGTGTATGTGGGTATGTGTATGTGTATTGTATGTGTGTGTATATATGTGTATGTATTCTGACTTTTTTTTTTTGTTTGAGATTAAATTAACAGGAGATATTGTATGGTCGAAAAAAAATAAGAGGCGAGCTAACATACCACCTGAGTCGTGGCAGTTTTTTCGTAGATAGCTACGTCTTCAGGAGTCATTTCCTCAGCAGAAGGTACACAAATTAATAGTTTATATTTATAATTTTTATATATTTTAGTAATTTTTTACATTTAATTTATGTATTTTTTTTCTTGAATAAACAGGCTGTTGCAAAGAAGAGAGTGGAGTCGGGCCACACATCGCACCTAAGCCAAATGGGCCATAATGGTTTTGTAGCTACGTTTGTAAATATATGTGTTATTGTGAGTATATTTTTTATTTTAGTTAAAATGCAAGCAACTAATGTTTTTTATTTGTTTCATTGCAGCGGAAGGATTATGGCCGATATCCTACGAAACAGGAGATCGAGTATGCTACACATTTTGGATATCGGCATTTGAGCGAGTATATACAAGATCATCCTGATGCCTTTGTGAGTATTTTTTAATTTTATATAATTATTTTGTTTTTATGAATGTTTTAATTATTTTATTTATTTATGTTTGTTATATGTAATATAGGAGTATTATGGAGAGACAAATATGGATGAGGTGGAGAGATAGACATAGGAGGGATGATCTCGATCGTCACAGGGTGATCATGACGATGAGGATGAGGAAGATCAGAATGATCATGATATTGCTGATGATGATGATGATCATGATGATGATGATTAGGATTTTAGTTGATTATGACATTGGATTATATGTATTTACATTGATATATTGTTGAGAAAAGGGGAACAACAAACCCTAACCGTGTCACATGGAAGTGAGAGGTTTCTCCAAGTTGGGGCAAAGAATGAGAGGAGAGGTTCACCCACGCTCATGGAGCAATGGCAACAATGGCCAACATCACAAGGAGCAAGGGGAACATCCTCCCAACCATGCACACACACATGCAAATCCATACACCAAGATCATCGCCTTGCACACAAGGAAACAGGAGAGTAGCAAATGACACCTTCTTCCATAACCAAAATGGAGGCCAAGGCCATGGCCAAGGGACCTCCTTTTTACAAATGAGGCTCTTCTTTATATAGAGAAGAGAGGCATATGTGAATAAAAACATGTGGTCAAAAGACCACATGTGCTAAATCAAAAAGAGAATCTTTATGTGATATGGGACTAACCACCTAGAGAGAGAGAGAGCGCGTGAGATTTCCTACTTGGGGATTTTGGTACTTGTGCAAAAAGGAGTTTTCAAAAAAAGGCTTCAATACCATAGACTAGAGGAAATATCAAAAAGGGGTTTTAGGAGAGTGTTCACATGGACATCTCTTAATTTACAAAAAGAAGGTATTTTCATGAGGGCTAAAGGCTGCCATAGCATGAGAAAAATTATGGGCAACCCTTAGAGCAACACATATATATATATATATATATATATATATATATATATATATATATATATATATATATATATATATATATATATATATATATATATATATATATATATATATATATATATATATATTAATTTCAGTTATGTTTTGAATTGTGTGTATGGTATTAAGTAATGAAGAGATTTGCTCTATTGAATATTGTTATTATTGTTTATATTAGGCATGTGTTTTAAGACTTTAATTATGTATGTGTGTGTATATGTATGTATGTGCATGTGTATGTGTGTGTATATGTATGTATGTGCATGTGCATGTATAAGTGTATATGTGTGTATGAGTATGTGCATATGCATGTGTATGTACATATGTGTATATGTATATGCATGTATATGTATAACTCTATGTGTATGTGTGTGTATGTGCATGTATATGTGTATATGTAGGTATATGCATGTGTGTGTGCATGTGTATATGTGTTTTAATACTTTAATTATATAATTCATTCATATGTGTGTACCTAAGAGTATATGTATGTATGTGCATGTGTATGTGTGTGTATATGTATGTATGTGCATGTGCATGTATAAGTGTATATGTGTGTATGAGTATGTGCATGTTCATGTGTATGTGTGTGTATATGTATATGCATGTATATGTATGTGTGTGTATATGTATATGCATGTATATGTATATGCGTGTATATGTATATGTATATGTATATGTATATGTATATGTATATGTATATGTATATGTATATGTGTATATGTATATGCATGTGTATATATATGCATGTGTATATGTATGAAACACGTGTGCATGTTCTTGTGTATGTGTGTGTATATGTATATGCATGTATATGTATGTGTGTGTATATGTATATGCATGTATATGTATATGTGTGTATATGTATATGTATATGTATATGTATATGTATATGTATATGTATATGTATATGTATATGCATGTGTATATATATGCATGTGTATATGTATGAAACATGCATATGTTTGTGGATGTGCATATACATGTATTTGCATATATGTTAATGTGTGTATGTATGTATATATATATATATATATATATATATATATATATATATATATATATATATATATATATATATATATATATATATATATATATATATATATATATATATATATATATATATATATATATATATATATAATGCATGCATGGACGTCTTTTTATGTGGTTGTAGGAATGTTTGTGCATATGCATGTGTATATGTGTGTATGTCTAAGTGTATGTGCACATGTATCTATGTGTATATATGTGTGTGTATGTGCATGTGTATATATGTATATGTGTGAAAGTGCATCTTCATCATGTATAAGTGTATGAGTGCATATCAATAAGTGTGAGTATGCTATGTAATGAAAATAACACAATTCAAGTGATCTACAAAAAATAGAAATTGTACTTACAATTGTTAGCCATACTTTTTGCTTGGTTATCTTCTTGAATAACCTGCAATAAAGAGAGAAAGAAAAGAGAGAGAGAGAGATCTAGAGAGAGAGAGAGAATTCAAAGAGAGAAAGATGTAGAAAGAGAGAAACAAAGACAGAGGGAGACAATAAGAGAGAGCTTAGGCAAAACAACAATTCTGCATATACTTGCTTCAGCTCGTAAGCGCAGCGCAATTGCGAACGTTGGAGAGCTCTTCGATCGGATGCATGAAAATGCCAATCGCAGAGCCTCCAACATTTTAATTTTTGTCTGTCAATAGATCGCCATGTAAGTGATGCTATTCGTCGTCGTATAAGCGACAATTTTTAGCATCGCTTATGCGACGGCATGTAACGTGACCTATGCGATGCAAGAAAGCGTCGCTTATGCGACGCTTTTAAATCTATCGTTTTAGCGACATTGTATGGGAATGTCGCAATCCCGTCGCATCACAAGTCGCAAATACCGTCATTTTATGCGTCGTTTAATCGACGATCGGCGTGCGACGCTAATTACGATGCAAGTTGCAATTTTATAGTGACGAAATTCTGTCGCCTTAATCGTCCCTATACGCCCGTATTCCTTGTAGTGCAAGGTACCAAAAAGCCCCCAGAGAACCAAAGGACCCAAATACAGATGGCCAATAGAATCTATGTATTAAATATGGAGAAAAATGCAAGCCTTGTCATAGAACCAAGATACATTCTATTGTGCACAAGAGCTAAGGACATACTCCTTTCAAACAATCTGCATACATGCACAAAAAATAAAACTGGAAGCCCAACCTTTGTTGCAATTGATGTAGCCCTGGTTGCCATCGATCACCAAAAGCCCAAAACTTATTTTCCCCCAATTTCATATGCTCAAATTCCTCCATCAATCTGAGTAAGAGGATATCCCCAAAAGAAGACCGCACCAGCCCAATCAGTTGTATGGTCTCGATTCACTCAACATACATAGGAAGAATTGCTATGCTCATGTTTACCCTATCCGAAAAATGCAAAAACAAAAAATCACAATAAGCCAATGCTTAAGCAGGACCCAATTTCTGGATATTGCAGAAGATTTGCTAACTATATATCAAGCTTGTGAGTTTAGATGGAGTTCCTTTGTTTGAGACTCCACAAGTGTCCTTCTCCTAAGAGGTCATATCATTTAATGCTACCTGACCCATGTTAATTACTGACATTCCATGGATACGTGGGTTCCTGTACCAACAAGATAGAGCATAGTTGTTATAATTAGAGCAAACTTGAAGTAGAATTTTGTTGCCTACCAAAATGTAGTAGTCTAGATATTCTTCTATTCCTCGAAGACCTGTTGACAAGCCTTCACCATATGTAGAGTCCTTGCTAATCTTCCCAATTCTATATTCACTAAGCCTTTTTGGACGAGAGCGAGCTACAGACTCCATGAATGGGCACATGATTATTCTAGACATCTGCAAATTCTAGCCATTGTGATACTGTTCAAGGTCACCACGAGTTGTGGCATGGTAGTACAACTGATGCCAGACCATTCTAAAATCACTTTGGTCAATTATAATAAGCGAATGAGCACTGAGTGAAATACTGAAGCCTACATGACCAATGTAATCTATTCGGAGTTATTTCATAAAAAAGGATTGACCATACTAAGAGAAATGAGTTTAGCAAGTCAGGTATGTAATCTCGACTTTTTAGGAAGTAAAAGATGCAAAGACATAGGTGACTTCTAATGAATATATCTCATTATTGAGAAATCCAAATGCAACAAAACTTTGGGAGTATATAGTAGACTTAGAGAGCTAACTTACTTTACCAAGTTAAATCATTGAAAATGATGCACCATGCTCAGAGAAATCATCTCTGCAATCTGACTAAAACTGAGAAAAATGAGAGTGAACAGTACATTCACATAGGCATGAATATGGTCACAAATGATCATGAAAACAAATTTATATTGAATGTAAATTACAATGGAATTACGGCTACATGTGTGTGCCTTGAGATCACACTCTGATATGGCAAGAAGCTCAACTAATGAGTGTGTTTTCCCCGCGACTAAATCATGTGTATATATAGTGATAATTGGAGCCAAGTTTTGAATTTGAGTCTTGCTCACCTAAAACCTATTTTCCTACTTCTTAGTGATGGATTCTCAACTAACCCAATCACGAGTTTGTGGCTTTTCTTTCCCTTTTTATCAAGTGGATTCAACCACTTTGATTCCTTCACTTTTACATCAGGAAAATACTCAAAGAGTTACAAGGGTGAGTTCATAAGTGAACTCTTCAAAACTTAAGCATTTGCTTCACAGATAGTTCACTTATATCTTTGAGTAGTCATAAGTTTGTAAATTTTTGTCTATATATACTTTGGAAAATGTCGGGGAAAGTATGAGAGAGCATGAGAATAGAGTAATCAAGAGTTGTAAGAGTCATTAGACATCTTGGAAGTGAGTCAAGACTCTCTCATCAATAAGTTGTAATTTTTCTTAGAAATGAAGAAAATGTTACGCCCGATGTTTCTGAGTTTTCTCCTTCTGTGTTAGATCTTTTGTGAAATGCTTTTGTACAAGTCTATGTCTATAGGTAATCGACCTCTGTACAAATTTTTAGCTTCCAATTGTGATCAGGCTGAGAGAATTAAGTATAGGAACATTTGCATGTGTGAATGAGAAGAAGTGAAGTTACAGGAGGTGCAAAATTTGATACGAATGTTTTGATCAATTCTCCTTCCACAGTTTAAATTTTTGAGCAATAAAGCACTCAATCTTTAAGTTGGAAGGTAAGCTACTTGTGGCTAAAAGCATTTGTAGAAACGGGTTCTAGATTGAGAGAACCAAAGGTTTAAAGTCATAGGTGTCTAAATCGACTTCGCAGAAGAACAGTTTTAGACATAGGTGACTTGTTGAAGTTATTTCTCAAGATTTACGAAATCTTTTGGAGGAATTCAACTTGGAGAAGGTGCACAATCTATAGGTGACACGTTGTACAAAGTTTTATAAAAAACTTTACACATTTGATAAGGCAATGAGTGAATTATGTGCAGCAGACTTTCTGTGTAATCTCCTTCTTCACAGTTTGTTCAAAAAAATTGACAATTGAGTATTGATCTTCTAAAATTGGTGGAGGTCTGAGTTATTCTTGTTATAGAGGTGCTCTAAATACAAGAGTAACTTGTTCTTTTGGAGATTAACACTCTCCATCAAATCCCCCCTTCAATGTCATAATGGTACAAGATTTAATAACGTGCAAAACTTCTTTTGTCTCCAAAATATATCTTTTAACTGAATTCCAATGAATCTTGGGCTTATTGTGCATGAACTTGGATACTTGAGAAAGTCCAAACTGAATGTTTGGGCATGTATTACATAGATACATCAAGCAACTAACTACTTGACTATAATGTAGCATCAATTGGTTCTGAATCTCATTTCGACTGTAATGAAACATTGACATCCATAGGCATTTGCATAGGCTTGGAATCTATCATCTTAAACCTCTCCAATAATTTCTCATTGTCTTTTTTCCGTGTCATGTAGATACTCATATCTCTGTATATGAACTCAATACCAAGATAATAATGCAAAATACGTATGTCATTTACATCAAATGTAGGCTTATTTTGTCCTTCAAACAACTGAAGATGTGAATCTTTAGGACTTGTGATAATCATCTCACTTTGTAGTGCATTTTGAACATAAGCTGGTTCATCTCATCTAAAGTAAGAGCAAAAATATTATGAATCTCAAAATGTTTTGCATAATTTACCTGGTATGTTTGTTTTTTCTTTGTTTGACTTCATGTTCTTCCAGTGAATTCATTTATACCATTGTCCTTTCAAGTTTTTTATAATCACTTTGGAATATTCATGAAAAGTGATGGTATCCTTTTTGGTTCTTTAGTATCTCTCTCTTCTGGAACTCTATAACCTTCTCCAACTTCATAAGTCGGAACTTCAAGAGGTGCTGATGATAGACTAGGTACTAATGTAGGTAATGTCACTCTCTCTTCACCTTTATCAAGTGCATCTCTTAGGGTTTGAGAAGGATCATTACCCCCCTTGTATGGTTGAATGTAAGAATGTGAATTTCTTATGAAAAATGCATAGTCATATGCTTTTATGAATTTTGGAATCTCTTCCTTCTCATAAATCTAACTTTTTGCAATACATGCATTGCATGAGTAGGATATCACCTGTATCTGGAACATAGAATCTATGTCCTTTTCTTTAAATTTCATAACCAATAAAGACTATGTTAGTCCTCTAGAATCCAGAATGATTAAACTAGGGGTTGTTGGGTGGTAGTTTACAGATTAGTCCCTATAAACTATAACTTTTCCACTTTGTCTTTCACATAGTAGTACAGCCACACAATATTCTATAATACTTCCACCAAAATTTATCATACATTCAACATTAACTTTTGCACTTTGCACTCTTCAGATACTTACACAATGCACTATAGATTCTCACCTTAATAGTTAAACGTTATCACTTCACTATCAAACAATAATGCTGACAAATGATATTCGATTTACTTCAACTTCATCGAACTATAGATTGTAATTAATCGTCACAGTGATTAACATAAACCATCACATGTAATACTGATAATGAACTATGTAGTAACAAAGAATCAATGCAAAAATATTGAACACAATAGTTTACAGAACTTGGTCAGCACCGTGGTCCTCTTACCACAAACAATCCCTACAGACTCATCGTATTAGACTCCACACATGTGGATCTTCATTGTATTCATTCATGGATAAAATATTACGACGGTTGGCTAATATGATGTTCACCCAAATTATAGATAGTTACAATTAATTGCACCAGTGGCCTAACAATGGCACGCATGGTGGACTCAAACCCTAAGCATAAAAATCATCATCTACTAAGCCTTGAATGTATAGGGTTCTGGCTTCTTCAAAATTGTACTTTATTTTTTCTATAATGCCTTTAAGAGCTTTTATACATGTGCGGCATCGAGCAACTGTGCATCAAGACTTGAAGAACTAGAAACCAGTACGTGATTGATAATAGCCCTACTCTATTCAATCAAGAAAGGCTCCTGGATATAAAAATCATTTTCTAAAGCAACTCTCTACCAAATCCTACTATCTTCCACCTCTGCTTCAATCTTCTTCAACTTTTCGGTTTGATTACTCAACAAGCTTTCCATCTGCTACAATTGCTGAGCTTGGAATTAAGTCATCTTGAAGTATGCTTGTCTTTCTTTTTGGGTTGCCTCTAACTCTTTCTTTAACTGTATGGTGACCCCTATTTCTGCAATTAGCTGGTGATCTTTTTGGAATAGTTCTTCTTTTGTTGTTGACATGTCAGTTTCCCAATGGAAAACGTTTGCATTAATTTCTGTGCAAGCTTGCTCCAGCAAATTAGCCTTCTCAATTGTTGCATCCAACACTGATCTGACCTTGTCCACGGATGCATTCTTCTCCACTATTGCTTTGTGCAACATGTCCAACTCTTGATCTTTATCATGCACTTGTTGCTTCAATTGCGATTCTTGTGCCCCTAGTGTGAGAATTTCCTCTTAAAGAGGAGCAATATTGGATTCTATCATTTTGAGTTTATGTTGAAACACGTTCTTCATGTTTTGCTTCTTTTGTTTCAAAATTGGATTGAATAAATCCAGTCACCTAAATCAAATATCAACATAGCTTGGAAATATATGATAACAAAGTGTGTGGACCAAGGCCCAATTAAAGGTATGACCCAGCAGGAAGAGAAAGCACTGCAGATGAACCATAGCAATGCTGACTTATGTGGAGTGGGGAGGAGAGCAGTTTGGTGAGTCAGATGGCATGATCATAATCTTCTGATCATTAATAGAATTAGCTTCTAGGGAGAGAATGGGGCCAGATGGCACCATGGGAATGATTGGTTGAAGGTGGGTAGAGATGAATACGATTGAGGAGAGACCTTTTGCTACATCCATCAGAGCAACTTCAATCACATTCTCTAGAACTTGTTTGTCTTCGAGGTGATTAATGATCTCATCAATAAGCAAGCAAAGTACCTCCCACATGGGAGAACTCTCAAGGCCTCTTGGGCTAACAGTACTATCCTTCATCAGTGAGCTCAAATTCTTATCACCAACATCAACGAAGCTTTGTCAATCCACTTTATTAAGATACTTGCCTCATCTCAGGTTCATTAATTTATCTACTCTTGTCCCTTAGACTGATTCTTTCTCTTGAATGATTCTTTTATTCTCACTCGCTTGTTGTTTGTGTCATGAGGAAGGATATAAGGAAGAGATCTCACACACACACACTCTCACAATCAAAGAAGAGCACACAAACAGATTGAGGCAGGGAAGAATGATCTTCTTCTTCTATTACATAAAAGGAATGTACAAGATGTAAAGAGAGATGGTGGATGCAATTTGAAGATGAGTTGGTGCTGCTACAAACACGTTCACACCAGCAAACTAAGACTTTAGATTTGGTTAGTAGACCCTTTGAGCTTCTTAAATCCACAAAAAATCACCCAAGTGTTTTAGAACAAGTATCTCAAAAGTTTGAGTCAAGAGAGACTAGTTGCAAAATGACTAGCTCCCAAAAGTTGCTAGTTTTGTACATACACCTGCTAGAAAAAATGAGCAATGCTCTCAACTTGGTAGGAATTAGAAACATTACTTTTGGAAATAAAAAATAGACTTAAATAGCTTGCTAATACAAGGTAAAACACTTCAATTAATCAACTGAGCACGGAGAACAAGATTTAACAAAATTTGGAACACTTCTGCCATTTTCGGGGCTCTACAGAGATTCGGCAAATGAGCACGGATTTCTCACATATGGTAAATCCAATGGCCATGAAATTGAGCAGACACTAGACTTAGAGATCAATCCAATACACTTTAAAACTCTGAAAAATGTTACGTATAGCCCGAGATATGAGCTTCTCAAGTTACTATTCTTAGTGAGTATAGCAGAGAATAAAACAGATAAGAAGTAAATGATGAATGTATAGATTCACATATAATTACAACCACATTAGCAATGAATACTTGCACAATGGGAGTAGAATGATAGAGCTATGGAGTAAGCTCTTCAATCTCTACAAATGAACATGAAGTAGGCACGAATCAAGCTCTCTGGCAACTTCCTTCTTGCTCTTTTTATAACTACTTTTGGAGGTAGTTTTGAATTTGAATTCAAATAAATTCATCTGCAAGTGATGCTAAGAATTAGGAGATATTCTCTCACCTGATGGATTTGTGGTTTTAGATAGTTAGAGAAACAAATTTCCTTTTTACATCATGGATGACTTAAGCCATTCTTTCTTTCACAATTACAAGAGATAAAATATACTCTTTTACAAGAGGTGTTCATATGTCTACACATATTACTACAAATGAACATAAATCAAATCATATCAAGCATGTAGGCTTGTGTAAAATGCACCAACAGCTCCCCCTCAGGCCTAGCATGCTTGAACTCCAAATCAGTCTTCAATTGTTCTTGATTTTTTGCAAGCCAATCATGAACTTGAATCTACTTAGTTTTGTACCATCAAGAGCTTTACTCAACATGTCTGCACATTGCATATCTGTAGAGACATAGGATAGTTGAATATCCTTGCTCATTAGCTTCAACCTTACATAATGGTAGTGGAATTCAATATGCTTGGTTCTAGCATGGTATACTAGATTAGTTGCAAGATGTAGTGAGCTTGTGTTGTCACAAAAAATGTGAGGTGTTGAAGAATGAAGTCCAAGATGTGTAACAAAGATTTAACCACATGATTTCTTGAGTTGCAGTAGCCAAACCTCTATATTTGGCTTTATAAGAGGATAATGCCATAGTTGGTTGCTTCTTGGATGACCAAGAAATGATTTTTGAACCTACAAATGATATACCCGGATGTGCTTCTTCTATCATCTCTAGATCTGGTCCAATCCGCATTTGAGTAGGCCTTTAGCTCAATATCTGAAGTAAATGGATAAAAAAAACCTTCATTCATGGTCCCCTTTAGGTACTTGAGGACTCACTTGGCCGCTTCTATATACGCTTGTGTACCTAAGTACCAACTTAGGGACTTGCGGAGAAAGAGACTATACCTCGATCCCCCTCAAGTGCATATAGTGGGGATTCACGCTTTATTTTTCAATCCGAGGAGTATCAAAACCTAGCCGAGTGTATGAAGATGTGCTTTCAAATGATGATCAATGCAAATGAGCTTTCAAAGAGTGCAAATAAGTCTAAATCTATTCCAAACAAGGTTCAGGGATCCGTTGAGATGTCACGACACTTGGAGCAGCAGCCAATAGTAAATCTAGCTTTTTTCTCAGCTCCGAATAGCAAAATAGCACATTTCAAAACTCTTGAGAAGACGCATCCAATGGTGGTCTTTTCACTCAATTCTCACGCTTTTGCTTCAAGTTATGAGCAAAATACTGAGTCGCGGGAATGACCTTCCTACACTTCAGCACTTCCTACATTTGAACACTTCCTACACTTCACGCACATCTTAACAACAGCAAACAAGCACTTTCATGGATAGACAACACTTCCAAACACTCTTTCCAAGCATCACACATGCATACAAGCTCACAAAGAAGATGATACAGAGAGGAGAAGGCACAAATTCGAAACTATGTGCTCTTGATTCTCACAATGGCAAAAAGTCTTTACGAAGAGTCACAAATTGACTTATATACATGTGCCCTAAAAATGGTCCTTTCACACAAGAGACCGGCACTTTATTAACTAAAAGGTTAATCTCCTGCTAATTTACAAGGGTAAGCTACTAATCTCCATGGGTATGCATCTAGAGGACTCCTCTAGTGCACTTACATTGGAGAATATGTTACACAATGGCTATGATACAAAAATAAAGTGTCCAAATCGAAAAAATTTTGGGGCCCATCTTTTTCTCTGCCTTTTGCTCTTCTTAGCTCTACAACACTCTCCCCCTCTTTGTCTTTGTCGTCCCTTGACAGGCTTTGCTTCTTGTCTGCAGCTTGTCTAAGTCTTCCGAATACATGCACCCAGCGGTCGAAGAAGCGATAAGGACTGTCAAAAAATTTGTTACTTTATCGGAGGTATGTCCTTTGCTTCTGTTTGCCCCTTGGTATTCCTTATATCACATATCTGGGATGCTGCATTAACTCGGGCTGCCATGCACGCCATCAGTGGCTAAGAATGTGGTATTCTTAGTCACCCTCTTCAACTTTTCAGCCTCTCCTCTTTCTAACTTTTGGTCTTCTGATATGTCTTTGTCTTCACACATCTGATCCTGTTGTATTGCTTTGAGCCTGTTTACTTTCTGCCACCGCACGCAATCAGTGGAAGGATCATTACCTACCAAGTATCTTCTTGCACTTCTTCACGGATACTTCTTGGCCCTGGTTCGTCCTTCCCTCCTACGTGCTTTCCCTTATTGTGTGCCCCTACGGGGATCTGTGCAGAGATCGGTGTTGCGTGCCCGTGCGGGGCTTCTTGCAGAGATATGTCTTCAGATATAATCCTTTCAGTGAAGCTTCTTTCTTGGTTTTCTTCTTCTTTTCTTTTTTCTAGATTCTCCTTCGACATTGCCCCCCTTCTGAACTATGTCGTCCCCGACAGGCTTTGGAATTCGGCGAGAGTATGTTCTGTAAACTTTTTGCTCTGTCTCATTAAGCAGATTAGCTTCACGTATCATGATTTGCTTCCATTGTTCGGCTTTCACACCATCATGTGGTGGTTTTCTGTGATCGGCGAAGAAGGTTAATTCATATGCCACTAATCTGGCATTCAAGTTCGATGACATTTTTAAGAAAAATTATGAATCAATCTCAAAAAATCCTGTAAAAAAGGCTTCCTCGAAGGTTTGCATATATGTACTTGGTAAGAACATGAGCCTAGAATAATATGCCATTATTGTGGGTCGACTGGGCATAACACACAGATAAAAAATGAGGATATTTGTGCCTTGATTAATACCGAGGAAATTTAGAAATGTGTAAGCCGTGTGTTTGAACACTTTCAAACCTGTAAGTAGCATGCTGAGGATTTTATTCATCATCTTGATAGTTAAATCAGGGACTGTTGCATAACAATGTAGCCAAAATTCAATGGTTTTTACAATGTAATCCTCAATCGGTAAATAGTTATGAGGTGGACTTGGAAGTAGCGAATAATTCAGCCACTGTTTATTGATCACACCACTCTTTTGCATATCCAAAAATTCTCTTGCTTCTCGGCAACTTGGTGTTGGGCAAAATGAAGGATTTACCTGTAATAAATACGGTGCTGCTTGCTAGTGCACCCGCAAAGTAGGAATTTTCTCCAAGAATTTCCTCTGCCATATAGGTTGTGCCGCTTCAAATTCCTCTTGAGTGTAACTGAATGTATTGTCTTTGAAGTATAGCTACTCATCTGGATCATTCTGTGTGAGGTTCTTTATATATTGCCTTGTTTTCTCTTTTAAGAGTCCATAAGGAATGTTCTTCATGATTGTATCCAAATCTTTCCCTTTTATTTTGGCCTCTTTCATGAGTTTGACCACTTCATTTTCAAAATTTTTTGTCAATCAAGACACCAATAGTGCACGTTCCTTCTGACCTATTTCTGCAGTATATGGCATGGGATGATCATCACATGGTTTTGCCATCTGCTCTCTTATTGGAGACCAATCGATCGGGGGAGACAGAGGACGTACCTCTACCTCGTCAGTAGGACTTTCTTTTCGTGGCTCTACTGGTGTCCCGATGGTTACTTTTTGTTCTAATTGAGCTTCTAGCTGTGTAAGACATTCAATCTTCTCTTTAACTTCCTTAAGTGCTGTCTGGAGCGCGTCTTTGGCTGCGAGTAGCTCATTACCGATTTCTGCTATCTGATCCATATTTTCAATGTAGCTCACTGCATGTTTTGCGTTGGAATTGTATAGTTTTTTGTTGAGCTCATTGGTTTTGTTAATATACCTGCATTCCCATTCTTCTTTTAGGGCTTGCTCATGTTTCAGAAAATTATCATATTTGGCTATTTGGTCGTTCAATTCCCTTTGGTCAGTTGCTATTGTCTCTTGTTTTTCTATAGGTTAGTCATACAACAATTCCTTCATCAATTCTTTGTTTCTACTGCGTAAGTTATCATTTTCCTCCATGTATGCTTTTAGCTGTGTTTCTAGCAGATTGCTTCTAGCTTTCATTCTCTCTTTGTCGGCTTCACTTGCTTCATGTTGTCTTTGTAAGTGCATCAGTTATTCCTGGAGTTTGTGATTCTGCTCCATTAATGTATTGCATTGCCCTTTGACTTTGGTTATTTCCTTTGCCTTGGCTGAAACATCTTGTTGGGCTTGAATCAGCTGTGTAGATAGTTGCTCACTCATTACTTGGAATTGGTTTTTTTTCCCGCATGGCCTTGTCATAATCTGCATATGTTTCCATCATTTGTTGTTGTGTATCCATAGTTGTTTGTATCATCTGTTTGACTATGGGTTTTAGTTGAGTAACGTCTACATTTAACCATGTGGTCAGGATGTTAGGTTCTTAACCCGTGGTAACATCTTTCCCTTGTGCCACATGTAGCGTAGTGTCATGGGGCTGCCAAATATGAAGTTGTATCCTTGGCTCAACCTCCCTGTGGTCAGTCTTGCCTTGTGGTGTATCATCAAGGACTTCAATCATAATTTGCTCCATATCTTGTTGGAAACATCTTTCCTTTTACATGGGTGTTGCTATTTCCTCTTTTACAGGTGGCACTGCATCTTTATGTGTGATTGGAGCTTCCTTTATGCTGATTTTTGACATGTCGTTCAATTGAATGAGGTGGGCCTGTTCAATGAATACTTCTCGGTTCTGTACCTGTGATTGTTGATTGTCAGGTGTGACCTTGACCTGGTTTATCTCTGTCCATTCCTCATTGTTTGTTTCTATTACTATGTCTGTGTCTAAGGTATCCTTGTCATGGCTAGACTCTTCATTTGAACATGAATCTTCCAGTCCCAATTCTTTGTATCTAGAAGGTAATTTTGGAGTATGTTCTTTTTCCTTTTGTTGTTGTCCTTGGCTTGCCTATCTATATTGATGTCCTTGGACATTGAGGTTTACTTGTCCCAGCATATATGTATGTGTTTCTTCTAGGGCCATTGATAGGTCCCTTTTTATGATTGGCTGTTGTGTCAGAGGAATCTTTGGTAATATATGTGTCCTCTTGGACTGTGGTGTTTCTTGTGCTGCTTCCTCTCTAGTGTGCTTAGTCCCTCACATGGGTTTCTTGGAACTGGTTCCCACTTCTTCGATGGAAATAACTGTTTTCTTTTTCTTTGGAACAGTAGCTGAATTTACATATTTTGCCATTTCAGTGGAGTTTGGCATCACACATAGACAGTCTTTCATCTCAAGTGCCTCATAAATTAGCAAGGTCAATGCCGAACTTCCATTCAAAAACTTCTTCTGACTCCACTTCTTCTAAGCTTCGAATAGGTGGTCTTGAATATATGGAGTCATATTTACTTTATTTCCAGCTTGTCTCCTTGCATGGGAAAGCAATTGCGACGATTTTCTGAGGCGTTGTATACCTATGCATACTAGGAAAACAAAAATGTTGATGCACCAATCGAACCAATTCTTCTATATCTGCTCTGTTTATTTCCAGAAAGGTTCTCTTTTTTGGATCATGACATTCATCTTTAACATAAGTGAGGCCATCCTAACACCAAACAAAAGCTTTGTTGATGACTCCATGAGTGAATCAAATTGTTTTCCATGTACCAACTTTATCGAGCACTCTTGCTTCCGGGATTGATGGCTTATCTGATGCAAACTAGAGCGTATTCATAACTTGTGTGCATCTCTAGAAATATGGCAAATATATGGGCAATTGTAGGAATGCATCAATGCCAGCCCTTGTCCAGACATCTGTGATGCGTGGTAACCCTTGTATTATAGTCTAGAAATCTTGTGACATAATTGGGAAATAGTGATCCCTATCCATAATCTTAATGGTGACCATGAAAAGGAGCTCTGCCACTTGTTGATTATCAAGAAACCAATGACCTCTTGCCTTAGTAATTGATTCCAAGGGAAGAAGCAGGACCTCTTCCTCTTGCGTAGCCTTGGAGTTAGAAGATTCCATCTGCACTTAGTACATACCAATAATCAGTGGAAAGCTAGTATTAAGAGTTATTCTTCACTTATCCTTCCTAAATTTTGCAATTCTCTGAGTGATGTGAGTCGTCCCTTTCTCGTGGGTCTGAGAAAGGTATTACCTAGGATTTTCTTTATACATTTTTTTCCATTTTTTGACAAAAAACAATAGCATTAGTACCTAGCCGAAGCTTTTATTGTAGTATTAGTTTTGAGATTATTGTACAAGTGCTCTCCTATTCCCTAAGAGAGGAATGTGCTTCGCTATCCAGTAGTAGAAGAAGTAGGTGCCGAATCTACGGCCTTGTAATGTGGCCCTATTATGCATACTTTGGACCCTTGTAACTCAAGATGTGTGTAAACTGAATTATTTGGCCGAGTTGTACAGATTGTTTTGCCTGTAGGCATCCAAATCTACTTTACTCCGCTAGGACAGACTGTATTTCGAGCATTCCTGGTGAATGTAGTGCTTCTCACGTTGTACCTCTGCTTCGTCCACTTTTTGACTCTTTGAATGTGGTTTGTTTCGTATTTCGGCTCCTGCAATGTCCTATAGGTGTTTGTTTCCTGTAGGTTTGTCTTTAGATCGTGCTGATTCTCCTTGTGTCTTGACATGTCCCTTTTAATGATTGTCATTTGTGTACATGATTTGGGAATCCATATTTTCGTTCGGGCCGACAGGGCTGCTATCACCTTCTTTGGAATCCATACTCTAGCAATCCTTTGTGGACCTAGGTGTCCAACTTGACTTGCATTCTTGTTCTATTGTTGTTTCCGATGTCGAAAGTAATTATGTTGTTGAAGATATGCTATCACTTGATCTTTTTTTATCCAAGCTTGTCTAGTGTGAGGATTGGGGTATCTTCTAATGTGTGCAAGTTTGTGATAGTCTTGCTGACTATTCCCTCTTGTGCTTGGTTCCTCACTGAGGCTTTTATTGGATAAGACACTAGTCATGTGGTTTACTAGCTTAGAAGATTGGGTTAGATCGAGATTTGGAGTATGCTCACATGAAGTACTTGATGGTGGGGTGTCCGTAGTGGGAGTGAATGTACATTCATCATCATGCTTGTGTAGGTGATCTCTCGAGCCTATACATTTGGCTTTGATAGGTCGTTCGTCCAACATGCTGAATACCTCACAGTGTCCTATCTTGGCCGATATGTAACCTAAGGCTAATTGGATAGTCACTTCATATTCATATACCCAATCTTGACCCAACACAAGTTCCTCTAATAAGTCCTGGTCATGACACACTAAGAATTTTTGTTGCATCGTGTTGTTTCCAAGATGAGGGATAAGGTAATCTCACCTATGCATTCAATAACTTTTCCTCCTATTCCTATCAGTTGTGCCTTAGATGGGTGTAATTCTTCCTTGAGTTTCTGAGTCAATGAAGACTTGATACAGCTTATAGCTGCTCTTGTGTCAATGAGAGCATCCACCAAGTGGTACTCTTCTATTCCAACACCCAAATTCAAATAAGGTTGCTTTATTTGCTGTCCTAGGTTTTCAAAGCCTCTAAAGTTGGCCATTGGAATGAGTTCCTCTCCTTGTCAATATCTCTCGTCCCTCTCTCTCATCCATTCTTTTCATTTCCTAATTCGTTCTAGAGCTTCCTCTCTTGCTTCTTCTCGTACTCTTTCTTCCTCCTCATGTCTATTTTTACTCATTAATAGTCGTGACATTATCTCTTCTATCAATGGCTCTAAATTTTTTTTTACTTGGCAACCGCTTATATAGTTTGGCAATACTGCTCCATCTAGGGTTGCTAAGCTGATGGCTTCAGTGGTAGATATATGATTGATGATCAATGGGCCATATCCTCTTTTTTGTAGTTTCTTTGCATGTTGCTTCAAAGTATAGACCAAAACTAAATCTCCTTCCTTTAGGTTTTTATCTTTAATATGAGCATCAAAATATGCCTTATGTCGTCTTTTTGCAGCGTAAATACCTGCTACAACTTGTAATCTTGTTTCATGTAACTTTTCTATTTGATCCAATTGAGCTGATAATTCATGTCCACTCCACTCGTAAGTTGTTGCTACTTTGAGAGTAGGTACTAAGAAATCAATTGGAAAGATGGCATTATGTCCGTACACTAGGTTAAAGGGAGTAGTTCCTATGGCTGTTTTGTAGGCTACTCAGAATGCCCATAAAGCATGATGTAATTGGTTATTCCAATCAGATCTACCATTGTTAACAATTTTAGTGAGGACTGTACATAAGATTTTGTTTGAACTTTCAACCTTTCCATTGGCTTGTGGGTGATATGGGGCTGATTTCTTATGAATTACTAAGAATTCATTCATTAGGGCTTCTATTACTTCATTCACAAAGTATGTGCCTCTATCACTGACAATTTCGATAGGCAATCCAAACCTAGTGAATACGTTCTCAAAGAGAAACTTACCCGTAGTCCTTGCATTGTTTTTCTTGGTTGCTTTGGCTTCAACCCATTTGGTCAAATAATTTGTGGCTACGATTATGTACTCAGCATGGGATCCTTTAGCTGGTGGGCTAATAGGTCCGACAAAATCTATTCCCCATTTAGTAAAGGCTCTGGCACTCATCATGGTTTTCAGTGGCATTTTATCTCTTCTAATAGGATATTTTGTTCGTTGATAGGTATCACATCTTTGAACATATGTGGCTGCATCTTGATGTAGAGTTGGCCACCACATTCCTGCAAAGAGAATCATTTTTGCAATTTTATCTGCAGAAAAATGTCCTCCTACAGCTCCGCTATGCGCCATCTCTAAGATAGAAAGATACTCATCTTCATGAATGCACATTCATAGATGATTGTCTCTTCCTCTTTTGAAGAGCTGTTTACCTATAAGAACATAGTCCTTGCTTTGTTCTATGAGTGCACACTTTCTTGTTGGAGTAGCTCCTTCTGGGTACTCTTGGGTTTTCAAAAATTTTACCAGAGGCATACTCCATCTTGGTTCTACAGTGGAGTAACATAGAGTAGAGTTCTCTTTTGACCTTCGTTCTTGACAAGTTGAGCAGCTTAATACTAGTTATGTGTATCCATCTGCATGGTTGGCTAGTATATGCCTAATCTCTTCACTGTTTGCCATGTAGCATTCGCATTTAAATGAGCTTTCCATTGATTTACATGTGCTTTTTGAAGCCACATCTCTTGTTCCTCTTCCTCTACACATCTCATGAGTAGTCCACTTGGATCTTGGTGGTATAAGCTTCCAGCAATGATGTGGAGATTTTTGGTCTTCCATTATTCCTGACTTTCGTTTGCAGTGATCCCATGTTTAGGTCCATATGTGAGGATAGGAATCAACTTTTCTGCCCATTGGGGACATACTTCGAGATTAAAAAGATAAGTGTCTGGCAGATCATCCGGTACTCCTGTGGGGGGCTCTCCATGTGTCATTCTCGATAAGTGATCTGCTCTAATGTGCGTATTCCCTTTCTTGAATACTACTTCAAAATCAAATTCCATCAACAATAGAAACCATCGTACTAGTCGTCCCGTATTACAAGGCTTATTGACTTAGTACAGTAGAGCTTGATGATCGATGAAGAATTTGAATTTGTTTGCCAATAAGTAGTGTCAAAACTTCTTAACCGCATACACCATTCCTAAACCCTCTCGCTCCGTCGTGGTATAATTGCGCTCCGCTTGATTCAATTGTCTACTCGCATAGGCTATAGGGTGGTCTAACTTCCTTGTATCCGCTGGCTGAGCTAAGATACATCCAATGGCAAACTTGGAAGCATCTACCTGAATGTGAAATGGTTTGTTCCAATCAGGAACTCTAAGGATTGGTATTGAACTCAAACGACTTTTCAATTCGTTAAATGCCTTTTCGCATTCTTCAGTCCAAATAAATTGAGATAGTAACGCATAAAGGGGTCTAGCAATTATGGCATACATGTGTATAAATCTACGGTAGTATCCGCAATGTCCCATAAATGCTTGCACCTCTTTAGCACTCTTTGGTCTTGGCAAATCCAGAATCACTTTGATTTTGTCTTCGTCTGTGGAAATCCCATTTTTAGAGACGATGTGTCCTAATATCTTCCCTTGTCGAGCCATGAAGACGCACTTTTCTGGATTGAGGAAAACTCTATATTGTCGACATTTGGTAAAAATCTTTCCTAGTTCTGGGATATGTTCTAAGCGTATAGCTGAATAGGTGCATAAATCATCCACGTATACCTCCATGCTCTTCCTCAAGAATTCCTTGAATACATGGCACATCAATCTTTGGAAAGTGGCAATGGCATTGGTTAGACCAAAAGGCATAACCCTAAAGGCGTACACTCCCCATTGAGTTACAAAGGCTGTCTTATGTTGGTCCTCAAGAGCAATCGCTACCTGATTATACCTTGAAAAGCCATCTAGAAAACTATAAACTTCCTTCCCTGCCACTCTTTCCAAAAGATGATCAGTGATGGGTAATGGGTAACTATCCCTTATGGTGGCGGCATTTACTTTTTTCAAATTAATGCATACCCTTAACTTGCCATTCTTTTTTGGCATGACCACCAAAGGTGATACCCATTCTGTGTGCTCAATCTCATAAATGAACCCAGCATCTAACAACTTATCTATCTCTTCCTTAATTTTTGCTCAGTAAACGTCGTTATAAGTGTATGGTCTTTGTTTGGAAGGTTTGGCTTCTGATGTCATAGGGATTCTATGGGCACAAATAGAGGGATCTACTCCTTTTAAATCCTTATATGACCAAGCAAAGACATCCCTGTATTCTCATATGAGTCGTATTAACTCTTGTTCTTCCTCCATTGACACATCTTGTCCTATAAAGGTACATCGCTCTTCTCCTTCCTCCAAAGTTACTACTATTTTCTTGGTCTGTTCTTTGTTGTCATATGCTATTCCTGGTTGTGCTTCCCGCTTTGGCATTTGGATTGCAATCTTCCTCTCTTCCACTTCATATTTCTTGAAGTGGGCAGGGACTTTGAATTGATCTTGAGGCTTGTTTTCTCCTTCTTCTTTATCTAGTCCAAGTTCTTCTTCCTGTGTCATTCCTTGATTCAACTCATTAATTATGACACTTACTCTTTGATTTTCACTGTCTGCCCCAATTTGTTCATGCTCCATTTCAATGCTCTCATAATCCTCCTTCCATTCCTTTTCAATTACCTCTCCTTCTTCAATTTCTTGGAGAATGACCACGTATAAACTTACATCATATCCTTCCTCATCAATGCATTCATTCATGGTTATTACTTCTTCATTTACACATACATCAAGAGTGGCTAAAATCTCCATCCAACCATGAGGTTTGAATTCTTCATCTAGGAATATCTGGGGCATGTAAGCTGGATCTTGTATAGACCTAGCAACTCCCTACCTTTGCTTCCATCCTTTCTTTCTTTCCTCTTCCTTTTTTGCTATCTGGCATATCCATAGATGAGTGTCTTCGTTCATCCATCTTTGGTCAGTTGAACCTATATTGTGAATCGACTGCTCGTCCTCCTCCTTATGAATCAGATTCCATTGCAAGGGGGAAACATCTTGATACGTATATGTACAGAGATTTATTCTGGTCGTGGTTCCTTCGTGTTGTAAGTATACCGTGTCTTTTCCCCAATCTTGCTATACCTTCAGCTGTCTCATGAAAGGTCTTCCAAGTATCATCTCATAATTGCTAGCCTTTTCAAATCGACAGATCGCTAAAGTGTGCTCGAATTCAACTCTGCAGGTGGTAAATATCACTTTTGCCAATATTCCCAGGGGTCGTTCAGTGTGTTCGTCTGCCATTTGAATCTTCATCCGTGTTGGTCTTAAAGCTTCTTTTCCCCATTTCTCCCAAATTTCCTTGGTCACAATTCCTACTCCTACTCCCGAGTCTAAGATGGCTTTCGTAGTATACCCTCGGTAAGTGATTGGAAGGCATGTGTTCCCTTCATCTCCCTCACTGAAATCTCCAACCTTGTCGATTGGGATTTTGATTGTGGTCACTTCATCAGGCATCTCCTTCTCATCTGACTTTGTCTCCAATTGACTGGTTAGCTTCTCCTTCAACTGTGGTTTTATCTTCAAAAGTTCTTCCAATGTCAGAGTACAAGGGATTTTTACCTTTCTAAGATGTCGTATAATGTCCGATGTTTGGATTGACGGGTTCTGCTCTTTTCTTCTTACTGAGGGAAATGCAGTATGATTCAGAATTATGTTTGTATTCCCCCGTGTAATTTGGCAAAGCCTTCACACTGTCATCATCCTTGTTGCTCATGTCAAGTTGTAATAATCCTTTTGAGTTTAACTCAGGTATTGAGGCTTCCAATTCATCTTCTGCCTCTAACTCCTCAAAGGGTGGTTCAATTCCTTCTGCTTTCTTCCATCTATCTTCTTGGACTCTTGCCCACAAGTCTTTAGGCCACTCCCCATCTACTTCGGGGACAACGGAACCTTCTCTTTTATCCTCGCATAAATTTCCATCATAGATCTCGCCTTCTTTTCCTTTCTCGGGATCATTAGGGATGACACACTCTTGGAATTCTTTTTTGGGAATTCATGAATTGGGTAGTCGAAGAATATGTTTTTCTAGGGTCTGTTGAGCTACTTCTCAATTTATTTTTTACATATCTCCAACCTTTCTTTCTCTAAGTCACCTCTAGGATATTCTTTTTCATGTTGTTCAATGGTTGGTCCTGCTCTTATTCGTGCTTGGTATGCCTGAATCCACATGGCTAACTCTTCTGGCATGGGGTCTACTAGAATTGATCCTGCCTCCTATTTTTGACACTTTCCTTTCTTATTTTCTCCTTCAATTTTTTGTTTTTCTTCTTGACTTCATTCATTATTTTCATTCTGCTTCTTTTGTTGTAGTTTCTTTTCCTTCATCATGTCTCTACAATTCTTCCATCTTTGTGTTCATTTACTTGTAATACTTTTCCTGGGCTCTTCTGAGTCTTCAACTATTTGAGGTGTGGGTATATTCAATTCTCCGTCGCCTTGATCATTCTCTCTAGTTTATTCTGGGGTCTCTCTAGCTTTAGCTCTTGTTATTGCTTTCAATGGAATAGTGTACGCCTTGTCACTCCCTGATGATTATATCACTTCTATCACGTTGATCTGCACGTTCGAGTTAACTTTGTTGGGGTTCTTGGGGCAATCTCTAAAAAGGTGTTCTTCACCACAATCACTACAGTATCCTTCCCAAACTCGCTGTGGTGGTGGTGGGTTTGGCAATGTACATTCTCTGATAAAATGATTAGCTCTGCATCTATAACAGGGTCCTCTAGGTGCAGATGGTCTATTCATTGGTCGTGAGGGTAGGGGTGCTCTGGGAGCTGTGTACATTAATGACACATAATCCTACTGTAAGAACTATCCGGTCCTTCCATACCATAGGCATATGGCTCGTAAGATTGTCCATATTCAATTAGAGTGCTCTCATATGCGGAATAATTTCCTTGACTATGGTCATAAGATGGGTGATACAGTTTGTTACTAGCCAAATGCGTGGATGGGACTATTGCTCTCTCTAGGTTCTCTTCCGGTTAAGCCATTTTTACTGGGACAACATTCTGAGGGTGGGGCGGTTGTTGTCCCAACACCGGTTGTGGTTGAGCGTACCCTTGGTAAGCATAAGGTCGTGGTGCTGGTGCCTGTTGCTGATATGTGGGATATCTAAGGGCTTCTCCTCCTTGATCTCTCGGAGGGTATCCGTAAGGTCTCACTAGCAGTTGTAGTGTTCTTGATTGCCGATTGTAAGGACAATTTTCCATGCTGTGATTTGTGTACCTTTGCTCTATGTTACAATAATGTATAGGGCCCGGGACGGGTGGTCTATTGTAAGCATAAGCAGGTGGTGGGACTACTCCCCTAGTGCACAAATGAGAAGGATGATCACTTTATTTTGAACTCCTCCTTCATTTGATTCTTCACTTGTTTGATTTCTTCAAGATCGTTCCCTGTGATAATAATATCATCAACATACACACATAGATAGATCACTTGAGTACCATCATCTATTATGATAATCTTAGCAACATTCAGTTAGCACAAAATTCAACTTTTCATGCTAGAACAAAGCATATCGAGGTACATTGTCACTTCATTAGAGAGAAGGTGTTAGCAGGTGATATTGATCTTGTTTATGTGAGGATAGATGAGTAGTTTGTTGATATTTTTACTAAAGCACTTGGAGTAGAGAAGCTAAAGAAGTTTCAAAAGATGCTTGGATTAGAGGACATGACATTGAGATTGAGGGGGAGTGTTGAGATATCAAGCTCAACATGTGATGATCCAAGATGGCACATATCACTTTTTCATTTCTTTGACATGTATAGTGGTCACACCGGTATATGTCAGGGATACTTCATTCCTACAAAATGAGTTGTTCTACCTCTTTAATGCTTGCTTCATTGTCACCTCCTACAATCGAGTCATTGACATAAATAGCTACAATTGTGCTGCCATCATCACGCTTCCTTGCATATAATGAATGATTTGCATCACACATAGAAAATCCAATGGTGGTCAAATAATCAACAATCCTCACATGCCAAGCATGAGGGGCTTGCTTAAGTCCATACAAAGCCTTTTGCAACCTGAAAACGTATTCTAGGTTCTTTGAATCTTCATATCCTTGTGGTTGGTCCATATATACTTCTTCTTGTAACTCACCATGTAGGAAAGCATTCTTCACATCCATCTGATGCAAAGTCCATCGTTTTATTATAGTTACTGCAACAAGCGTTCTGACAGTAGACATTTTAAATACAGGGATAAACATTTCCTCATAATCAATTCCATATGTATGTGCATATCCTTTTGCTACCAATCATGCTTTGTACTTGCTTATGCTACCATCAATATCGTGATTTACCTTGTAAACCCACTTGTAGCCTATGAGTTTCTTTCCTTGCGACAATGGAACCAACTTCCATGTATCATTTCCATGAATTGCAACCATCTCCTCATCCATAAATCCTTTCCAATCTGCATTTCCAATTGCATCTTTAAAACAAGAAGGTTCAACATATGTTGGCAGTGCATCCAATAGCGGCCATAGGCATCAGTGCAGGGGTAGCATGTAAAGATGGGAATGCAATAAGTTACAGGGGACCAGACATGTCATTTTTCAAGAAATATGCTTTATGATAGTTTCTTTAGAACTTGAAACAATGATTTTCATCACTCTTGTAATATATGTACCATAGGACACCCAAATTTGCATCAAGCAGCTCCATTTTGTGGAAGCCAAGGAGTCCTCAAGCTTGAGAGCCTAGGTAGAATGATCATACCAATTTTGGTTATTTTTAGACCTCATTTGGACCTCCAAATGACTCCAAGAACCTAATTTTTAACTATGCTAGACACTAGGTTTGAAACCGGCCAAAACTAGTGTAGAAACTATAAAAAGAGTTAGAGAGCTCATTTTTGAGGTTAGCTTGTGTGATCTTGTTAGAGATTGTAGTCTATTTGAGAGTTTGTAAGAATGTTCTTGAGTAATATAGCTTACCTTTTACCTTCCATTGTTTCTTGCTTGTCTTTACTCTGCATGTGTGTTAGTGTATGTGTGTGTGCATTTGCATGCTTCTCACCTTCACCATCACTCACCTCACTCATTCATGATCTTCATATCAAACTATCTCTTTTGTGGATTGAAAATTAAGGAGGTGGAGCCTCTTCTCAAAAGCAAAGCTTTGGCATGCATGCTTTGCTCATTTGGATTTTGCTAGTTTGCTATGTTTGCAGAAATCTAAAATGGTGTCTTCTTTGCCCAAACTTGAGGCACCTGGTAAACATGTCTGTGAAGGCTATATTTTTTGGGAAAAATTCAGCTTCCTCATTCCCAAAAGATGGTTCAGTTTGAGCTATTTGGAAATTGCAGCTTGTTCATAGTGATGTGTGTGGGTCCTATGCAGAAACCCTCTTTTGAAAGCTATCTTTACTTCGTGACTTTCATTTATGATTTTTCGAGGAATGCATGGGTACATCCATTGAAAGCAAAGTCCAAAGTGCTTATGTGCTTCAAATAGTTTCTGCTTTTGGTTGAAAATCTGTCAGCATGTAAAATGGGCACCCTTCATTTTGATAGAGTGGGGGAATATATGTCTTGTGATTTTAATGCATTTCTGGTTAAACATGGAATAAAACATTAGTGTACAATGTTGTATACACCTCAAAATAATGGAGTTGTTGAATGGGAGAACATGTCACTCATGGAGATGGCAAGTTGTATGTTCAAGAGTCACACTTTACCATATAGTTTCTGGCTTGAGACTATTATGTGGGTAGCATATGTACTTAACAGGTGTCCCACTAAAGCATTGCAATCTATCAATCCATATGAGGCTTGGCACAGTCGCAAGCCATGTATTGCTCACCTGCATGTTTTTGGTTGTCTAGCATATGCATTAATGCTTGAACAACAATGCACGAAATTCGATGATAAAGTAGTGAAATGTAATGTTGTTGGGTACAGTTTTGAAAGCAAAGGCTATGGTCTATATCATCCACAAACTAAATGCATTTTGGTTAGCCATGATGTTGTTTTTGTGGAAGATGCTCTTCAACCATTACTTTCATGTACTAAGGAGACATCAATTAGCTCTAAAGACATGTATGACATTTTGCTGCCTCTTTTTATAGGTGGACAGTCTAGTGTTGGTCCTAATGAGGCAACTTCTCAGCCTTTATAGGTTTCATGTGATGATATAGATCATTCCATTTCTGATGCAGATTTACATGATGTACTTGTTGATGAGAGAACTGATATAGAGGAGGCAAAAAGTAGGTCTAAATGGCTGGTGCAAACTTTGTGAGATATCAAATTAGATGCATCTCTCTCATATCATACTTGTCTAGGCTCTGATACTGCTTCTCCTGCATCATATTGCTATGTTATGGCTACCTCTTATCACTTGAAGAGCCATCATCATATGAAGAGGCAAAGACCAAGGCATAATGGAAGGAAGCTATGGATGAAGAAATTGAGGCACTCAAGGAGAATGATACTTGGGAGCTAGTACCAAAGAAGGAGTCTATGAAGGTGATAGGTTCTAGATGGATTTATAAAATCAAGAGAAATTCAGATGGATCAATAAGCAGGTACAAAGCCATACTTGTGGCTAAGGGTTTTGCACAAACCCAAGGAGTTGATTATGAAGAGACTTTTTCACTTGTGGCCAAAATGACGACCATCAGGGTATTGGTAAGTGTGGCTGCATCAAGCAATTGGAATATGTACCAATTGGATGTAAAAAATGCTTTTCTTAATGGCTGGATTTCAGAGGAGGTTTACATGGCTCAACCTCTTGGCTATGAGGACACAAACAAGGTAAATAATGTGTGTAAACTGAACAAATCTCATTATGGATTGAAGTAGACACCAAGGGCATGGAACCATAGATTAACTACATACCTTCAAGATCAAGTATTCATCATGAGTAAAGCAGATACTTCTCTGTTTGTTAAGAGAAGTAATTCACAGGTGATATACCTATGTGTGTATGTTGACGATATCATACTTACAAGTAATCATGCTAGTGGCATCAAGCAGATTAAGAATCAAATGATGTAGGGATTCAAAATCACTAATCTAGGGTCACTAAAGTATTTCCTTGGACTTGAATTAGTCTACACTAATTCTGGAATTTATATCACTCAAAGAAAGTATGTGTAGGATATATTGAAGAAGTTTCACTTGCAGGATGCCAAGGTAGCTAGTATTCCTATGGAGGTAAACCAGAAATTAAGTGCTCATGAAGGTGACATGCTTGAGAATGTTGCAGGATACCAAAGCATAGTGGGAAGCCTAAACTATGCTACATTGACAAGGATTGATATTGCTTATGGATTAAGTGTCATAAGTCAATTTATGCACAAACCTAGAGCACCTCACTTGGAAGATGCCAAGAGGATTTTGAAGTACCTTACTCAAAATCAAGGTTTATACTTTTCTTATACTTTAGATTTGGACATCAAAATATACTCAGATGCACATTGGGTAGGCTGTAAGGATGATAGGAGGAGCACTTTAGGTTTTCTCTCTTTTGCAGGTGACAAGACTATTTCATGGTCTTCCAAGAAACAAACTACTATTGCTTTATCTTCAACAGAGGCAGAATATAAAGGATTGGCCAATGTTACTCAAGAGGCCATATGGATTAGGTTGCTATATGCAGATTTGGGATTACATGCTAACTCCCCAATGATTTTTGGAGATAATACAAGTTCTTTACATCTTGCAACAAATCCTAGCTATCATGCTAGGACCAATCATATAGAGGCCCACTATCATTATGTGAGAGAGAAGTTATTGAGCAAGGAAATTTAGTTGGCATATGTATCAACTAATATGCAATGTGCAGACTTATTGAACAAAGCACTTGATGGTACTAAACTTTGCACATGTAAAGTTATGATTGGATTCCAGGACATTCAAGAGGATTGATAAAGATGACCAAACCAAGATGTTTGGCTTCAAGGGGATCTGTTGGTGCAAGTGGAAAGCCTACACACTTGGCTAGGCATTGGAAGACTTTATGTGCAATTGATTGAAGACCCATGAGGACCATTGCTATGGATTCTTTATCTTTTACCATTTGTAAAAGTCAAATTGACTTGGAGGAATAATTGTAAATGCCACTAAACTCGTGGAGTTAGTTAGGATGAAAAGCTACGACTTCATTTGGAGAGAATATCTCCTAGATTAGGGGATCACTTTTCTAGAGGGAGCCAAATTTGAAGTTAGCTTCTATAAAAACAACTTGTAAAATCTCACGGTAGAACCACTCCAATTCTGAGCCTTTAGTTGATCACATTGTAGAGAATGTGTGGCTCACTTCATATCCTACAGTTCCCATTATCATTGGGCATTCATTATCATGCCACTGATCATGTACAACATTGTCATATAATACAATAGATCATTGCTTACATATGTTGATCTCTCTGTCATTGTGACTTAGAATAGTGTTCTTGTCTTGCTCATATCTGAGTCATTACGCCACCATTTTCAATGTTCTATAACTTGTTGGAATCAGCTCGAAGTCATCTACATGATCAAAAAGTTTGAAGACATTCCATTTCGTGAATTGGAAGAAAAGTTCCTCTAAGTGGTTACTGTTCATTCTTTGTAGTGGTCCTAAAAAATCAGGGGTAATTCTACACTTGCTAAATTGATTGCTCTGTGTATCGTCAATCATTTTAAGTGATTCCACTTTGAATAATTAGCTCTTTAAGCTAATAGATATCTCCAGATGGAATTTTCTAATTACTACTATGCTGGGAGCACTGAGCTTAACAAGCAGCAAGTGTGTGAACCAAAATAGAAGGTTTTTGATGATTTGTGAATGTTGAAGTTTCTATTTTAAATCAATCATTACAAGAATCATCTCCAAAGTACATAGGCACGTATTTAATGTCATTGGGAAGCTAAAAGGGCCTAAAAATCAACTCTAAAGTGAAAGAGTGCTAGTGTAAAGCAGGGATTAGCAGTACAAACTCATTTCTTGGAGTGTCCATCCATCTTTCCCAACATTGTGCATCCACTTGCAACCTATGGATTTATTTCCTTGTGATAATGGAACTAGCTTCCATGTTTCATTTTGATAAAGTGCAGCCATCTCCTCATCCATATCTTTCTCCCAATCTGCATTTCCAATCTCATCTTCAAAACAAGAAGGTTCAACATCTTGTATTATCTTGGTCATGTATGCACAATGACGAGCCATGTAACTGTCATACATCAATCCTTGCACTAAATTCTGCATCAGCAAAGATCTTTTTAGTCCTAGGTCACTTCTCTTTGTATCTCTACATGTGTCTTTCTTATTGTTGGAGTCTTCACAGAACGCAATCCAAGTTCCTCATTAATACTTGTTGATAACACAGCATATATTTCTTGGATCCAGTCTTATTCATTACCATTTGTACCTTTTTCTACTTTTTATTCAGTTTAATAAGAATTCTTGTATAGGTGTGTGTGAGTGACACACTAGTGAATAATTGAGATTCATTTTCATTTTACTTGAGAAATCCTAGATAGCATGGATTTTGGCCATTTTATATATAAAGAGGTCACTACCTCTCATTTGGGGGGGGGAGGCATTCTTGGAGATAATGAGACCATGCTAGTTTATGGAATCCTTGGAGAGCTCTTGTTGTCTTCATGATGTGCTTGTGTACTTGATCCTTTCTTGCCTCATGCTTGTGGCATGTTATTTTGTTGATTAGCAATGTGATTATGCATATGATTAAGCTTGTGTGTGCCATTAATTATGTTTTCTTCTTATTTCATGTGTAGTTTGTTGTTAATCTCATGCTAATGAAGCACCATTGCATCTATTTAATGCTTCCATGTGGCATTTGGGTCTTTTGAGATGCTCCTTGCTTGAGAAATATGAGTTATGATGCTACAATTTCAACACCAAACTTGGCACCATTGTGAGGGACGAGCTCTAGCATGAACATGTGATGGTAGAACTGTTTGGAGATTAGCATTGGAAGGTAATAAATTAATGTTTTTTTATTATTTTTGTGTTTTCTCCATCTTCTTTCACTTCCTCCACACTCACCCTTCACCCCACATCTTCTCCCTACAGTGAAAAATTTCACCAAAAATCACCATATCCACCCTTCTCTTCTCATTTCCCTCATTTGTGAGACAGTGAGAGAGAGAGAGAGATAAAGAAAGCAAGTGCAAGAGTGTGTTTGCATGTATTTGTGAGTTTTTCATACAGGAAATTGCTTTAGTACAAGGCTACAACAACTAATAGGTGAAATCTTCATCTGTTCATCATCTCTATTGAATGCCATGGTCTGAGAAGTTTGTGTTTTTGAAATACATTGTGTTGAGGGTAGAGAGCATCTTGGCACACGAAGGAATCCATAGTCGCATTCAAAAAATTTGCATTTTTGTGCACCATCCCGGTTGGCTCAAGCATCACGACAAGACCAAACCATCATGATTGGCTCAAGCCATCACAATGATGTGATACCATCATGATTAGCTCACACCATCATGATGATGTTTGACCATCATGATTGGCTCATGCCATCGTGATTGGTTCATACCATCATGATGATACCAGGCCATCGCAATGACACACCATGCCATCGTGATTGGTTCATACCATCGCGACAATCCATTAGACCATTGTGATGCTTTCAGACCATCGTGCCCCAAGGCCATCACGATTGGATCAAGCCATTGCAATGATACCAAACCGTCATGTTTGGCTCATGCCATCATAATGATGTCATGCCATCATGATTATGACAGACCATTGTGATTGGGTAAGACCATCCCGACGGTTCATGACCATCACGATCCTACCACACCATCGTGACGGTTCAACTGAAATGGGAAAAAGTTAGGGTTTTGATTTTCTTGCAATTTTGGGTTAATTTTCAAGCAATTGGTGCATCTTGGGGATCCTAAGTAAATATTCGAAGGGGTCTTTTTTGTTTGTTTGACCCCTAAGAGCCTGAGCAGCCATAATGTTTTCATATGAAATCTGTTTTTTGATAGGATAAGTTGAAGTTGACCTTCAAGTGGGATTAGGGAACCAATGGGGAACCTAAGGACTTTCTATCATTACAAAGGGGGAAACATGATCTTTAAAAGTGCTTGAATCAAGCTGTCTCTCAATAAAAGTTAAATTTTGATCTAAACTTAGGATTTCTATAGGTCTGCTAAGAGCCATCCAAGTGTATTGAAAGCAAGGTAAAGTACAGAGCAAAGAGGTTCGGGGAGCACATCTTCTTGGGCATAGGAGTATTAAACAAAGCATCAGACTTGAGGTTGAAAGAACTCTCAACCCCTCTATTAATTTTTAGTATAGGCTAATTGCAATCAGTGTTATTGATTAATTAGGGTCACATTAGGAACAATACAAGCACAAGAAACCCTAATTACTCAAGTTCAAGCGTAAGCTAGGATATTTTTGTGACAAGCCCTAAAGGAAAAAGAACTTAATTTCAATAGTGTGAGCACTACAACAATGCATTAGGATATGTATAGACATCAAGGACAACGTAGGAGATGAGCTAGAACTCTCCAAGGTCTATAAGGATTTAGAAAACTTCTCAAATTTTTCTTCTAAGCATTCTAACTCCATAGAGGACCTAGCACAGAATGTAGCTCAAAAGCTAGGAGTCTCAAGCAAACATGCACCAAGGATAGCCTCACTCAAGCATTGTTACACATGTGGAGATGACCATATAAAATGTGAAGAGATGGATAAGTATGTGTTTGAAGATGAAGAGGTGTTGCAAAATCCTTGATCTACACCAGCCAAATGAACTCCAGGAGTAGATGGTGGGCCCTTTTAGCTTGCCAATGGATGTATTAGACACCCTATGTACCTTGGAAGATCACTCTCAAAAAGATAGATCAAAACAGATAACTTGGAGTTAGCTCAAAGGTGAAAACTTGCTATTCTTGGTTCATACACCTGTCCAGTGTTTTACATAATTCTCTGAGCACAGCAGCAATTAGCTTAATTCCTCTTGGGGAACTCTAGGTAGCTTAAAGAGCTAACTTTCAAGAGTAATCTCATCAAAAATAACAAAGCACACACTGAGAATGAGTTTTAACAACTGATGACATCATCCCGATTTTCACGGGCTGCTACAGAAATAGACCAGTGAGCAGAAAAATCACCATAACTCAAAATGTAGAAATCCAATTATTATGAAAATTTGTATGGTTATACAAGACAGTAAGCTGAATCCAACAAGCTTTAAATCACTGAATTTGGATAAGTAACCACTGAGAACCACCTCTGACAAGATGAGTGAAAAAGTTGGGTACCTGACAGAGAGGTGAAGATGAACAGACCCTGTTGACTTCAAATGAACATAACTGAATATTGCAACATCCAAATGACATGAAAATTTATGATCATATAGTAAACTTATAGAGCTAACTTTATCAAGTTAAATCACTGAAAATGATGCACCAAGCTCAGAGAAAACATCTCTGCAAGCTGGCTGAGAAAACTGAGAGTAATGGCAGTGAGTAGTACACTTCACAAGAACATGGAAAGATGAACTCAAATAATCATGAAAATGAAAGTATATTGCTTGTACAATACAATGACTTACTGATACATATGTGTGCCTTGTAATCACACCTTGATATGGCATAAAGCTCAGCTCTTGGAGGTCTTCACATAGGTCTCTCTAACCACGACTAAAACTGCCATCTATTTATAGTTGAGTTTGGGAGGCTAACTTCCCTCAATCACTCTCCAATCAATCAATGATTGATTTGATTCTCTACCTACCACAAATCACGAATTCGTGGCTCCTCTTTCCATTCTTGATCATGTGGACTCAACCACTTAAGATTCTCTTACTTTTACATTAAGTAAACTCTTCAAAAGTTACAAGAGGTAGTTCACAAGTGAACTTTACATAGTCTTCTTTTTAAAGCTTCTTCTAAGACTTTGTGAGACTCAAGCCAATACTTAGGCTTGTCATAGACTTGCTCCAACAGCTCCCCCTCAAGCCAAGTATGCTTGAGGTCTTCAATCTTCCAAGATTACCTGCAAACCAATCATAGCCTTGAATTTGCAAAGCTTTGTACCATCCAATGCTTTGGTTAGAATATCTGCACATTGTTGATGAGTGGACACACATGATATTTGAATCTCTTTGCTTAGAACCTTTTCTCGTACATAGTGATAATGAACTTCAATATGTTTAGTCCTTGCATGAAAAATAGGATTAGCAGCCAAGTGAATAGAACTCATATTGTCACCAAAAATAGTTGGAGTTCCAAACTCCAATTCAAGATCTTTGAATAATGTCTTCATCCACATAGCTTCTTGTGTAGCTATGGAAAGACCTCTATATTCAGCTTCAGTAGAAGAGAGAGCAACTGTGGGTTGCTTCTTGGATGACCATGAAATAAGCTTTGAACCTGCAAAGGTAAGATAACCTGAAGTGCTCCTTCTATCTTCCTTGGAGCCAGCCCAATCTGCATCAGAAAATAGCTTCAAACCTAAATCAGATACATAAGGATAATAAAGTCCTTCATTTATGGTTCCTTTGAGATACTTGAGAATCCTTTTGGCAGCATCCATATGTGGTTTCCTTGGTGTGTGCATAAATTGGCTTAGCACACTCACATTGTAACATATATCTACTCTTGTCAATGTGGCATAGTTGAGACTACCCACTAGACTTTGATATGATGTGATGTCCTCTATGAGTTCACCTTCATGTGAGCTCAATTTGTGATTGACCTCCATTGGAGTACCTGCAATCTTACAATCTTGCATCTTGAATTTTGCCAACATGTCCTTAATGTACTTCCTTTGAGTGAGAAACAAACCATGATCTTTGTAGACAACTTCCAAACCTAGGAAGTAGGTAAGTGAACCCAAATCACTTATCTTGAACTCTTCTCTCATCTGATCTTTGATCTTCTTCATACCATCTGCATCATTTCCTGTCAATATAATATCATCTACATATACACATAGATAGATGACCTCGGAATTACTCTTTTTAATAAAGAGTGAAGGATCTGCCTTGCTTGGTTGAAAGCCTTTGTCCTGCAAGAATGAAACAAGCCTGAAATTCCAAGCTCTTGGAGCTTGCTTGAGACCATACAATGCTTTGTTAAGTTTACACACATAATCAGGATAAACTTGATTCTCAAAACCAGGTGGTTGTGCCATATATACCTCTTCTGTTATCCAACCATTCAAGAATGCATTCTTTACATCTAGTTGAAGTATCTTCCAATTCTTGGAAGAGGCAATACTAAGCAAAACCCTAATAGTAGGCATCTTTGCCACAGGAGAGAAGGTCTCCTCATAATCAATTCCCTGAGTTTGTGCAAAGCCTTTTGCTACAAGCCTTGCCTTATACCTGTTAATGGAACCATCAGAATTCTTCTTGAGTTTATAGACCCATCTTGAGCCTATTACCTTCATGGATGAAGTCTTGGGCACCAAATCCCAAGTGTTGTTTTCCTCAAGTGCTTCAATCTCTTCCTTCATTGCATGCTTCCATTCTGTTTTTGCTTTGGCCTCTTCAAATGATGATGGCTCCTCTTGGTTTATGTCCTGTGCTATGTAGATAGAATGTTTAGTTACTAATGAGGTGTCAAACCCATACCTTTCTGGTTTTTTCTTTTCCCTCATAGATCTTCTTAGGCCATGATGTGATGATTCTGCTTCATGTCCAAGTTCCTGCAATTTTGCTTTACCTTTAGACTTCCATGCTTTGATCTTTTCCATGTGAGATTCTTCATCATCCTCTGAGGTGTCTGGTTCTTCAATCTTTGATTGTTCTCTACCAAGCTTTGGAAAATCTTCTTCAAGATCATATGGTAAATTGATCTTCCTGCATGAATCTTCATACCATGAATTGTTCTCATCAAAAACTACATCTCTGCTTACCAAGAATCCTTTGTTGGTAGGGTTGTATAACCTGTAGCCCTTTTGATTGTTGTCATATCCAATAAATACACACCTTTCTGCCTTTGGATCCATCTTGCCTCTAACCTGTGAAGGAACATGAGCAAAAGCAATACATCCAAAAATTTTACAATGATCTAAGCTTGGTATTCTTCCATTCCAAGCCTCATATGGAGTCATCCCATCAAGGGATTTTGAAGGCAACCTGTTAATCAAGTAAGTGGCTGTAGATACAGCCTCGGCCCATAAGTAATTAGGTAAATGCTTTTCATTTAACATAGACCTTGCAGCTTCAACAATTGTCCTATTCCTCCTTTCTGCCACTCCATTTTGCTCAGGAGTGTACCTTGTAGTTACCTCTCTTTTGATTCCTCTTTCTTGAAGAAAAGAATCAAACTCATGGGAGAAGTATTCTCCCCCTCCATCTGACCTTAGCCTTTTTAGTGATTTACCTGTTTGATTCTCCACAAGAGCCAAATATCTTTTGAAACATGAAAAAACTTCATCTTTGTGTTTCATAAAGAATAGGATAGTCCATCTGCTGCAATCATCAATAAAGGAAACATAATACCTTGATCCAGATATTGAAGCTTCCTTGCTAGGTCCCCATACATCTGTATGAACCAACTCCAAGAGATCTCCATGCATATAACCTTTCTTCATGAATGGTAACCTGTGAGACTTTCCAAATTGACATGCACTACACTTATAAATCATATGTTGTTTTGACAAATTAGGAAGTCCAAGTACACTTTGGTCCCTGCAGATTTGCTTTAATGACCTTTCACCAATATGTGCTAACCTTTTGTGCCATACTTCCAATTCTGTGAGTGTCTGACTACCATAATTAAAGAGATCAATGTTTCTAGTGTCCTGTAATTCAAATGTGAACAATCTACCTGTCTTTTCACCTTTTGCAATTCTTCTGAATCCTTGACTTGGATCTTCAACAAATGCTCCTGCTTTTGTGAACCTGACTTGCAACCCTTTCTCTACTATCTGCCCAACACTTATCAAATTCTTTGTAATGGTAGGAACATAGAGTACCTTACTGAGTAGGTTGATGTTTCCATCAGGTGCTTTGAAATTGCCTATTTTCTCCACAGGATGTTTTGTATCATCTCCTGTTTGTACCTCATGCTTATTCCTTGGATCTTCTAAATCTGATAGGAGTGCCACATTTCCTGCCACATGATTTGAACAACCTGAATCTATGTAGAAAACATGCTCATCAGATTTACCTTGTGGCATAGCCATGTTCATGATCAATAATGAATCCTCTTTGTTTGAGTCTTCTGTGTAGTTATTGTAGTCTCTCCTTCCTTTGTAGCCTCCTTGATAGTTTGAATGATTGTAGTTGTTGTAGTTGCCATGGTAGTTGTTGAACCTTCCTCTTGAGTAGCCATAACTTCCTCTATTGTATCCTCTGCCTCTTTGATTCCTGAAATTCCTAAAGCAATTTTCAGTTGTATGATTAGTTAGTCCACAAATAGAACATGAGTTGGAGTCTTGGGATCTCCCCCTGCCTTGTCTACCTCCTCTTCCTCTACCTCTGCCATGTCTTCCTCTACCTGCATAGTTAGCTTGATATGTACCTGCTTCATCATCCACTTTCTTTGCCTTTCCTTTGTTATCTTTAGACTTGCTTTTATCCGTGTATAAAGCTGAAGATTGATTACCTTTAGAGCTTTCTCCATTTTTGATAAGCTTTGCCTCTTGAGTAAGTAGCTGTCCAATGAGTGTGTTGAAATCAGGTACATGCATGTCCATGTACAAATCCATAGCTGTGGTGAATGCTTCCCACTTGTCATCTGCCTTCAAGCCATTGATGACCTGCCTTACAATTTGCTCTTCATCTATTACCTCTCCAATGCTTCCCAACTGATCTGCTATGTCCTTGAGCTTTGTGACAAAATCAGTCACATTTTGTTTGGGAGCCTTCTTGAGAGTTGTGAACTCCAGCCATAGTTGATGCTTCCTAGCTTTGGTACTTGAAGAAAAGAAAGCTTCAAGTGCATCCCACACTTCCTGAGATGTCTTACAACTTCTAATGTGAGGCAACAAAAAATCTGAGATAGAGTTGAGGAGATAAGACCTTGCAAGTGCATCCTTGGAGCACCATGTGCTCAATCTTTCTTGCTCTTCTTGTGTTGGTTGACTTTTGTTCCTAAAACTTGGCATAACTTCATCTCCAGCCACATAACCATATAAACTTCTACCTTGGAGATAAGCTTCCATTCTTAATGACCAAGCTGAGTAGTTACCTCTGTCCAATTTTTCAATTGATGAAGGAAATCCATCTGCCATGTTGTCCAACCTTGCTCTGATACCACTGTGAAGAGATGGATAAGTATGTGTTTGAAGATGAAGAGGTGTTGCAAAATCCTTGATCTACACCAGCCAAATGAACTCCAGGACTAGATGGTGGGCCCTTTTAGCTTGCCAATGGATGTATTAGACACCCTATGTACCTTGGAAGATCACTCTCAAAAAGATAGATCAAAACAGATAAGTTGGAGTTAGCTCAGAGGTGAAAACTTACTATTCTTGGTTCATACACCTGTCCAGTGTTTTACATAATTCTCTGAGCACAGCAGCAATTAGCTTAATTCCTCTTGGGGAAGTCTAGGTAGCTTAAAGAGCTAACTTTCAAGAGTAATCTCATCAAAAATAACAAAGCACACACTGAGAATGAGTTTTAACAACTGATGACATCATCCCGATTTTCACGGGCTGCTACAGAAATAGACCAGTGAGCAGAAAAATCACCATAAATCAAAATGTAGAAATCCAATGATTATGAAAGTTTGTATGGTTATACTAGACAGTAAGCTGAATCCAACAAGCTTTAAATCACTGAATTTGGATAAGTAACCACTGAGAAACACCTCTGACAAGATGAGTGAAAAAGTTGGGTACCTGACAGAGAGGTGAAGATGAACAGACCCTGTTGACTTCAAATGAACATAACTGAATATTGCAACATCCAAATGACATGAAAATTTATGCGCATATAGTAGACTTATAGAGCTAACGTTACCAAGTTAAATCACTGAAAATGATGCACCAAGATCAGAGAAAACATCTCTGCAAGCTGACTGAGAAAACTGAGAGTAATGGCAGTGAGTAGTACACTTCACAAGAACATGGAAAGATGAACTCAAATAATCATGAAAATGAAAGTATATTGCTTGTACAATACAATGACTTACTGATACATATGTGTGCCTTGTAATCACACCTTGATATGGCATAAAGCTCAGCTCTTGGAGGTCTTCACATAGGTCTCTCTAACCACGACTAAAACTGCCATCTATTTATAGTTGAGTTTGGGAGGCTAACTTCCCTCAATCACTCTCCAATCAATCAATGATTGATTTGATTCTCTACCTACCACAAATCACGAATTCGTGGCTCCTCTTTCCATTCTTGATCATGTGGACTCAACCACTTAAGATTCTCTTACTTTTACATTAAGTAAACTCTTCAAAAGTTACAAGAGGTAGTTCACAAGTGAACTTTACATAGTCTTCTTTTTAAAGCTTCTTCTAAGACTTTGTGAGACTCAAGCCAATACTTAGGCTTGTCATAGACTTGCTCCAACATAAAAAATATTTTCCCGAACATGGGACAACCTCGAGGTAAGCCAAGTAGCCACTACTACACAATAGAAAGGTGGTACACTAACCACATTGCACAAGATTGTCTGTATAATAAGCAAGTGGTTAGATAGAACTACCCATAGGCATATCAACAAAGCAGTAGATAGCCTAGCCAATACAACACTCAGCCTGATTGTTATCGACCCCAACAGAACTACCAAGTACCATACCACACAACCTAGACCCCAACCAGTCCTAGGTCAGTAGCCACCATCCCCAACCAATGTAATCCTGGGCAAATATGCTATTATTGAAGAGAATCTCAATAGAGCATTAGTACCCTCATCCCCACTGATTAGGGAAAATGATCCTAACTCCAACAGTTTTTATTCCACCCATGTAGATAGCCCCCCGACATACACAAAGTCACCCAAATATTTGGACACATACCACTATGAGAGTCTATCGATAGAACCTAGCTAGGAGCCAGACTATACTAATTTCATGTACGGTAATCCCAATTCATAGCCCTAGTTGAGACAAAAAAAGACTAGAGGGCCCTAAAGGACAATGTTTTAGGTCCCAAGGAGACCCTTATATAAGGGAGTATCCACATCCTCCACCACTGGGACAACACCAATATTACAACTTTCAAGGTTTTTGTTCTGACTGTTGTAAAGAACATGTCATATGTGAATGTCCTAAAAACCTATCCAATGCATCCAAGTTAACCCCCATTAATGTGATCGGCATTGTGCATACTTCAAATGGTTCTATAGCAACATATATATCTATCCAAGTGGTGATTAGAGCCTAGTTTTTATAAGAAAATAAACAAATAAACCCTAAAATGATAGCTGAGAGTAGTGAAGTTGGAGAGTTGAATGGAAGAAAAACTAGATCTTGGAAGAATTCACGCAAAAGGCTTAGAAGAAAACGGAGTAAGAAAATAAATGAATTAGAAGGTAGCTTAAAGGAGATGAGAGCCAAAATCTTAGAATTATCATCGCAAGAGTCAAATCAGGTAAACTAGACACCGAGACCAGGATCTATTCTAGTTGAACCTATACTTGAGGATTTGGATATGATGTTCAAAGCATAGGAAGAAAGATTAAGAGAAGGACCCCAGGTGGGAATTAAGTAAGAACTATCCCAAGGTAGACCTAGAAATCAAGAGAACTAAGCTCTACATGAAAATGGTAGAATTCTCCCAAACCATGTTTGAAGCATCTCAGTCTGTCAATTGGGGCAACCTAGTGAAACCACAACTACACTTTCAATGACTACTAGAGAGATTAGAACACTTGATTTCTAACATGGAGAAGAGTGATCCTAAGAGGACCTATCCTCTCTCGAAAGCACAGCAAGATACTACACCTTCCTTGTCACAAGTGCTTAATACTACGGATTGAGAGAGTCTTTCTTTGATACATAAGTACTCAAAAGAATTTTTGAGAGAAATTCAAGAAGAGAAATGGAAGTTGGAGCAAGAAACTCACCCACCTATTCAAGAGATATTTGATCTCCAGGAAAAATTTCCACGAGACATACCCTTCATATATGGTGAACAAGAGGAGGAGAAACCTAGTGAACAAATTTTGAATCTAATTCTTTGCAAGAATTACCTCACTTCATCGGTCCTTGGGAAACAAAGTCAATCAACATGAGAGCACCCACCATACTAGTAAGAAATCAAGAATCAGTTCTTCTTAAGAACACAGATGTAATAACGAACACTAAAGTGTAGTGTCATCTCACTTTAGAAGAGTTGTTGAAGGTTAAGCCTGAGTTGTGGAAGCATGTGGCAAACCAGTTACTAGAAATGACTACTACCCACTCTCAAAAAGAATCACAAAGAAAAGTTCCATAAATACCCATTGATAGGATTTGAGATATAAGCGAGGGAGAAGAGGGAAATACTTATTTTCCTATCTCCTACCAAGGCTACACCACCAAAGCAATCCTAGACTTAGCTGTTGGAGTGGGCATTGCCACCACGTCCCTATGGAAATGATGGGGTAAGCCAGCCCTAAGACTCACGAGAATGAAACTACAAATGGTTGATGGTGATATTGAGAAAACCTTATGCTTACTAGAATGAATCACACTCACCACGTGTGGTGTGGAGTTTGAACACACCTTTTCCATTTGTGACTTTGGACAGAACCACACATATGATATAATTTTAGGACATCCTTTCATGTGGCAGTTGAAAATTGTACAAGATAGGGGAACCAACTCTTTGTACCTACAACATTTGGGAGTGACTACCAAAGTCAATCTTAAAGACTATTCTCATCATGACATACCCCCACTATTGTGGAATACCATCCATAAAGCAGCTGAAGAAGCCAAATCAATACAATTCTTAGCATCAGACCCTTCATGGTTGCATGAGGACACTCAATTATGGATGTGTAGAGTATCAAAACAAGAGGAGGATCCATTAAAAGCTAGAATCTTAGGCTCGGAACAACACCCACATACCCTTCAGGATGCTACCTATGCACCTATAGTATTCACAGATGAGGAATTTGAGCCTCACGATTGGGCAGAGATCTTAGTGACCATGGACATAGCAATGAACAAAGAACAATGGACTCCTCACTATAATGAGGATGGCTATGATATCTCTTTCTTCATGATAGAACCCATGGTAGGTGAGCCTATTTTAGAACAATGTACTGAGATGACCCTAGAGCCACTCGAGGCAAGTGATGAAGATCTAGAGTCCATTATTATGGAACCCTTTTGTTCTTTAGAAGAAGAGTACCTTTATGTTTTGGAAGCCACTACCCCCAATGCGATGGAGGGTAACCAAAATAAGTAGCTCACGCCACTTCCAGAAATCAAGGAGAATAAGCAGAAGAAGGAATGAAAGAAATCTTTGAGGCAAGAAGAAGTAATAGAAAAAATTAAGAAATACAAAATAGAAGATAGAAAAATCATGGTAAGAATGCCTAAGAGAGAAAAAAGCATAGGAGAAGCACACAACAATCGAGAAAAAACTAAGAAGATTGTAGTTATAATTGAAGAAGGAGAAGAAAAATCCACATATATCGGGCATGACGAGAGAAAAGGAAGAAGAAGAGTTGATCGCCCTAATCAGAGAATATAGAAACGTGTTTATGTGGAGCTACAAGGATTCTAAAGGGGTAGACCTAGATATATTCTCCCATAGAATTCCCATGACTCAAGAAGCCAAGCCTTCCAAACAAAAACCGTACATTTGTGATGATAATTATGCAACCATGATTAAGGAAGAGATAGATTGTTGGATGGAAGCCGGATTTATATATGAGATTGAGCACACCAAATGTGTGTCATCCATTGTGGTTGTGCCCAAAACGTATGGAAAGCTATGTGTGTGCATTAACTTGGAAAAATTCAATGCAGCCACTTTTAGAGATAGTTTAGAGATAGATTTCCGCTTCCTATCACAAAACACTTATTAGAACAAGTAGCGGGCAAGGAAATATACAACTTCCTTGATGGATTCTTTGGCTATATTCAAGTAGTCATTGCCCCTGAAGACTAGCACAAGATGGATTTTGTCATAGAGTGGGGAATATTTGCACGTTGTGTGATGCCATTTGGGATTACAAATGCACCTGCTACATTTCAACGGCTGATGTGTCATGTCTTTAAGGAGTACCTGCATAAGAATTTGGAAGTCTATGTTGATGATTTATGTGCTCATTCCAACATTAGGCAAACACACATCTTTGAATTAAAACAAGTTTTTGTGAAGAGATGGATAAGTATGTGTTTGAAGATGAAGAGGTGTTGCAAAATCCTTGATCTACACCAGCCAAATGAACTCCAGGAGTAGATGGTGGGCCCTTTTAGCTTGCCAATGGATGTATTAGACACCCTATGTACCTTGGAAGATCACTCTCAAAAAGATAGATCAAAACAGATAACTTGGAGTTAGCTCAGAGGTGAAAACTTGCTATTCTTGGTTCATACATCTGTCCAGTGTTTTACATAATTCTCTGAGCACAGCAGCAATTAGCTTAATTCCTCTTGGGGAAGTCTAGTTAGCTTAAAGAGCTAACTTTCAAGAGTAATCTCATCAAAAATAACAAAGCACATACTGAGAATGAGTTTTAACAAGTGATGACATCATCCCGATTTTCACGGGCTGCTACAGAAATAGACCAGTGAGCAGAAAAATCACCATAACTCAAAATGTAGAAATCCAATGATTCTGAACATTTGTAGGGTTATACTAGATAGTAAGCTGAATTCAACAAGATTTAAGTCACTGAATTTGGATAAGTAACTACTGAGAAACACCTCTGACAAGATGAGTGAAAAAATCGGGTACCTGATAGAGAGGTGAAGATGAACAGAACCTGTTGACTTCAAATGAACATAACTGAAGATTGCAACATCCAAATGACATGCAAATTTATGAGCATATAGTAGACTTATAGAGCTAACTTTACCAAGTTAAATCACTGAAAATGATGCACCAAGCTCAGAGAAAACATCTCTGCAAGCTGACTGAGAAAACTGAGAGTAATGGCAGTGAGTAGTACACTTCACAAGAACATGGAAAGATGAACTCAAATAATCATGAAAATGAAAGTATATTGCTTGTACAATACAATGACTTACTGATACATATGTGTGCCTTGTAATCACACCTTGATATGGCATAAAGCTCAGCTCTTGGAGGTCTTCACATAGGTCTCTCTAACCACGACTAAAACTGCCATCTATTTATAGTTGAGTTTGGGAGGCTAACTTCCCTCAATCACTCTCCAATCAATCAATGATTGATTTGATTCTCTACCTACCACAAATCATGAATTCGTGGCTCCTCTTTCCATTCTTGATCAAGTGGACTCAACCACTTAAGATTCTCTTACTTTTACATTAAGTAAACTCTTCAAAAGTTACAAGAGGTAGTTCACAAGTGAACTTTACATAGTCTTCTTTTTAAAGCTTCTTCTAAGACTTTGTGAGACTCAAGCCAATACTTAGGCTTGTCATAGACTTGCTCCAACAGCTCCCCCTCAAGCCAAGTATGCTTGAGGTCTTCAATCTTCCAAGATTACCTGCAAACCAATCCTAGCCTTGAATTTGCAAAGCTTTGTACCATCCAATGCTTTGGTTAGAATATCTGCACATTGTTGATGAGTGGACACATATGATATTTGAATCTCTTTGCTTAGAACCTTTTCTCGTACATAGTGATAATGAACTTCAATATGTTTAGTCCTTGCATGAAAAATAGGATTAGCAGCCAAGTGAATAGAACTCATATTGTCACCATAAATAGTTGGAGTTCCAAACTCCAATCCAAGATCTTTGAACAATGTCTTCATCCACATAGCTTCTTGTGTAGCTATGGCAAGACCTCTATATTCAGCTTCAGTAGAAGAGAGAGCAACTGTGGGTTGCTTCTTGGATGACCATGAAATAAGCTTTGAACCTGCAAAGGTAAGATAACCTGAAGTGCTCCTTCTATCTTCCTTGGAGCCAGCCCAATCTGCATCAGAAAATAGCTTCAAACCTAAATCAGATACATAAGGATAATAAAGTCCTTCATTTATGGTTCCTTTGAGATACTTGAGAATCCTTTTGGCAGCATCCATATGTGGTTTCCTTGGTGTGTGCATAAATTGGCTTAGCACACTCACACTGTAACATATATCTACTCTTGTCAATGTGGCATAGTTGAGACTACCCACTAGACTTTGATATGATGTGATGTCCTCTATGAGTTCACCTTCATGTGAGCTCAATTTGTGATTGACCTCCATTGGAGTACCTGCAATCTTACAATCTTGCATCTTGAATTTTGCCAACATGTCCTTAATGTACTTCCTTTGAGTGAGAAACAAACCATGATCTTTGTAGACAACTTCCAAACCTAGGAAGTAGGTAAGTGAACCCAAATCACTTATCTTGAACTCTTCTCTCATCTGATCTTTGATCTTCTTCATACCATCTGCATCATTTCTTGTCAATATAATGTCATCTACATATACACATAGATAGATGACCTCGGAATTACTCTTTTTAATAAAGAGTGAAGGATCTGCCTTGCTTGGTTGAAAGCCTTTGTCCTGCAAGAATGAAACAAGCCTGAAATTCCAAGCTCTTGGAGCTTGCTTGAGACCATACAATGCTTTGTTAAGTTTACACACATAATCAGGATAAACTTGATTCTCAAAACCAGGTGGTTGTGCCATATATACCTCTTCTGTTATCCAACCATTCAAAAATGCATTCTTTACATCTAGTTGAAGTATCTTCCAATTCTTGGAAGAGGCAATACTAAGCAAAACCCTAATAGTAGGCATCTTTGCCACAGGAGAGAAGGTCTCCTCATAATCAATTCCATGAGTTTGTGCAAAGCCTTTTGCTACAAGCCTTGCCTTATACCTGTTAATGGAACCATCAGAATTCTTCTTGAGTAAATGTGAACAATCTACCTGTCTTTTCACCTTTTGCAATTCTTCTGAATCCTTGACTTGGATCTTCAACAAATGCTCCTGCTTTTGTGAACCTGACTTGCAACCCTTTCTCTACTATCTGCCCAACACTTATCAAATTCTTTGTAATGGTAGGGACATAGAGTACCTTACTAAGTAGGTTGATGTTTCCATCAGGTGCTTTGACATTGCCTATTTTCTCCACAAGATGTTTTGTATCATCTCCTATTTGTACCTCATGCTTATTCCTTGGATCTTCTAAATCTGATAGGAGTGCCACATTTCCTGCCACATGATTTGAACAACCTGAATCTATGTAGAAAACATGCCCATCAGATTTACCTTGTGGCATAGCCATGTTCATGATCAATAATGAATCCTCTTTGTTTGAGTCTTCTGTGTAGTTATTGTAGTCTCTCCTTCCTTTGTAGCCTCCTTGATAGTTTGAATGATTGTAGTTGTTGTAGTTGCCACGGTAGTTGTTGAACCTTCCTCTTGAGTAGCCATAACTTCCTCTATTGTATCCTCTGCCTCTTTGATTCCTGGAATTCCTAAAGCAATTTTCAGTTGTATGATTAGTTAATCCACAAATAGAACATGAGTTGGAGTCTTGGGATCTCCCCCTGCCTTGTCTACCTCCTCTTCCTCTACCTCTGCCATGTCTTTCTCTACCTGCATAGTTAGCTTGATATGTACCTGCTTCATCATCCACTTTCTTTGCCTTTCCTTTGTTATCTTTAGACGTGCTTTTATCCGTGTATAAAGCTGAAGATTGATTACCTTTAGATCTTTCTCCATTTTTGATAAGCTTTGCCTCTTGAGTAAGTAGTTGTCCAATGAGTGTGTTAAAATCAGGTACATGCATGTCCATGTACAAATCCATAGCTGTGGTGAATGCTTCCCACTTGTCATCTGCCTTCAAGCCATTGATCACCTACCTTACAATTTGCTCTTCATCTATTACCTCTCCAATGCTTCCCAACTGATCCGCTATGTCCTTGAGCTTTGTGACAAAATCAGTCACATTTTGTTTGGGAGCCTTCTTGAGAGTTGTGAACTCCAGCCATAGTTGATGCTTCCTAGCTTTGGTACTTGAAGAAAAGAAAGCTTCAAGTGCATCCCACACTTCCTGAGATGTCTTACAACTTCTAATGTGAGGCAACAAAAAATCTGAGATAGAGTTGAGGAGATAAGACCTTGCAAGTGCATCCTTGGAGCACCATGTGCTCAATCTTTCTTGCTCTTCTTGTGTTGGTTGACTTTTGTTCCTGAAACTTGGCATAACTTCATCTCCAGCCACATAACCATATAAACTTCTACCTTGGAGATAAGCTTCCATTCTTAATGACCAAGCTGAGTAGTTACCTCTGTCCAATTTGTCAATTGATGAAGGAAATCCATCTGCCATGTTGTCCAACCTTGCTCTGATACCACTGTGAAGAGATGGATAAGTATGTGTTTGAAGATGAAGAGGTGTTGCAAAATCCTTGATCTACACCAGCCAAATGAACTCCAGGAGTAGATGGTGGGCCCTTTTAGCTTGCCAATGGATGTATTAGACACCCTATGTACCTTGGAAGATCACTCTCAAAAAGATAGATCAAAACAGATAACTTGGAGTTAGCTCAGAGGTGAAAACTTGCTATTCTTGGTTCATACACCTGTCCAGTGTTTTACATAATTCTCTGAGCACAGCAGCAATTAGCTTAATTCCTCTTGGGGAAGTCTAGTTAGCTTAAAGAGCTAACTTTCAAGAGTAATCTCATCAAAAATAACAAAGCACATACTGAGAATGAGTTTTAACAAGTGATGACATCATCCCGATTTTCACGGGCTGCTACAGAAATAGACCAGTGAGCAGAAAAATCACCATAACTCAAAATGTAGAAATCCAATGATTCTTAAAAATTTGTAGGGTTATACTAGATAGTAAGCTGAATGCAAGAAGCTTTAAATCACTGAATTTGGATAAGTAACTACTGAGAAACACCTCTGACAAGATGAGTGAAAAAATCGGGTACCTGATAGAGAGGTGAAGATGAACAGACCCTGTTGAATTCAAATGAACATAACTGAATATTGCAACATCCAAATGACATGCAAATATATGAGCATATAGTAGACTTATAGAGCTAACTTTACCAAGTTAAATCACTGAAAATGATGCACCAAGCTCATAGAAAACATCTCTGCAAGCTGACTGAGAAAACTGAGAGTAATGGCAGTGAGTAGTACACTTCACAAGAACATGGAAAGATGAACTCAAATAATCATGAAAATGAAAGTATATTGCTTGTACAATACAATGAATTACTGATACATATGTGTGCCTTGTAATCACACCTTGATATGGCATAAAGCTCAGCTCTTGGAGGTCTTCACATAGGTCTCTCTAACCACGACTAAAACTGCCATCTATTTATAGTTGAGTTTGCGAGGCTAACTTCCCTCAATCACTCTCCAATCAATCAATGATTGATTTGATTCTCTACCTACCACAAATCACGAATTCGTGGCTCCTCTTTCCATTCTTGATCAAGTGGACTCAACCACTTAAGATTCTCTTACTTTTACATTAAGTAAACTCTTCAAAAGTTACAAGAGGTAGTTCACAAGTGAACTTTACATAGTCTTCTTTTTAAAGCTTCTTCTAAGACTTTGTGAGACTCAAGCCAATACTTAGGCTTGTCATAGACTTGCTCCAACAGTTTTTGACAAATGTTGAGAGTACCAAGTCTATTTGAACCCAAAATAGTGTGTTTTCATGGTCAAGAAACACAAGATTCTAGGATACATTGTGTCAAACAAGGGAATCTCTACAGATGAAGAGAAAGTTAGAGTGATTCAGGAACTAACTAGGCTGAAGAATGTCAAGGAAGTACAAACTTTAATGGGGCATTGTGGTTACCATCAACATTTCATACACATGTATGCAATCATTAAAAGCCTCTATATGCCCTTCTCACTAATTTCAAGTGGATGGATGAATGTGAGAAATCATTTAATGAACTTAAGCAATGCTTGTGTTCAACATCAATTCTCACAACACCAGATTGAAGTAAGCTCTTAAATGTACATGTGGATGCATCCAATTATGCTATTGGGTGTGTGCTAGCACAATCTATAAGTGAAGGCAATATAGATCTTCCCATAGCATACGCAAGTAGGTAGTTGAATGTAGTTGAGAGGAACTACACCACCACTGAGAGAGAAGGATTAGGAATGGTTTATGCAGTAAAGAAATTTAGACATTACTTATCGACAAACAAATTCAAGTTCTTCACAAACCATCAAGCATTGTTATACCTAGTCAACAAGCCTTGTAACACACGAAGACTTGTACGATGGTTTCTACTATTAATGGAGTATGATTTCGAAGTGGTAGTCAAAAAAGGGAAGACCCATGTTAGAACTGATCATCTCTCGCAATTGACCACTAGAGAAGCCCCTCAACGGATAGTTGATGAATTACCAAATGCATATTTGTTTAATCTTGAAGTGGTGTCAAAATGGGCCAAGCCAATTGTCTCTATTCTCACATTTGGACCCAAGAACCCTCAAATCAAGATCAAGGAATGGGAGGTAATTTAGTCACAAAGATATCAAATAATGCCAAGAAGTATTTACAAATAGGATCATCAGAAAATCCATGTGGTATAGACTTTGTGGGATCCATTAACCCCCTTGCTAAAGGAACTCATGTTGAATACATCATTGTAACGATAGTCTATCTCACCAAATAGGTAAAGGCTAAGGCTACCAAAAAGAATAATGCACACACAACAACAAAATTCTTATTTGTGAAAGTATTTACTACTGGAGACCTTTAATTCTCCAAATGTTTGATCTATCTTGATTTAAGAACTCCTCTATATCAAGAATAAACCAAACTTTACACAAACTTTACATTATTTTTCATGAACATTAAGAAATACTTCTCTATATGAAGTTTTCTTCAACTTCAATAGTCTGCTTCAGAAATGAACTTCAATCTCTGCATATGTAGCTCAAGCGTAAGCACCACCTCCTTTACTGGTCAATCCGCGGAGACGTGAGGACCGGTATGAAGACCACGAGCAAGTGAAGGCACAAGTGCGTGAGTGAAAGCACACAAACATGCACACACATACACACATGCACACAAGGTAAGATCAAAGAGAGGAACAATGGAAGGGCTTTGATTACAAAAGAAATCTATTACAAAACTGAAATCTACAAGAAGCTCCCCCAAAAATGAGCTCTCTAGCTCTTTTTATAGGTTTTTGACTAGTTTTGGCCCTGTCCAGACCTAGTGTCCGGCCTAGTTAAAAATTAGGTTCCAGGGCTTATTTGAGGGCTCAAATGAAGTCTAAAAATTATGAAAATTGGTAGGATGATACTTCTAATACTCCTCAAGCTCTAGCACTCCTCGTCTTGAACAAAATGGAATTATAAAAATAGAAAATGGTATTTACAATGGTTTTTAGTGATGAAAATCACTATTTTTGTAGGGAATTCTTATGAAGATTTGATATACACTTCTCGGAGCTCCCTACTTGCTCTCTCTTCTTCTATGTCCACTTCTTTGATGTGCTTCCATGTTTTATGCTTGACCTTGAGTTCCAACACTCCCCCCCCCCCTCTCGAGTCTGTCGTCCCTGATAAACCCTTGTTGTAGTGGTTGTTCCATGTAGCACTTTGAGAGGTAGTGTCCATCCTGTGTGAACAAGATCCTTCTATCTATCTATTGTAGCAGGTTTGGTTGTCTGATTCTTCCTTTCTCATTGTGAGTTATTGTAAGGCTTAGTTCTTTGGTATGTGTTGCTTCCTTGGATTCTAGAGATAGTGTCCTTTTGAGCTCCCAAAAATCGGCTCGTTGCTCAAAAGAGGTTGTCAAGGTTGAGTTGGAGCAACTGGGGGCTTCGACTTGCTTCCTAGGTATTGATGTTGTCCCTGTGATATCCTAAAGAACTTCCAAAGGTGATATTCATTGTACTCGTGTCAAGTACTCATAACCCATATTGAATGATGGGTAAATGTATTGGTGCATGGGTTGAAGAAAATATGTGCCTTGTGCACGACCTTGTCATGTAGCCCTATGCATGCATACTGGGGAAATGCATTAGAAAACATGGTGCAAGAAAGTAGGTCTTGAGTGGATTGCTCAAGGGTATGCTGATGAAGAGGTTTCCTAATCTACAGTGTTGTCGTGATACCCAAGTAGAGGATTCTTACCATGAAAGGTCGATCGATAGTCTGCTCTTCATGTTGTACACCCAGCATTGTGATGGACCATCAGCTCATCTTTCATTGTCGATGAGTGTCCATGTTGATGGATTGCTGATGAAACTCTTTGACTGTCGCGCCCTATCCCCTTTCTTCAAAGCAACATTTTCCAGATATTGAGAATTTAATTTCTTTATATTCCTTGGCAAACATCATTGGGTAACTACATCAAGCTTAGTTTCACACCTTCTCTTTAGCTCACCCTAAGCAGGAGTCTTCTCCCTTCAAACTCTTCCCTCCTACCATGGTAAGGGGAAACAATAGTTGTGGATGCCATGTTCCTGCCAAGTGCTTGACATCTACCAGATAAGGCAACAATAATAGTAGCTGCTAGTCGAGACACACTTCTATCCAAGCCATGGTTCCACCTTCAACTAAGCATGACTTATTCATGTTCCATAAACCAAACCTGGGAACAAGCTCTTTTTTTTTTGTTTTTTTTTCTACTACCATGTCATAAGCAAGAAGACAAATGTTAGTATCAGAAAACATAGTTGACATATGTCAATGTGCTCTTGTGCATGGGACTCTCGAATGTGTCTATGCACGACCATGTAATGTGGCCCTATAATAATGCATACTTTGGAAATGCATGACCTAAATGGTGCATAAGACAAGGTTGTGCAAGGAGCACATGGTTGTCGCTCGTTGAGGCTTTCGATGTTATTTGCAGATGCTATGGCAGCCTTTGTTAGAAGTATCCATTGGATCCCCGAATGAGAATTGATACTTCCTCCTTATAGGGATCCATTTGAGATTGGTCTTCGCGTGTTTAGTGATCTCCTTTGGCGGCTCCATGTTTGGATGCTTTCTTGAGGCTTTGATCCTGCGTGGTTGGCATTGTGGTTCTATGGGGCCTACCGATGCTTTTGGTTTCCATACCCATATCCTTGTAGAAGAGGTTGTTTGATCTTTTTTGGAGCTTTGTGCTTGATTTAGTCCCTTACCTCGCCTTGGTGTCTTTGTTGTGCAGGTTGGTGCCTTGAAGTTCCCCCCTGGATTCTTTTTGAGTTTCGGCTTGATTGCTTTGTGTCCTTCGATTGGAGGTGGTCTTTCTTGAAGATAAGTCATGGTAGGCCTAGACCATAGATTTTGAAGTCTAGTGTGAGGAGGCTGATTTTGTACAAGGGCTTTCTTTGGTACCCATATCATAGTGCGATTCGGTTGGGCTCTAAGTAATTTCTTGGCCACCCAAATTTTCTTGATATTACCAAGAAAATGTGATTTATGTTTCTTGATGTAAAGGTCTTTTGGGCCTTCTATGCGATTTTTTTGAGAAAACGCATCTTTACATGGGGAATGCAAAAAAGGTTGATCTTCTATACATGCATCAAACTTATGTAAGGGGTCAATGGGTAGTATTGTTGGAGATTCATCTAGAGATTCATCGATACATTTATCCATATTACACATAGAATCTCTAGGTGTACAAATGGGTGATGGATTGTCATGATTCACCCTCGAGTCGACATCATTTTTCACATCCGTAATACAAAGTATTTGTTGATCATCTCCTTCTTGATGATATGAGTGTAGATCATCCCTACTTATGGTTTTAGGAGGAGGATCCAAATTTACAGGAAGAGAGGGACCTTCCACTTCCCCCAAACACTTGGAGTCCTCCATTTCTCCATTCTCCAAGGTTTCCTCTAATTTACTCAAAGAAGGATTAGATTCAAAAACATGAGTAGAAAGAAAAAAATTTTCATGAAAAGCACACTCTTTGAAAAGATGATTTTGCCCCCAATTATCATAAGGTGGATAGTCATTAGGATTTTCAATAGATATATATGTAGAATCGCGCATAATAGGTGGAGAAAACACCTCAAATTCTTGATGATTTTGTGTAATGAACCTTTGGGTGCCAATGATCAAGTCTTCATCTATACAATCCATGAAAAAAAATGTTTCCAAAAATTGCATATCATCCACCATAACAGGCAACACCACTTGACCCATGCAATCATAATATTCCCCATCCATGAGGATAGAAGAATGAGTTGTTGGTTGAATGTTCTCAAAGATAATGACCACTAGGTCAATATGAATTAAATTCCACTCACAATTAGGATTGATATAAACACCCAACATTCTATGGTCATATCCTATTCTGATATCCACAAAAGTATTATCATATTCTCTTGTTGCAAATAAGGATCCCACCCCCTTAGACATTTCCCCCGTTTCCTTGACTCCTTGCAATTTTTCTCTAGATGTTTCACCCTCTTGTGAGATTATTTCATGCACTTCATGTTTATCTCCCTTCTCTTTTCCCATCTTAGCCCCCTTTCTTCTCTCTTTTGCTTTCTTCTTTCCCATGACACAATTTTTCTCCCCCTTGGTTTCCTAGTCCCACTTGAAGCCCAACTTCAAATTATCCTATCTAAAATTCAACGTGTTATTCTTATAAAAAACAGTTGAGGCCGTGTAGGATTTGAAACGAGCTTTCCAACAAGCTATAGAGCTCAAAAAATGGACTTTGGATGAAAAAGTTATGTCAAATCAGGCTCTTGGGGGTCAAAGCAGTTTGGAAAAAATCGCGATTTTGTGAACTTCAAGAGAATCGCGATTTTGTGAAACCAAGAGAATCGCGATTTTGTGAAACCAAGAGAATCACGATTGTGTGAAATGAGAGAATCGCGATTGTGTGAAATCAGAGAATCGTGATTGTGTGAAATCAGAGAATCGCGATTGTGTGAAATCAGAGAATCCCGATTGTGTGAAATCAGTGAATCGTGATTGTGTGAAATTAGAGAATCGCGATTGTGTACCTTGAGAATCGTGTTTTCACAAAATCGTGTTTTTGGCTGAAAATCGTGATTTTTGAGAATCGCAATTTTGAGCAAAGAATCGTGTTTTTGAGAATCACGATTTTGAGCAGAGGATCGTGTTTTTTGAAAATCGCGATTGCCAACACAAAATCGTGTTTTCACAGAATCGTGTTTTCACAGAATCGTGTTCACAGAATTGTGTTTTCTCAGAATCGTGTTTTCACAGAATCGTGTTCTCACAGAATCGTGTTTTCACAGAATCGTGTGTAAGAGAATCGTGTTCTAGAGAATCGTGTTCTAGAGAATCGCGATTTTGTACCTTGGATGAAAATTGTGTTTCTGAAAATCGCGATTGCCAACAGAGAATCGTGTTTTTTGAAAATCGTGATTTTGTCTCAGAGAATCGTGGTTTTCAAAAATTTAGAGAATCGCGATTTTGAGCAAAACCACAGAATCGTGTTTTCTTAGAATCGTGTTTTTTTGGCTGAAAATCGTGATTTGTGAGAATCGCGATTTTGAGCACATCCACAAAATCCTGTTTTCTTAGAATCGTGTTTTTTTGGCTGAAAATCGTGATTTGTGAGAATCGTGATTTTGAGCACAACCACAGAATCGCGATTCTGAGAATGACCTAAGAATCGTGTTTCCTTCAGAGGGTTTCAGGCGAGAAATAGAAAATCGTGATTTTTCAAAAAAATTTGAATTTTTCACAGAATCGCGATTTTCTTCATAGAATCGTGTTTTTTGGCAGGAAATTCAACTTTCTGAGCGCCGAGCAATGGCGAGCTCCGTATGTGCAAAAAATCATGAAAAAACATAGCGCTTGCTCTCTCTTGCACCTCCTAACTCCTTCTCACACAATAATGCATGAAAAATGGTATGAAAATGGTGAAAATGCACTAAAAAACAAGAAATTTCTATGAAGAAGAAGATGGAAGAAGATGGAGATGGTGATGATGATGAAGATGAAGAAGAAAAATCAGAAAATGAACAAAAATGACAGTTTTTTTACCTTCCAACATCGCAAATCTAGGATCTTACCATCACAATGCTGGTCCTCGAAGCTCTCTCCCCGACAACGGCGCCAAAATTTGCTGTAGCTCAAGCATAAGCACCACCTCCTTTACTTGTCAATCCGCGGAGACGTGAAGACTGGTATGAAGACCACGAGCAAGTGAAGGCACAAGTGCGTGAGTGAAAGCACACAAACATGCACACACATACACACACACGCGCACAAGGTAAGATCAAAGAGAGGAACAATGGAAGGGCTTTGATTACAAAAGAAATCTATTACAAAACTGAAATCTACAAGAAGCTCCCCCAAAAATGAGCTCTCTAGCTCTTTTTATAGGTTTTTGACTAGTTTTGGCCCTGTCCAGACCTAGTGTCCGGCCTAGTTAAAAATTAGGTTCCAAGGCTTATTTGAGGGCTCAAATGAAGTCTAAAAATTATGAAAATTGGTAGGATGATACTTCTAATACTCCTCAAGCTCAAGGACTCCTCAGCTTGAACAAAATGGAGTTACAAAAATAGAAAATGGTATTTACAATGGTTTTTAGTGATGAAAATCACTATTTTTGTAGGGGATTCTTATGAAGATTTGACATACGCTTCTTGAAGCTCCCTACTTGCTCTCTCTTCTACTATGTCCACTTCTTTGATGTGCTTCCATGTTTTATGCTTGACCTTGAGTTCCAACAGCATATGACTTTGATTTTAATTATTCAAATGATACACACATGTTCATACTACCTTTCCACAATCATAATGATCATTAGTTCTTCAAAAGAACTATTAGATTCTTAATTTGATCACTTAGATCAAACCTATGTGAGAAACTGCCTTCCATAAATGGAGACTTTAACATGGTCAACTTCTTAAGTTGGTTTCTCTAAGAATCTAACCCATTTTGGTAAATTCTTTTACAAAAAGCTTCCTTACCTTCTAACTTAGAGTTTGAATGCTGAAACATAAAAAAATTTACATTGAGCACTTAGATCTAAGCAAATCTCTGAGCAGCAAAATGGGCGATTCTGATAACTTCACCTGCAAACTTCTACATATGAATGTTCCTATTTGTCATAAACACATCCTGAAGAGAATTAGATCATCAAACTTTGGTCATAGCTTAATTAGCTTTTGAATTAGATGTGTACAATATTTTCTGATCCACATGATGAGGCTGAGAGAAATCTAGGAAAGATCAATCGTTGACTCACGAGAAAGCTCTCTACACTTCTATCTCTTAGAAAAACTTCAAGTCTATTATACTTTCATATATTCTTCATTTCTCTTCTATATCACGACTATACATGAATGTATATATACATATGAGTATGAACTTGTCACTACATCAAGTATTTTTTAAGTATTTTTCCAAAGCTATTATACATAGATGTATAGAACATTTCTTCCTGATTCTTCACTCAAATTCATGCTTTGAGCTTGAGTCTTTTCTTCACTTCTTGATTCCTAGGCTTCATGTAATCATTCATTGATGATTGTCTTGCTCCAATAGCTCCCCCTCAATCATCAATTGTGATTACCTGCACCTTCTTTATACCTGCCATCTCTTTAAACCTTTGTAACTTTGGTCCATCTAAGATTTTTGTCAGCATATCTGCCACTTGCTCTTTTGTTGGTGTATACATGACTTCAATTTCTTTATCAAGTACTTTTGCTCTTAAGAAATGATATTGAATTTCTATTTGTTTAGTTCTAGCATGAAACATAGGATTGGCTGCTAAATACAATGAACTCATATTGTCTCCAAATATGATTGGAACACTTTGATCAATGCCTAAATTTTTTAATAAAGTCTTCAACCAAATTACTTCCTTTGCAGCGTCCACCATTCCTTTGTATTTAGCTTCTGTAGAGGACAATGGAACTATATGTTGCTTCGTTGCGCACGAAGAACTTAGCTTATCTCCAACATAACACAAGTAACCATGAGTGGATATTCTATCATCTGAATTAGCTACCCAATCTGCATCAATAGACACTTTGATTCTAGTATCAAAAGTGAATCCATAATAAAAACCTTCATTCAGAGTTCCTTTGATATATCGTAGCACTCTTTGTGCTATAGCCCAATGAGTTTGCTTTGGGCAATGCATGAATTGAGATAAGAAACCAACTACATATGAAAGATCTGGTCTTTTCAAGGTAGCATATATTAAACTACCTACCAAAATTTGATATGTCTTTATGTCCTTGAACTCTTCTCCTCCATACCTGCTTAGTTTATGATTAACCTCCAATGGTGTGGTTGAGGATTTAAAATTCTCCATGTTAATCTTCATTAGAAGATTCTTTAGATACCTTTCTTGTGTAACATACATTCCATGTTGAGTGTATATAATCTCCATCCCTAGAAAATAAGAGAAGTTTCCCAAATCACTTATCTTAAACTCCTTTTCCATTTTCTTCTTGAGCTTCTTGATTCCTTGAGCATCTGTACCTGTGAAAATAATGTCATCAACATAAATACACACATAAATGTATCAATCTTCATTTGCTTTCACTAGCAAAGTACTATCTGCCTTTGAAGCTTGATATCCAAGTTCATTCAAGAACTTGAACAATCTATAATTCCATGCTCTTGGAGCTTGCTTTAGACCATACAGAGCTCTCTTAAGCTTGCAAACATAATCTGATTCATTTAACTCTTTGAAACCCTTTGGTTGTTCCATGTATACTTCATGTGCAATATATCCATTTAAAAATGCATTCTTTACATCTAATTGAGAAAGTTTCCAACCTTTACATGTAGCAATTGCAATTATAGTTCTGATTGTAGACATCTTAGCCACTAGACTAAAGGTTTCATCATAGTCCACTCGATGTGTTTGGGCATATCCTTTGACCACAAGTCTAGCCTTGTATCTAGACACTTTTCCATCTACAAACCTCTTCTTATACACCCACTTACATCCAATTACCTTCTGATTCTTTGGCCTTGGTACCAATTCCCATGTCTCATTCTCAAGTAGAGCATCATACTCTTCTTGCATTGCTTTCTCCCAATTTTCCTTTCCTTTAGCTTCATCATATGTGGATGGATCTTCATATGTCTTCACAATGTAAGCATAATCTTTGGCTGTCAAGAAAGAAGTATCATAACTATACCTGATTGGTTGTTTTCTATCTCTTGATGATCTTCTAATTTCTGCACTCCTTGAAGGTTCTCCTTCGTTTTGTTCTGGATCAAACCTTGGTATATCATCATAATTGTCCTGCATTTCATTTCTACAAACATCATCATCAATATCTTCTTCATATACCTTCATATTTATCTATCCTTTCCTTTTGATTTCTTCAAAATCTATGTAGACATTGTTTGATCCTATAAACCATGTGCTTTGCTCATCAAATATAACATCCCTTGAAACAAGAAATTGTTTTGTGGATGGACTCCACAACCTGTATCCCATTTGTTTATCATCATACCCAATGAACATATACTTTTCTGCTTTAGGTTCTAGCTTATGTCTCAATTGAGATGGAACATAAGCATATGCCAAACATCCAAATATTTTGCGGTGATCAAGAGTAGGTTTCTTACCCCACCATTCTTCATAAGGAGTCCTTCCCTCCAAAGCTTTGCAAGGAAACCTATTCACAATATAAGTTGTAGTATTAATTGCTTTTGCCCACGTATAATTAGGACACTTTTTTTCCTTCATCATTGATCTTGCAAACTCTACAAGAGTTCTATTTCTTCTTTCGACAACTCCATTTTGTTGTGGGGAGTACCCGCAAGTCACTTATCTTTTGATACCTGCATTCCACATATAATCATCAAATTCTTTAGAAAAATATTCTCCGCCTCCATCTGATCTCAATCTCTTGAGCTTTTTTTCATGTAATTCTTTCTGCATAAGCATGATAGTTTTTAAATTTCTCAAACACTTCATATTTATCCTTGATTACATATAGAGTAATCCATCTAGTTGCATCATCAACAAATAGCACATAATACCTTGATCCATTTATTCTATAGTCCTTTGAAGGACCCCACAGATCTGTATGAACCAATTCAAGCATATTTGAATACATGTATCCTTGCTTATTGTATGATTTCTTGTGAGCTTTACTTAACTGACAAGCCTCACATTTGTATATCATATGTTGACCTTCAATATTTGGTAGACCAAGCACTCCACCATTCTTTGTCATCTCTTTTATTCCCCTTTCATTAAAATGTCCTAACCTCTTGTGCCATATATCCAATTCAATCTTTTGACTTCCATAAGTAAACAATGCATGTCCCACATTACCTTGGACTTTGAGAGTGAATAATCTTCCTTCCTTTTTCCCTGTAACAATGCTTTTATATCCTTGACTTGGATCTTCAACATAAACACCATCACTTGTAAATCTGACTTCATATCCCTTCTCAACAACTTGCCCTACACTTATTAGATTTTTAGGAATTGTTGAAACATAAAGTACCTTACTTAGAAGTGTGCTTCCACTCTTTGTCATCACTGATCCAATGCTCTCAACTTTGTGTTTGGTGTTGTCTCCTGTTTGAACTATATGTCCATTCACTTTAGCTTCCATATCAGTCATTAAGGAGATATTGCCACTCAGATGATTGCTACATCCTGAGTCAATATAAAACACCATTTGATCTTCATTGATTACTTCATGTGTTGGATTCAAAATAAGAGTCAAGTCTTCCTTCTGATCTGAAGCATAGTTTTAATAGGTGTTGTTATAGGATTGAGTTTGCAAACTCCTTCCTCCTCCTCTAGCAAATGAGGTCCTACCACCTCTTCCTCTGAAATTACCTCTTTGATTTTTGCCTCCTCTTCCTCTAGGACTGAAATTTTGATTATGACTTCCACCATTTTGATTATTATACCAACAATCGTTTGCCAAGTGATTTGTTCTTCCACAAATCCAACAAGCTTTAGCATTATCTTTGTTCTTACCTCCTCTTCCTTTACCTCTGAAATTCATCTTCCCTTTCATGAAGTTTACTTGACTTGAAGATCCTTCTTCATCATTTGTTTGCCTGCCTTTAGCATTCTTCTTCTTGTCCTTTGAATACATTGCTTGACTTGAACTTCTGTCATTCTCTCCTTTAATGTCCTAACAATTGATTAAGATCAGGAGCAAAGCAATCTAATGATAATTCTGTAGACAATATGAAAGGTTTCCACTTTTCATCTCCTCTTAGGCCTCTAAGTATTTGCCTTACCAACTTGTCTTCTTCAATTTCTTCATCTATTGCTCCCAAGATATTTGCAATGTACTTCATCCTTGTAACATAATCAGAAATTGATTGGGAACCTTTCTTCTTTAATGTTGTAAATTTAGCCCATAGTGAAGCCTTCCTCAATTTGGTTGTGTTTTGGAAATGTTCTTCCAAAGCATTCCATACATCTGCTGCACTTTATAATCATCTAATGTGTGGTAGAAGATAATCATTTACATCCATGTGAATGATGCTCCTAGCTTGAGCATCTTTCTTCATCCAATTCTTCAATTCTGCAAGTTCTTCTCTTGTTGGAACACTTGGATCCTTAAACTCAAGATTTTCTTCTTCCGCTGTAAATGAGATCAAATCTCTGCTCATGAGGTGTGCTTCCATCCTCATGGACCATGTTGGATAGTTGTCTCTATCCAACTTGTCAATCTGCAAGTTTTCTCCCATCTCTTGACTTCTGTGTCTGTAATTACTAAGATGTATGGTGATATAATGTACCTTTGAGATGAATCTTTAATCCTTTTTTATCCTTTGAACTAATGCTTTGTTTTTCTTCAGGTTTTCTTCCAAAGTTTACTCTTTGCTCCTTCAATTCAAAAGATCTTTGATATCTACAACAGTCGGGATTCTCCTTGCTTCTTCTTCACCTTGATTTGATCTTTCTGGCTCTGATACCATTGTTGGAGACCTTTAATTCTCCAAATATTTGATCTATCTTGATTTAAGAACTCCTCTACATCATAAATAAACCAAAATTTACACAAACTTTACATTATCTTTCATGTACATTAAGAAATACTTCTCTGTATGAAGTTTCCTTCAGCTTCAATAGTCTGCTTCAAAAATGAACTTCAATCTCTGCATATGGCTTTGATTTTAATCATTCAAATGATACATACATGTTCATACTATCTTTGTGCAATCATAATGATCATTAGTTCTTCCAAAGAACTATTATATTCCTAATTTGATCACTTAGATCAAACCTCTTCCATAAATGGCGACTTTGACATGGTCAACTTCTTAACTTGATTTCTCTCAAAATCTAACCTGTTTTGCTAAATGCTTTTAGAAAAATCTTCCTTACCTTCTAACTTAGAGTTTGAATGCCCAAACATAAAAAATTTTACATTGAGCAATGAGATCTAAGCAAATCTCTGAGCAGCAAAATGCGTGATTTTGAGAACTTCACCTGCAAACTTCTACATATGAATGTTCCTATTTGTCATACACACAACCTCAAGAGAATTATATAATCAAACTTTGGTCATATCTTAATAAGCTTCTGAATTAGATGTCTACAAAAGATTTTTTGATCCACATGATCAGTCTGAGAGAATTCTAGGAAAGATTAGTCGTTGACTCACGAGAAAGCTCTCTACACTTCTATCTCTTAGAAAAAATTGAGCTTTATTGACTATACTTTCATCTATTCTTCATTTCTCTTCTATATCACGACTATACATGAGTGTGTATATACATATGAGTATGAAAGTGTCACTACATCAAGTATTTTTGAAGTTTTTTCCAAAGCTATTATACATAGATGTATAGAACATTTCTTCCTGATTCTTCACTTGACTTCATGCCTTGAGCTCGAGTCTTTTATTCACTTCTTCATTCCTAGGCTTCATGTAATCATCCACTGATGATTGTCTTGCTCCAACATTTACAAGGTATGGATTACCTATAGGACTAGTGAGCGACATAGGGACTCATTTTCTAAACAAATCCATTGAATATTTGTTATAGGATTTTATGGTGATTTACAAGAAGTCCGCACCATATCATCCTCAGGCCAATGGAAAAGAAAAAGGTACTAATAAGATCCTTTGCAACGTATTGACTAAACTCATAAGCAACAAACGTTCAGATTAGGACAAATAGTTACACCACATTATTTGGGCATATCGAGTGGCCTACAAGGCAATACTCAATGCAAATCCCTTTCAGATGGTTTTTGGTCAAAATATATTGTGTCACTTGGATTTTTTGATACCTACCCTTAAGATTGCACAAGAACATCAATGCACTAGCTACGAATCATCATCAAGGATCATGGCTTTAGAACGATTACGAGAGACTAGGTTAAGAGTAGCAGCGAGAATATATGTAGCCAAGAAGAGACAAAAGGCCTATTTCGATGCACATGTAAAGGAACAAAGGCTTGAAGGCAAGAGATTTAGACCTAGTCTATATGCTAAAACAACACGTGGGGAAGCTAGAGTCAAGAACCTCTCACCGAGGATATGCTTAGATGAAAAAAAAAGAATAAGAGAAGCAAAAAAAAAAGAATAAGAGAAGAAGCTCAGGTAGAAGCCCTAGAACATATCAAACATATGAAATTAAGAAGACAAGGACTAGGGAGGAAACACTACAATCAATTGGAAGTCCTCCAAAAGTCCTCTCAAGGAGATTAGGGTGCTAGTTGATTCAGGTGCTGCAACAAGTGCAATCACGTGGTCTCACTGTCAAGATATGGGATTAGAAATGCATCCTATGGAGGCATACCTCATAGGGCTAGGAGGCATGGAAACCCCTTGCATGGGTGAGGTGGATCTTCGTATCCTCATAGAAGTTGTAACCTTGATGGTGAGGCTCTAGTTTGTCTTGATGATGATCTGATAGAACAACTCATTCTTGGCCAACATTGGTTATATGATCACTCAATGGACTTAAATCTTAGAAAATGCTCCCTTTAGCTTCGGATAGTAGGCCATGATGAAGTGATACCATTGGAGATCCCTAACCATTCCCACTCAGAGAAAAGTAACCCCGGCCCCCACATAATCGAAGCAAAGGTGAACCAAAAGATTTCTAATCAAATCTTACAACCAAGGATGACCCTCTCTAGAAAAATGGGGCTAGCCTTGGCTAGAAGAGTAATGAATATATCTTCCTCTCCTTTCTCGGCCAAAGGGGCACTATTAATGAACAAATGGGCACCATAAAACACTCATGCTTACCCTCCACACTTCCTGCATGCATGCCTAAATTGGTTGTTTAGAATGCCTCATTTCCTAATGGGCAGGTCATGCAAGTGTTGGGCATCCCTTCTTTTCAAAAGCAGAGCGTGCTAGTGACCTCTCACCACCACCTTGGGAATGTCAACCATGACCCTGACATCTCAACCGATGACTAATCTAGACTACCCCCTGGAAGCAGTGCAAGTATCCAAATGCAATCGACAAAAGGAAAATGTGGGTACCCAAGACTCAAGAATCACCAACCATGTCCTCCAATTTAGGATAAGAAGTCAAGACAAAGCAAAATGATCTGATGTTCAACATCGCCTAAACATTCTCCTTCCATGAGAATTAGACAAGTCTGGGTACCTAAGAAGTCTCTGACGGCCAAACCCAATGCCTGGGTTGCATTTATTCGATCTAATAATAAAAAATACCAAATATGTTCATTTATTTGTGATTTTCCGAATAAACACCAAAAAAAAACAGACGGATCCATTTTCGATCGACACCTTTTTTATCGAAATTACTTTCGATCGAAAGCGCTTTCAATCAAAAAGTGTTTTAAAATAGAAAAATATATATTCTTACATTCGATCAAAAAACTTATTCTGCACGTGCTTCATTGATGTAGTAGAGAGCTTTAAGCCTACAATTTTTATCAGAGAGCTTTCTTTTTTATCATTGAGGTATTGTTAATTTTTATTTATTGTTTATTTTATTGTTTGGTTAGTTATATCATTCATCTGGTATGATTCGCATATGTGTCTCTTACATATGCTTGATTTGTGTCTTTTAAATAATTTGATTTGTGTCTTTTAATCATCAATAGTATACATGTTCGACTCGTGCAAGCATTTCTTACTTGTATACATCAATGAGAAACATTTAAAAATAAACCACTACTGTGATTGTCTGACTCGCTACATCGATTCTTACTCTCACATTAGTATAGGACATAGTAATATATCTATTGAGATTGTTTGAATTGCCACCTCGATTCCTACTCTCTCAATAGTATAGAAAGTGTGTAGGGACTATTGTGATTGTTTGATTCTTTGACTCTTACTCTCACAATAGTCACTTAGATTCCGATAAGAATACTTAGTTTGAATTGCCACCTTGATGCCTACTCTCCATGCAAATGAGTATGAGTTTGTGTCATCTCTTCTCTGCTAATGATATAATCTGTGTTTTCTCTCGTAATGAAAATTGATTAAAGTCTTTTACTTTTTGAATAGCTTTTGACATAATCCAGTAAAATTTTCCAAACACAAATTTATCAGTATCAACCATTCGTAAAAGTTCCACAAAAGGTTTAGTGATACCAACAATTTTTTGAAGATTACACCAAAAATTTTGTGATTGTATTAGACACGTACATTTGGATGCTGCAATGCGATAAGAAGAATACTTCTCTAACCATGCCTCCCATATTTGATCAGCAATCATTTCTACAAGAGCTGGCTTAACTTCTAATAATCCACTGAGTACAATGTAAGCAGTTGCAAATTGTGTGGCACAAAAAATCTAAAGTGCTTTATTGGGAGATTTGGATCGAAAGAGCAAATACGAAAATTGATGCTCTCTAAGAAATTTGACCACATGATTTGCATCTAATAAGCTTTTTTTAATGAAAGATAATCTACCTATATCTTTCAATAAGCAAATACGAAAATTGATGCTCTCTAAGAAATTTGACCACATGATTTGCATCTAATAAGCTTTGTTTAATGAAAGATAATCTACCTATATCTTTCAATAATAAATGTAATGTATGAGCTACACATGGAACCCAAGTAATGCCTTCATACTTTTTTTGAATTGTAAATCCAGCACTTCCAAAATTAGAGGCATTATATGTCACTATCAAAGTCACATTCTCTGGACCACCCATGCACGATATAGCATGTTCATATACCTTCACAAGAAAAACCGAACTTTTCTCTTTAAGATAAGTATCAAAAGCTTCTAAAAACATGTTTCCTTTTGGACATATAACCATGACATTAATCAATGGTTTCTTTTGACAACTTGTCCATCCATCCAATGCTATTGTGCATCCATACATGGGTACATAATCAAGTACTATTCGCTTTAAAATAGCTTCAGTACCTTTTTTTCACTTTATCTACATACTCTGTTCGCATTTTGTTATAATCTAGCATGGTGAAACCTTTTCGTGCAGTTGACATCAAAGCATCTTTGAAAATGGGATTACAAATAACATTGAAAGGAATCCCACATGCTACGAATGCTTGAGTCCATTTAAGATGAAGCTCGAGACAATCTTGCTTTTCAAAAGCTACACGTATAGTATTTTATGATTTATTGCGGACAAATCATGGTGACAAAGTATTAGATCCACCATTTTTACTACATTCTGCAAATCCACTCTTTTTTGATGCAGTTGGAGAAAATGTAGTACATGTATCTTGGTTATTCTCAAAAATAGTTTGGGAGACTTGAGTAGAAATATCCTGATGATCCTCTACTGTCATCCATGCATCTACTCGTTCTTGCTCTACACTTGGGCTACTTCGAAAGTGCTGTGAACTATGCATGCTTTTGAATCTTTTTGATGTGATACCTTGAGATTTACATTTGTTTGCATAACTTGCAAAATGTACCCATATATCACTATCTAGATTAGAGCATCCTGCCACATTATTACATGTACTAAAGAGATGCTCTTTTATTTGAGTTGCATTTCCTACATAACAATGCCCACAACATTTGCATTGTATTGTGGATACTATTTTACCCTTTTGATGAACAATCACATATGACCATTCTTTTCCCTTTCCCATAGTGCTTGCAAATTGCTTTATGAAGACTATAGCTACAAAAAGAACAATATAAATCAATATCAAACAAGATCTTTCGATCAATGTTGAGTCAAACAATTACAATAGACTTTAATTCTCAATCATACACCCATATACAAATTATAATTACACTTACTATTGTGAAGCAAATCATTGTTGAGTTAAACAATCACGATAGATTTTCACTTTCATTCATACACACATATACTTACACATACTATTGTGAAATACGAATCAATATTAAGTCAAACAATCACAATATATTTTAAATTCTTGATCATATGCACATACACTTAAACATACTATTGTGAAGTAAGAATCAATATTGAGCCAGACAATCATAATAGATTTTTCATTCACAATTATACACTCATATGCATACACATACTCATACACACACATACATATACTATTATCAAGTGATTCTCAATGTTGAATCAAACATAATCTACCTATACATTTCAATAATAATTTTAATGCACCACAATAGGTTTTAAATTCCTAATTATATGCACATACACTTACACATACTACTCTGAAATAAGAATCAATGTTGTATCAAACAATCACAATAGATTTTAAATTCCTAATCATATGCACAAATATTTACACAAACTATTGTGAAGTAACAATCAATAGAGTCAAACAATCACAATAGATTTTTCATTCACAGTTATACACTCATATGCATACACATACTCATACACACACATACATATACTATTATGAAGTAAAAATCATTATTGAGTCAAACATAATCTACCTACATCTTTCAATAAAGAAAATTTACTATATCACAATAGACTTTAAATTGTTAATCATATGCACATACACTTACACATATCATGATGAAGTAAGAATCAATGATGTATCAGACAATCACAATAGATTTTAAATTCCTAATCATATGCACATACATTTACACATACTCTTGTGAAGGAGGAATCAACATTGAATCAAACAATCACAATAGTTTAAATTATTTAATATTTATAGCAAAAAATTATACCTTGTTCTCTCTATGACACTTTAAGTTCATAAAGAACAAAGTAACTTTTATGAAAAATGATTAAGAATCAATCATAATAGATTTTAAATTCACATATATATACTATTGTGAAGTAAGAATCAATGAGTCAAACAATCACAATAGTTTCAATTATTTAATATGGCAAAAATTTATACCTTGTTCTCTCTACGACACTTTAAGTGCGTAAAGAACAAAGTGGCATTTATGAAAAAATGAGTCTACTTCAACTATTTTATAAAATAATATTCGATTGAATAATTTTTTAGCAAAAATGTTAGATTTTCGATTGAAAAATATTCGATCAAAAGCATTTTTTATCGAAAAGCATCGAATTTTTTTCCATGCAAAAGATATTCGGTCGTGTCCGAATAAGTTGACATGTCACCGAATAATTCGGTCGAATAATAAGAGCTTGCTATAAAATTCCATAATTATTCACAAATAAATGAATTGTCAAATAATGAATAATGCAACCTAGCCCAACACCACTCAAATCTAGGTGCCTAAGGTCTATCTTGTAGCTCAAAAACCAAGCCATGTAACCCCCATCCCTCCAAAATCACACTACTCACCTACCATATCACCTCCCAATCCATCCTTTGTATCCACAAATTGTTTCCATTCACCACTCACTAGGAAATATGTGCCTAAATGCCCCCAGAACCCTCAATCCAATCCATTGTACAATATGAAACCTCATGAAGCTAACCTTTCTCTTTGTAATAATTCACGAACACCCAAGCTCACTGACCATCCTTGCAAAAATCAACTCTTACTAACTCACTATCATGGTTAATGACATCTCTCATGAAAGGATATGTATGCATTATTCAATGCATGTAGGAAGTCTAGCAACATGCATTAGCGACAGAGAGATCATTTCAAAATCACCTCACAAAAGAAGGCTACATGGGTGGTGCATACATTATGGAAAGGGATTGTGGTCTCACTTTATTTGGATGAAGATTAATTTCCATCCTAATATGTTATCCTTTTGTAGAAAATCTTTTACATAAGTACTCAAAATCAACATGCAAGCAGAAGGATGTTCAGGTGCCTACAACTTACCTATAGTGAACTTTGAAAATTTATTGGTGGAAGCCCACCCCTTCCAGGATACCTCTAGAATTTCAAAATTTCATGGGGCCAATGCCAATTGACGACCCTCCAATCAGGAAGGACAGAGCGAGTACATAGAAAATCTCATTGGTTCCAAGGTTTAGCAGGACCCCTTGCAGATGTGGAGCACGAGCATCTTTATGCTTTAATGGTTGAGGCAAAGTGCTTATCAAATGTATTACATGTCCCTACTATTACCAAAACTTGATTTTGATAGGCCAAATTGTAGAAAAAGGCTATCAAGTTAGGTTTAATGAAAGAGGATGTTTTTTTGAGGATCCAAGGGCATGTTTCAAGCTCATAGCAAAAGAAAAAAAGCAAGGGAGAATGTTCACAATGGACATAAATCATGTACACCATTCAATGTATGTCACATATGGAGACAAGAGGATAGTCGAGTTGGAACTATGGCATAAATGAATGGGTCACATCAACCTACAAAATCTCAAGGACATGCAAAGGAGGAGATTGGTAAGAGGCCTACCAAATTTTACATCTAAAATGTTGCATGAAATTTTTGCAGCTTGCCAACAAGGAAAAAAATCAACGCTGCCCTTCAAGAAGAGCACCTATGTGAGTGTGAATGTTTTAGACCTCATTCACATGGATGTTTGGGGTCCAACAAGAGAAGCATTCCTTGCTAGAGATAGGTATTGTGTAACCTTCATTGATGAATTTTCAAGAAAAGTAAGGCTATATTGTAGCAAAAACAAATCAGATGTATTCCACTACTTCAAGAAATTCAAAGCATAGATGGAGAAGGAGTTTGGCAAGTTTATCAAAACTTTGAGATCCGATGGAGGAGAAGAATACTTCTCCCATGAATTTTTTGAATTTTTGTAGGTCAATGGCATCAAAAGACAATTTACATGCAGGTATACTCCTCAACAAAATGGGTTAGTAGAGAGAAAGAACAGACACATAGTAGAGGTAGCAAGGTCTATGTTCAATGAAATGAATATGCCACATTGTTATTGGGGAGATGCTACATATGCAGCCACATACATCATGAATAGATGTCCTACACCAGGTATACATCATCTAATCCATGAGGAAGCATGGATTGGAAGAAAACCTTGCATTTCACATCTTAGAATCTTTGGTTGTATATGCTATGTACATGTACCTCAAGAGTCTAGGTCAAAGTTAGATGCCAAATCTAAAAGGTGCTTTTTTGGGATATTTTATGGAACAAAAGGGGTATAAATGCTATAATCCCATTTTCAAGGAGCTTAAGGTAAGTAGGGATTTTTTCTTTGATGCATTGAAGTCTTAGTATGCATTCACAAGTCCATTGCAAGTTGAAGAGATAGGTGAGACAAGTAAGAAGAATGATGATAAAGTTCAAGAAACTGTGGATTTATGTGGTCCTAGGAAATCATCCAAGACAATTGCAACCTCACCATGGAGTGGAAGGCTTAGGGAAAGAGAGACCAGCCCTGAAGAAAGAAAAGTCAAAGGCAAAGAGAAGATTGCAATTGAAGAAGGAAGCTTTGTGGACGAGAGCATGTTGGAAGATGAAGAGATAGAATAATTCCAAACCCTAGGAGTGGAAAAACAAAGAATGAAGATGGTAACCACACCTAAAGGAACTGAAAGAAGGTAATCAAGAGTAAGATATCAAGTTCAAAGGTTAACATATGATAATTTCATTGCAAAGCATTATGCATACATGACTCAAGTAATCAAGGACAAACAACCGACTAGTTATGAAGAAACTAAGGATTGCAAGGAATGGCAAGAGGCAATGAAGTAGGAGCTCAAGGCTCTTGATGAGAACCATACTTGGAGCTTGGTACCATCTCAAGGAGACATGAAGGTGATAGGTAATAAGTGGGTTTACAAAATTAAAAGAAATTGAGATGGTTCCATTTCTAGGTACAACACAAGGTTGGTGGCCAAAGTCTTCTCTCAAAGCTATGGGATAGATTCCGATGAAACTTTCGACCCCATAGCCAAGATGCCAACAATAAGGACTTTTATTGTAGTGGCCATATCCAAGAAATGGAGCTTTTATCAGTTGGATGTGAAGAATGCATTCCTCAATGGAGAGCTTGAAGAAGTAGTCTACATGAGCCAACCTCAACGATTTTCTAGTATGAGGTACCCAAATCATGTTTACAAGATAAGGAAAGATTTATTTGGACTAAAGAAAGCCCCAAGGGCCCAGAATCAGAGGTTAATGGATTAAATATCAAGTTGTGGATATAAAGAAAGTGTTTCAGATCCATCACTCTACATGAAGAAGCAAGGAGACAAGATGGTATACATATGCATCTATGTGGATGATCTGATTATCAACGGAAGTGATATTGTATGTATTAAAGCTATCAAATCAAATATAGGAAAGGATTTCAAGATATATAATCTTGGAATACTAAATTACTTTTTGGGAATAGTGGTAATCTATGCACGTAATGGCATCTTCTTGATTCACAGCAAATACTTGTTGGATGTACTATACAACGTTGGTATTAGTGGTTGTAAGCCACTTTCTCAGCCCATGCAACCCAATACAAAGTTGCTTGCAGGTCAAGGAGAGGCTATAAAAGTTATTACACTTTATAGAAGCATAATTGGTTCATTAATGTTTATGCTACATTCACTAGACCTAATCCTGCATATGTAATAGGTGTACTCTCTCAATTTTTGCATGCACCCACTCATGATCATCTTATGGTAGCAAGAAGAAGTGCTTAGATACATCAAACACACCATCAGTCAAGGTCTGTTTTACTCTTATGATGTTGATCTAAGTGTCAAGGATATAGTGATGCTGATTGGGCAGGTAGCAAAGATGATCGAAGGAGTACATTGGGTTATTTTTTCATGATAGGTACAAAAGTGATCTCTTGAAGCTCTAAGAAGCAACCCGTTGTTGCTCTTTCATCCACAGAGGCTGAGTAAAGAGGTTTAGCATTGGCTATATGTGAGATATTATGGCTGAAGAAGCTACTTAAGCACTTGGAAATGGAAGTGGAGGAGTTTCCTCTTTATGGAGACAACATTTCAAGCATCTACCTAGCTAAGAATCCCATGTTTCATGCAAGGAAAAGCACATAGAGGTTCATTACCACTTCATTAGAGAAACAGTGATGGCAAAGGAGATAGATATAAGGTATTTAAACGTTAAAGTAAAAGTTTCACACATGATGAAAAAGGTTCTTGAAGGTACAAAGCTTGGAGGATTCAAAGAAGCAATCAACATAAGAGACATAGGATGAGGCAACAAAGGAAAAAGACTTGAGCTTGACGAGGAGTGTTAAACGTTTTGTATTTCAATCTCAAGAGTGTTGGAACATGCCCCAAATTGAACCTTCCACATCATCCAAAATCAAAGGAGGATGATTTCCACAACATGCCCCAAATTGAACCTTCCACATCATCCAAAATCAAAGGAGGATGGTTTCCACGAGTTGGAGGCATCAAATTGTCTATAATGGAAAAAAGTTGAATAGAGAAGATTTAGGTCACCTCTGATCGACCAAGTCTATGGCAAGCCTAAGTATTGGCTTGAGACTCATAAAGTGATAGAACAAGCATTAAAGTGAAGACAATGTAAAGTTCACTTGTGAACTACCTCTTGTAACTTTTGAAGCCTTTACTTGATCTAAAAGTGAAAGAATCTAAAGTGGTTGAGTCCACTTGATCAAAATGGGAAAGAAAATCCATGAACTCATGATTGAAGGTATTTGGAGAATCAAATAAATCACTAATAGATTGGAGAGTGATTGTAGGAAGTTAGGCTTCCAAGATCAACTATAAATACATTGCAATTTTAGTTGTGGTTAATAGACAACCTCCATGAGCTGAGATTTATGCCATATCAAGGTGTGGTTTCAAGGCACACATATGTATAAGTACATCCATTGTACTTTACAATCAATATACTTTCATTTTCAGGATCATTTAAGTTCATAGCAGCGAGAGATCCCAAGACTGTAATTCATGCTCTATTTGTGGATTGACTAATCATACAACTGAAAATTGCTTTAGGAATTCTAGGAATCAAAGAGGCAGAGGCTACAATAGAGGAAGCTATGGCTACTCAAGAGGAAGACTCAACAATTACCATGGCAACCACAACAATTACAACCATTCAAGCTATAAGGAGACGATAGAGGAAGAAGAGACTTCAATAACTACACAGAGGAGTCAAATCAAGAGGACCTATTGCTAATCATGAATATGTCCATGCCACAAGGTAAATCTGATGTGCATGTTTTCTACATAGATTCAGGTTGTTCCAATCGTGTGGTAAGAAATGTGGCCCTCCTGTCATATTTGGAAGATCCAATGAACAAGAATGAGGTACAAATAGGAGATGATATAAGACACCTTATGGAGAAAATAGGAAATGTCAAAGCACCTGATGGAAACATCAACTTACTCAGTAAGGTACTCTATGTCCCTACCATTACAAAGAATTTGATAAGTGTTGGGCACATAGTAGAGAAAGGGTTGCAAGTCAGGTTCAAAAAAGCAGGAGCATTTGTTGAAAATCCAAGTCAAGTGTTTACGAGAATTGCAAAAGCTAAAAAGACACGTAGATTTTTCACATTTGAATTACAAGACACTAGAAACATTGCTCTCTTTAACTATGGTAGTCAGACTATCATCGAATTGGAAGTATGGCACAAAAGGTTAGCACATATTGGTGAAAGATCATTAAAGCAAACTTGCAGGGACCAAAGTGTACTTGGACTCCCTAACTTGTCAAAAGAACACATGATTTATAAGTGTAGTGCATGTCAATTTGAAAAGTCTCATAGGTTACCATTCATGAAGAAAGGATATATGCATGGGGATCTCTTGGAGTTGGTTAATATAGATGTATGGGGACCTAGCAAGGATGCTTCAATATCTGGATCAAGGTACTATGTCTTGTTCATTGATGATTGCAGTAGGTGGACTATATTATACTTTATGAAACACAAAGATGAAGTCTTTTCATGCTTCAAAGGATATTTGGCTCTTGTGGAGAATCAAACAGGTAAAACACTTAAAAGGATAAGGTCAGATAGAGGCTTCTCCCATGAATTTGATTCCTTTCTTCAAGAAAGAGGAATCAAAAGAGAGATCACTACAAGGTACAATCATGAGCAAAATGGAGTGGCAAAAAGAAGGAATAGGACAACTGTTGAAGCTGCAAGGTCTATGCTAAATAAAAAGCACTTACCTAATTATTTATGGGTTGAGGTTGATCCACATCCACTTATTTGATTAATAGGTTACCTCCAAAATCACTTGATGGCATGACACCATATGAGGCTTGGAATGGAAGAAGACCAAGCTTGGATCATTGTAAGATTTTTGGATGTGTTGCTTTTGCTCATGTTCCTTCACAGGTTATGGGCAAGATGGATCCCAAAGCAGAATGGTGTGTATCTATTGGATATGACAACAATCAAAAGGGATACAAATTATACAACCCAACAACCAAAGGATTCTTGGTGAGTAGAGATGTAGTATTTGGTGAGAATAGTTCTTGGTATGAAGACTCATGTAGAAAAGTCAACCTACCTTATGATCTTGAAGAAGATTTTCCAAAACTTGTTAAGGATAATTATTTTAAAGTTGAAGAGCAGGATACCTCAGAAGATGATGAAGCAACTCCGTATGAAAAAAATCAAAATGTGGAAGTGCAAAGGTAAAGAAAAAATGGAGGAACTTGGAAAAGAGGCCAAAACATCACATCATGGTCTAAGAAGGTCCATGAGGGAGAAAAGAAAGGTATGGGTTTGATACTTTTGTAGTCACTAAACATTCAATCTATCTAGCACAGAACATAAATCATCTGGAGCCTTGAACATTTGAGGAAGCAAAAAAGAAATCAGAATGGAGGCATGCAATAGAAGAATAAATTAAAGCTCTTGAGGAAAATAACACTTGGGAGTTGGTTCCCAAGTCTCCATCAATGAAAGTGATAGGCTCAAGGTGGATCTACAAATTGAAGAAGAACACATATGGCTCCATTAATAGGTATAAGTCAAGGCTTGTGGCAAAAGGCTTTGCATAAACTCAGGGAATTGATTATGAGGAGACCTTCTTTCCTGTGTCAAATATGCCTACTATTAAGGTTTTGCTTAGTATTGCCTCTTCCAAGAATTGGAAGATACTTCAATTGGATGTAAAAAATGCATGGATAATAGTCCATAGGAATCAAGTCCTGGGGGACAGACAATCAGTAAGGCATGTTCTATTCGAGACGAAATAGGGGCTAAAGAAAATTGTAAGGTTTTTGATTCCCTGATAGCTGAAAATTCTCCGAAAGTATGAAAAGCTGGAGGACTTTCAACCATCCATTCAAATATGGTTGAATTCTATTCACCAGCCCGAGGACTTGGAGCACACCTGTTCCCACTACTCAAAGTTTTGAAAACTACTATGAAAAAATGAGGGATCCCCGATACAAGAACATAAAGGCCAAAACTACTTAAGGCATTCCATCCAATGTAAGCATCTGGATAATCAGGGATGCGACATGGCATACCTGTCAGATATGGCACAACCACCTCGTTTTGAGAATGACATATATCCTAATTATGTGTGTAGATTTAATAAATATTTATATAGACTCAAACAAGCCCCAAGGGCTTGGAATCAAAGGCTTGTCTCATTCTTGCAGGACAAAGGATTTCAATCTGGCAAGGCGGATCCATCACTATTCATAAAACGGAGTAATTCTGAAGTCATCTATTTACGTGTGTATGTAGATGATATTATACTTATAGGAAATGATACAGATGGCATGAAGAGAATGAAAGAAGAGATGAGAGTAGAATTCAAGATAAGTGATTTGGGTTCACTTACCTACTTCCTAGGATTGGAAGTTGTCTACAAAGATCATGGTTTGTTCCTTAGTGAAAGAAAGTACATTAAAGACATATTGGCAAAATTCAAGATGCAAGATTGTAGGATTGCACGTACTCCAATGAAGGTTAATCATAAATTGAGCTCACATGAAGGTGAATTCATAGAAGATTTGATAGGTTATCAAAGCTTTGTGGGTAGTTTGAACTATGCCACATTGATAAGGGTTGATATATGTTATAGTGTGAGTGTGTTAAGTCAATTTATGCACACACCTAGGAAACCTTACATGGAGGCTGCCAACAGGATACTTAGATATCTCAAAAGGACCATGAATGAGGGGTTATATTACCCTTATGTATTTGATTTAAGTTTGAAATTTTTCTTTAATGCAGATTGGGCTGGCTCCAAGGAAATTGAATACAGAGGTCTTGCTATAATGACTCAAGAAAAGATCTTGCTCTCTCTTCTACTGAAACTGAATACAGAGGTCTTGCTATAACGACTCAAGAAGCTATGATGATGAAGATACTATTCAGAGATCTTGGATTGGAATTTGGGATTCAAACTATTTTTTGTGACAATATGAGCTCTATTCACTTAGCTGCTCATCCAATTTTTCATGCAAGGACTAAACATATTTAAGTTCATTATCACTATGTAAGAGAGAAAATTGTGAGAAAAGAGATTCAAATATCATATGTGTTGTTGATATATTTAGGTAGTGATGTGTGTGAATACTCTAGGACCGTCGGGGCACTTTTTTCCCTCTTTAGGAGGTTTTTTTCCCTCGGCTTGTATATACGCCTATTGCCCTAATGGGCTACTTATTTGTACATTCTCTAGTAATACATCTAGTATTGTGTGTTGTGCTCCAAGCTTCTTCTTCTTCCTTGTGCTATTCGCGTGCTTTTGTAGACGTCTAACTCCAACAATTGGTATCATAGCAGGTCGTCGCTTCATCTAGGGCACCATCGACACTCCTCCAATTGCAGTCTCAGAATTTCACGAATTTTGGTGAACATACTCAGCATGTTTCCAAGATCAAAAGAGATTCGCTTTGTGGTGCCGAAATCACGATTTGAGCTCGTTTCGGCCTCCGAACGCATTATCATAGTGCTTGTGTAGGCTATTTCGTCTTTTTGTGCCGAAGGCATATACCAATTTTTGTTCGCCAGTATAAGCATCTCGAAGTTTGCTACAGATCTAGCAGAATTTGTCTAGATAGTTCTGTTCAACTTTTTGAGATACAGTCAATTTTCTGCATCAAGGTATTTTAGTCACCAGCCATTCAAACCCTATATTAGACCCTTGAATAACCCTCAATTTACTTTCAAAACTTAAATAAACCCTTAATTAACCCTTCATTTTTAATCAAATATCCACAACTACCTTTGAAAACTCTTTCTAAATACTTTCCATCTTTGTACTGGACCCAAATCATCAAAACTTTTTGTCCTGCAAAAATTTAAGATCAAACTCAAGTTAAAATTTCATAAATTATTAAAAATTAGTTTAATCAATTGATCTTTAATTTTTAATAATATTTTAAGAGGGATAAAATCTTTTTGACATCCGTCCCCATTAAACCTGCACATCGTCCCGATGGGCCAACCTGCAGATTCAAGTGGAACGTATCAAATTCTTTGTAAATAAATTTTAAATTTTCAAAGTTTTATTTTATCATGCATGCATACTTTGTGCAATTAAAAAGATTAGTACAAATCTTCTAAAAAATCAAAGTAGATATAAGTCATATAATATCATGTTATATCTCTGAATCCACATTTAAACAAGCATTTATAGGAATAAACCATAAGTGTCATAGTCCTTCTGTTCATGTAACTAGTTTGGAATAAGTAACTTTTCTTGCATAACAGCATATACTAAAACTTTCTCATCAGTTAATAGAATTATTTGACTCCTACGTTTATTTCCTATGGTCTGACTCTCCATCATTTCTTTTTTATTTTTCATTTCATTTTTTTCTTGTTTTATTACTTCATCCCAACTCAGCTCTTTATTTATTTTGAACAAATCGGCCTATACCAAAATTGGGTGCGACTCCTGGACTTCTCCACCTAGCCAAGTTTTACCCACTCGTCTGCCAATCCGGTATAGCACACGACAAAACTACATCAACCCTACATGAAATTGACATCGGATCGTGCCTCTGGCCACCCAACGAGAGTGACTCCACCCACCTACCGACCCATGCAGGCGCATGACAACATAAAGGTTAGGCCTATGATGAAACTAGCATCAGCTCGTGGTCTTGATCACCCAACCAAGGTTATTCCACCCGCCTACTAGCCCATCATAGCGCACCAACATCAAACACATACATATAGGTTAAATTGGGTATGAAGTTTTATCTTTTGATTCATTTGGAGGTGAGATCTCATAAGGAATAAATAGTAAGATACAAAAATCCCACTTGCTAATGGATAAAATTTTCAGCATATACATGTATTCATTATAAGACTACCATTTCTTCCACAAGCTTCCAATTCCAAACACTTCTATTTAACTATCATGCATCAATCATAAATATAACAGATATTTAACATCTTAAATTCTTCTTGATTTTAAAAAAAATTTGAACATATCCTTTTAACCCATTCAGTAATGGAGTGCATATACACAAAAAATAAAACAAATCTTTAATTAAAACTTTTTCACCTGATTAAAACAAATCTTAAATCTTCATCAGCATCTTCATCAATCTCGTCAATCTCATAATCTTCATTATTTCGTTTCTTGAACAGTTTAATCCTTTTCCCTACAATTAAATTTTGCAACAAAGAACCATCAAATTCCCTAAGTTTAAATGTACCATTATCAAGAACCGTTACTACTACATACGGACCAAACCATCTTTTAATTTACTTCTTCCTAGCATCATACTGTGTATCAAAAGTACTATCGTAAACTAATACCCAATCATCTACTTCTATAGTACGAGGCCTAAGTCTATGTTTTTTATCAAAATAGATTTTATTTTTAAGTCGTGATTCTCTAACTTTTTGTATAGCTTCTTCAATCATTTTATTTCGTAGATCTAACTGCATAATCCTAATAGAAATCAGATCTTCACGAGTCATCTCATTATTGCACAGAAGCGTTGTCCATGAAATAATCTAGGTCTGGATAGGAAAAATTGGCTTCTGACAGTACATTAGTTCTGCAGGCATAAATCCTATAGACCTAGTACACGTCATTCTGTCTGCCCATAGTGTGAAAGGAAGGAACCTAGGCCACTGCTTTATATCACCATTGCAGGCCTTAGAGATTGTCTTCACAATCTTCACAATGGATGGATGACCTCATTCAATCTTACAACTAGACTCGGGATTATAAGCAGTTGTGAGAGATAGACAAATCCCATGCTAGTCAAAGAATTCTCTTGCCACTCGAGCATCTAACTCACCCCTATCTGCTACTATATTTTCTACATAGCCAAATCTAGAAATAACTTCTTCTAACAAAAATCTACATATGTTATAAGTAGTTTTAGTACAAAGAGCTCTACCCTCTACATGATTAGTCAAATCTTCCCTAGCTAATACTATATACCTCATCCTATCTAAACCTTTAGGCATGGTCACTAAATCAACTACCCACTTGTAATGAATACAAGGAGGGTAAGTCGGGTGCAGAGGTTCCCTATGTCTATCTGATGAATGTACCTGACAAGTAGTACAAGTACTTACAAAGTCACGTATATTCACATACGTACCTGGCCACCAATAAGCTTCTCTAATTTTATCATACGTCGCATAGAAGCCTTTATGTCCTGCCCAAAGGGTTTCATGCATGTCTATCATAACTCTATTTTGAAGGTTTTAATTTCCTAAAACTCGTTGCGGACATCTAATTTTACCTTTTGCATAACGCCAAATAAAACCATCCTTTAAAAAGAAATTAAATGCACGTTTCCTAATGTCTCTAAACCTATTAGCTGACCAAACAGGTAATTGTTTTAAAGTGCTAAGATAATATCCTATATCATACCAAATTCCCTCCTATTCTTTTTCATTAAATTTTCCATACATATAAACATCAGAAATATAAGTAATCACATTTGATTCAATTTCAGTCATGTCATCAGTTTCAAACTTAGCCCTAGAAAGCATATCTGCTACAGAGTTAGTTTTCCTAGAAATATGATTTAAAACAGGATTAATAAACTCCTATAGAATATTCCTTGTCAGATTTTAATGTAGTAACTAATCCCCATAATTCGCGTTTTATTTGTGGATAATGTTTTTGAGTTTCATGTAAAATTTTGGCCCCAAATCTAATAGCATATCTATTTCCCTCACTATCATCTTGTGCAATTACCCATCCTATACCTATGGGACTTGTATCTACAGTTAAAATAATTGGTTTATTATTTGCGTAATTTACACGTTTTAAAATAGGTGCATTAGAAAGAAAACTTTTTAATTTCTTCATTGCTTTAATATGAGTTTCAATCCATTTAAATTTCCTATTTTTCCTAAGTAGATCATACAACGGATTAGCTACATGGGCATAATGCGGTATCCAAACAACATAAAAAACACATGCTCCTAAGAAACGTCTTACTTCACTAATGTTCCTACAAGCTTCATATAATTTATTTATAGCATCCACTTTTGGTGGATAAGGCCTACGACCATAGTATCCATATAAACGTCCTACAATAAGAACTTCATTAACACCAAATACTGATTTTTCTATGGAAAATGTTAATCCTACTTCTTCAAATCTTTTAAGTATTTTCTCACAATCTGAAATATGAATAGATACAAACTTCCTACATCCTAAAGAATCTAATGTTTCATCTTTTTCCTTTTCTTCACAGCCTTTAATCAGAATATCATCTTTAAAGGGCATGGCCACATTAGGAATAAAATCATGAAGAACCATATTCATTGCATTCATCATATGTGCTACCGAGTTTGTAGCTCCTTGAGGTAGAGTACACATATAGACTAAACCTAAAGGAGACTTCATTGTAGTTATATCTCTACTCTCAGTAGCAAGCTCGAACTGATCATAACCAGAATATAAATCACCCATAGAATAGATAGAATGCCCAACAAAGGCTTCTGCAAATTCTCCTACAATAGGGCCAGTTCCTACATTCCTAATTGTAACTTTATCTACGGGTTGTAAATCTTGGATAAATCTAAGCTTCCCATTCTTTTTAGCAACAGTAAACCATCTATTGGAAATATGGGGTGCAGATTCCAAGAAATATGGGCTACGGTAAATATAGTCATTGGAGATACTATTCTAGGGTACTCAAGGACAAAAAGTGATAGAAGCAATGCTTAAGGAAAAAGGGAAGTTCACTAGGGTAAATGCAACTAATTATCTAGATACATTTGAAGATATAGCAAAACTACATGGTTTGTCTATATCTAAGTGGGTAACTTATTTGGTAAGGCTTGCTATAGGGTCAGCTATAAGTGTAATTGAACCTCATAGTGAGCTTGAATGGGATGACTTTAGGAAACAAATGCATAAGGAGTTCTACCTTGAAGATTATAGTCAAGATAGTAGAGAAGGGTTCATGAAATGGCTTAGCACTCCTAAGGCTCATATTTCCCTTATACAATTGCACGGAGAGTTTATGAAAAGGTTTTCACAGTTGCCAGAACAGGATAGGACTACACTCACACCTGACATAGTTCTATATTTCCTAAAGGTATTACCTTCTGATATTAGAAGTGAAGCTGAAAGGAGGCTTGAGGGACCCAGGAAAAAATATGGCCTTACGGATGACTAGGGAGCATTAAAACAAGTAGTAGAGGCAGTAGCTCAGATGAAACAAAGGCAAACATTACTTTATGATAACAATCTAAGTTTCCCACCAATATGTCCCACTACTCCAATTCCGAAATTTAATTCTAGTACCACTGACCAAGCCTCAACATCAAAAATTCCTAGTGAACTACAATTTGAAATATTATTTACTAAATTAGATAATATGATGCAAATGCATACGAATATGTCTAAAGAAGTAGCTACACTTCAAAATATAGTTTATTCATTAACTACTCAAGATAGGATAATTGTAGGACCTCAATTTACTAATGCCCCTCAAATAAATCCAATGCTTGTAGCACCTTTTATGACTCAACCAATAGCTCAAAGTAATGAATAGAGGGGCGCACCTACCCGACGATGTGTTTGGTGTGATTCTACAAATCACATGTCCTATGCTTGTGAAGCTTTAAAAGAAGCGAAGGAAAGAAAACTAGTAATAGATATAGATAAAAAATTATGTGATTATCGCACCCACCTGCCATTAGCTGTAAATTGGGGAAAAGGGGGTATGCAAAAGCTATATGAAAATATATCTAAAGCACCAAAAAGCTCTTCTGCAGTTAGGTTAGAATGTGATGAGAGTGATCTAGAAGATGAAAACTCTAATGAAACTAAAAATTATTCAATTGAAGCATTAATAAAAGTCAGGGACGATATAATGCATAAAACAGCATGGGACTAACCTGTCGATCATTTCTCTATCTTTTCACATATAGCAAATGTGGAAGAGAAGAGAAAACGAGATGAAACTCAAGATATAGATGAAGCCAATCGAAGGGTAACTAGAAAACAGTTAAGGGAAGAACCTAATAATGTTCAACTTAAGGAAAACACAAATTTAGACTCAAATGAATAAAAAAGAAGAGAAATAAGGGATCGGAAACAACCTAAAATATCAAACAAACCTTTAGATTCAAAGCCTAGTGAACAAACATAACAAAATGAGGAAAAAACAAAGAAACCTAAACGAATTCCTAAAGCCATTTTAACCTTAGAATTAGAATAGAAAAATGATGCAAAAGAAATACTTTACGACATACTTTTGAAAACTCAAGTGACTATGTGACTTGAACAATTATTTTCTATAGCTAAACTTAAATTTAAAGAAAACTTTATAAAAATGATTAATAGAAAAAGATTCCCACTTAATACTGATATTGAAATGCAAGAAAATGTAGATGTGTCTCATATCTCAAAAGATCTTCTTTCTTCTGACTTTGATGATGAGGAAGAAAGTGAAGGTTATGTCAATAAAAATTTTCTAGGTCGGATTCTTCCAGATAATATAAATGAACAATCTGAAAGTAATTATAAAAAGAGTTTTTGGGCTAGAGGAACACCTAAAATAAAAGTAAACTTAGGAGATAGAAAAAAGTCATGTATAGCTTTAACTTTATTAGATTCAAGTTCTGAAATTAATGTAATCTCAAAATAATTATATGATAAATTTAGATGGCCGATAGATAAACAACATGGGTGGATAATGAGAACGACAGATAATGGATGTGGTGCACTTTTGGGAGCTTGTGCAAACATTCCAATTTTAATAGGAGGAATAACTAAAACATTTCATTTTTCCATTCAAGATAATTGTTCTTACGAAATCATTTTAGGACAATCGTTTATTTGCGAAACACGAATGGAAACAAAAGTAATGGAAGACGGCTCTGCGTATGCTAGAATTAGATCAAAAGATAATTTGCAATCATTACAAGTTATGATTGTAAATCCAAATCACACTAGAAATCGAGAACAAATTAGGCAAACACCAATCCGATCACAAGAGAAGTTGTTGGAGTTAGACGTCTGCGGAAGCATGCGAACAGCACAAGGAGGAAGAAGAAGCTTGGAGCACCAACACACAATACTGAATGTATTACTAGAGAATGTACAAAGATAAGTAGCCCATTAGGGCAATAGGCGTATATACAAGACGGGGGAAAAAAACCTCCTAAAGAGGGAAAAAAGTGCCCCGGCGGTCCTAGTGTGTTCACACACATCACTACCTAAATATATCAACAAATCCCCCCCTGGGAGTGATGCGGTGAACAAGGAGCTGGCACTCATGTATAAGGAAGTGCCAAGCTATGTGGAAATCACTTCACAAAAGAAAGTAAGCCCAAAGCTTTGCGGAAAGCTTCAAACTTCTCCCTAGGCAGAGCCTTCGTGAAAAGGTTTGCAATGTTCTCCTGCGTGGGCACATATGCCAAGCTGATCTCCCCAGTAGAGAGCCTCTCCCTGACATAGTGATAATGAACCTCAATGTTCTTAGTGCGAGCATGGAACATAGGGTCCTCGCAACTGCCAATGCGCTCTGACTGTCAGTGAAGATGGTGGTGGCAGAAGATTGGCCAACACCCAAATCAGCCATAAGGCGTCTGAGCCACACATACTCAACAGTCGCTGTGAAAGCTGCCCTATACTCAGCCTCACAACTGGAAGTGGCCACAGTAGGCTGCTTCTTGCTCAACCAAGATATACATGAGCTACCAAGCATGAAGCAAAAACCACTAGTGGACACATGAGTGTCATAGCAACTAGCCCAATCTGAGTCAGAAAAAGCATGCAAATTTGGCGGTAGTGATCCCCCCTTGGGATAGAACAACCCAAGTATCTGAGTACCACTCAAGTAGCGAAAGATGCACTTAACTGCTTTCCAATGCGTGACTCCTGGGCAATGCATAAACCTGCTCATTTGTGAGACAGCAAACTGAATATCTGGCCGAGTAATGCACAAGTAGATCAAGCATCCAACAGCCTACTGATAGAGAACAACATCAAATGCATCTCCAGCATCATGAAGACTCAATCGTAAACCTGTCTCCATAGGAGTGGCAATAGGCTTACAGTCTTCAAGGCCAAAACGCTGCAATAATGTGTCAATATATTTCGTTTGACACAAATCCATTCCACCATCAACTTGCATAAACTGAATGCCCAAATAGTGATGCAAATGCCCCAAATCAGACATCTCAAATGAGGCATGCAAATCAGCCTTGAAATCAGCAATATGCTTCTCAATAGGACCCCAGTGAGCAGCATGTCGTCAACATAGACAACAATGATCAGAAGCACATCATTACCACGCTCAACATATAAGGTGCTTTCAGTTGGACTGTTCTCAAAACCATGTGCAACCAGATAGGCATGTATCTTCTCATACCAAGCATGTGGTGCTTGCTTTAAACCATATAATGCCTTCTTTAACCTGCACACCTCATTTTCATGCCCTTTCTACACAAAGCCACGGGGCTGAAAAACATACACTTCTTCATGCAAGTCACCATTCAGAAATGTTGTTTTAATGTCCAACTGCTGTACATTCCAAGCATGATGGGTTGCAAGTGCACAAATGCTCCGAACAGTAGTCATACATCATGTAGGTGCAAAGGTCTCATCAAAATCAATGCCTCTTTCCTACGCATAACCCTTTGCAACAAGCCTAACCTTATACCTATCAACTGTAATATCAGGTTTACGCTTTAGCTTGTATACCCACTTAGTGCCAATGGCCTTCTTGCCAGGAGGCAAGTCACATAAAGACCATGTACCATTCTTCATTATAGCATCATATTCGGATTGCATAGCAGCCATCCAATTTTTTGAATTCTGTGCTTCATCAAAAGAAACAGGCTCATTCTCATCACAGAGACTAGACCAGCCATAGCATAGCAATCTGATGCAAAGGAGGCACTATGAGAGCCTGAACGAGTACGATATGACAAAGGTGCATCTAATTTGTTGTCATGCAAAGTCTACACCAGCCATTTTGGCATACTTTTTGCCTGCTCAATATCAGCTCTCTCATCAACAAGTGCATCATGTAAATCTGCATCAAAAATGGAATGATCTGCATCATCATATGAAACCTGCAAAGGCTGAGAAGTTGCCTCATTAGGACCAGCACTAGACTGTCCACCTGTAAAAAGAGGCATCAAAGTATCATACATGTCTTTGGAGCTAATAGATGTCTCCTTAGTACATGAAAGCAATGGCTGAATAGCATCTTCCACAAATACAACATCACGGCTAACCAGAATGCGTTTAGTCTGTGGATATAGACAATAGACTTTACTTTCAGAACTGTACCCAACAAAAATACATTTTACTGCCTTATCATCCAATTTTCTTCGATGTTGTTCAGGCACTAGTGCATATGCCAAACAACCAAAAACACGCAGATAAGCAACAGATGGCTTGCGGTCATGCCAAGCCTCATATGGAGTGATAGACTGTAGCGCTTTAGTGGGACACCTATTCAGTACATATGCTACACACATGACAGCCTCAAGCCAGAAACTATGTGGTAAAGCCTGACTCTTGACCATGCACCTCGCCATCTCCATTAGTGACCTGTTCTTTCGTTCAGCAACTCCATTCTGTTGAGGTGTATATGGCACTGTACACTGGTGTTTTATCCCACGTTCAGCTAGAAATGCATTAAAATCAGAAGACATATATTCCCCCCCTCGATCAGAACGGAGGGTGCCCATTTTACATGTTGACAGATTTTTCAGCCAAAACCAAAAACTGTTTAAAGCACATGAACACTTCGGACTTTGCTTTGAGTGGATATACCCATGCATGCCTGGAAAAATCATCAATGAAAGTCATGAAGTAAAGGTAATTCCCAAAAGAGGGTGTCTGTATAGGACCATAGACATCACTATGTACAAGCTACAATTTCTACGTAGCTCGAACTGAACCATCTTTTGGAAAGGAGGAACGCTGCATTTTGCCCAAAATACAGCCTTCACATACATGTTTTCTAGGTGCCTCAAGCTTGGGCAAAGAAGACACCATATCAGATTTTTGCAGGCGTAGCAAACTAGCAAAATTCAGATGACCAAAGCGTGCATGCCAAAGCTTTGCATCTGACATAGCCTGAGAATCATGAACTGCACATGCCGAATCATTCACAGATCTTTCATAGTCTATGAGCTTATACAGCCCATGACATAAAATGCCAGAAGCAATAATCACATCGCCATTTGATAGATCATAAATTGTACACCTGTCATCAACAAATTTCACAACTAAGCCAATCTTGGCTAATGCAGAAACTGATAACAGATTCTTCTTGATCCCTAGCACAAATAAAGCATCTGACAAGGTGAAAGAACTACCATCAGCAGTAGCCAGAATGATCTTACCAACTCCCATAACAGGATAAGAGGAGTTGTTGGCGCATGTGACAATATTCCCTATAGGGGCAGGCTCGAGTGAAGACAAGAAACTGCACTGCGAGGGTAATATGTTTGGTCGCCCCACTATCAAAGTACCAAACATCTGAGTCCACTGCAGACATGCACTGCTCATGAGAAGATGGGTCGAAATTGCAAACAGTAGTAAACACCCATTCTTCTTCCTGCACAAGATTAGCAGACTCTGTTTTTGGTGTAGAGGCTTCTGCAACAACCATTCCAGCCTCCTTTTTCTTTGCCTCTTTTGCAACCATTTTTGGACAGTTCTTTATTATATGATCATTCCCTTTACAGTACTTGCAAAAAAATTTCTGCTTTTCTGATTTCTTCTCATCTTTATCCTGGTTCTTCGAATGTGCAGCATTTGCATATTTCTGCTTACTTGTAGAAGAGCTCCATTTTCCTTTTCCCTTCTGACTAGCCAGGAAAGCTTGATCTGCAACATGCATAATGGACCTGTTTTGCCTGGACTGATCTTCCTGCAACAGAACAGAGACTAACTCCTCAAATGATAAGGCATTCGGATTGCCTTTCATCATCAACCGAAGAGTAGAAGCAAAACTCTGATATGAATCAGGAAGACCATTCAAAACGGTCTGCACAAGTGAGCTATCTGGTATAACCTCATGAGTAGAAATCAACTGTTCCTTCAAATCTTTGATCTTCGTTAGGAAACTGTCCATAGAATCACCTTCACTCATGTGCTCACTCTCCAACTATTTTCGGAGGTAAGCAACACGAGCCTCATTCCTAGCTTGGTACAATGTGGTAAGTGTATCCCAAGCATCCCTAGCTATTCTGCAAGAGCGAATATGAGGAATAATGGCACGTTTGACAGACAAAGCTATCAATGCATGTGCCTGGGCATCTCTGCCATCCCAACGGATCTGCTCTGCAGTAGGTGCAACAGAAACAGCAGCACGAACAGGAATCTGCGGAATATCATCTTCGACACCATCTTCATCAGCTCCAGCACCTGTATTTGCAATACCTGTCGTTACAGGTGTAACAAGACATCTTTCAACACCCTGCACAATGTTCCACAATCCTTTTGCAACCAAAACATGTCGCATCATAATGGGTAGTTGGTACCATCCAACTTATCCTCAACAGCCAACATACGGAATACATCACTGCTTTCAGCCATGGCCGGTGACTAAAATACCTTGATGCAAAAAATTGACTGTATCCCAAAAAGTTGAACGGAACTGCCCAAACGAGTTCGGCTAAACCTGTAGCAGACTTCAAGACACTTATACTGGCGAGCAGAAACATGTATATAACTTTGGCACAAAAAGACAAAAAAGCCTGCACAAGCACTGCAATAGTGCATTTGGAGGCCGAAACGAGCTCAGATCGCGATTTCGGCACCACATAGCGAAGCTGTTTTGATCTCGGAAACATGCTAAGTATGCTCACCAAAATTCATGCGATTTTGAGACAGAGGAGTGTCGACGACGCCCTAGATGAAGCGATGACCTGCTCTCATACCAATTGTTGGAGTTAGACGTCTACGGAAGCACGCGAACAGCACAAGGAGGAAGAAGAAGCTTGGAGCACCAACACACAATACTGAATGTATTACTAGAGAATGTACAAAGATAAGTAGCCCATTAGGGCAATAGGCGTATATACAAGCCGGGGGAAAAAAACCTCCTAAAGAGGGAAAAAAGTGCCCCGACGGTCCTAGTGTGTTCACACACATCACTACCTAAATATATCAACTTAAGTTGCACGAGAGTCATCTACCTCTTTGTGAATCTGGGACTTATTTTGATCAGAATTTTTATTAGACACCATTGTTGCACGGGACAACAATGGTAACTGGTTTGAAATCTCGCAAAAATGTGTACATAACTTGGAAAGTTTTTCTATTTATTTTACATCCTCAAAATTACATATTTTAAATAGTAAAGATATTCCTAGAAAGATAATGAAAAAACATGAAAAATATTTTAACAGTAAAGGTTATATGTCTACAAATGAACATATTGAAAATATAGTTGAAACATCTTTTTCTTCTTCTTTACTTGATGAAATTAATCAAACTTTACATGATGAAAAATTAATGCAAATTATACTTTTGAACTCGTTAAATGAATATGAACTAATTTTGAAATTTGTTTCTGATTCTCTTAATGAAGCTAAAGTTAATACGAAATATAAAACACTTGATAAAAAAGTTAAACCTGTTGCCTAGGCTTTACCTGAAGGGAGTGATCTGAAAATAAAGCAAGTAGCTGATGATCCCATTTTACGTGATATTTCAAAAATAGGACATAATTTTATTGATGAAACCATTAAATTAATAAAAATAGGAAACGAAGACTCTTTTCTATTGCCTACTGAACGTGAAATGTTTTGTGAAATGATAAGAAAACATGGAAAAGCTTTCTCTCTTTATCCTCATGAAATAGGATGTGTTGACCCTAGAATAGTATCTCCAATGATTATATTTACCGTAGCCCATGTTCCTTAGAATCTTCGCCCTATACCAGTTCCAAAGGCTCATTTACCTGAGCTAATGAAACTGCTTAAGGAGAAGATGTATATGAAAATTCTAGAACCTTCCTCCGCACCTTATTCTAATAGATGGTTTATAGTTCCTAAAAACAATGGTAATCTTAGATTTATCCAAGATTTATAACCCATAAATAAAGTTACAATTAGGAATGTAGGAATCGGCCCTATTGTAGGAGAATTTGTTGAAGCCTTTCTTGGGCATTCTATCTATTCTATGGGTGATTTATATTCTTGTTATGATCAGTTCAGCTTGCTACTAAGAGTAGAGATATAACTACAATGAAGACTCCTTTAGGTTTAGTCCATATGTGTACTCTACCTCAAGGAGCTACAAACTCGGTAGCACATATGATGAATGCAATGAATATGGTTCTTCATGATTTTATTCCTAATGTGACCATGACATTTATAGATGATATTCCGATTAAAGGTTGTGAAGAAAAGGAAAAAGATGAAACATTAGATCCTTTAGGATGTAGGAAGTATAGCTTTGTCTTTCAAATGTGCCATTATTCCTCATATTCGCTCTTGCAGAACAGCTAGGGATGCTTCGGATACACTTACCACATTGTATCAAGCTAGGAATGAGGCTCGTGTTGCTTACCTCCGAAAACAATTGGAGAGTGAGCACATGAATGAAGGCGATTCTATGGACAGTTTCCTAATGAAGATCAAAGATTTGAAGGAACAATTGATTTCTGCTGATGAGGTTATACCAGATAGCTCACTTGTGCAGACCATTCTGAATGGTCTTCCTGATTCATATCAGAGTTTTGCTTCTACTCTTCGGTTGATGATAAAAGGTAATCCGAATGCCTTATCATTTGAGGAGTTAGTTTCTGTTCTGTTGCAAGAAGATCAGTCCAGGTAGAACAGGTCCATTATGCGAGTTGCAGATCAAGATTTCCTGGCTAGTCAGAAGGGCAAAGGAAAATGGAGCTCTTCAATTAGTAAGCAGAAATGAGCTAATTCTGCATATTCGAAGAAGGAAGATAAAGATGAGAAGAAATCAGAAAAGCAAAAATTGTTTTGTAAGTACTGTAAAGGGAATGATCATATCATAAAGAACTGTCCAAAACTGGCTGCTAAAGAGGCAAAGAAGAAAGAGGTTGGAATGGTTGTTGCAGAGGCCTCTACACCAAAAACAGAGTCTGCAAATCTTGTGCAGGAAGAAGAATGGGCATTTACTACTGTCTGCAGTTTTGACCCATCTTCTCATGAGCAGTGCATGTCTGTAGTAGACTCAGATGTTTGGTATTTTGACAGTGGGGCGACCAAACATATTACCTTGCAGTGTAGTTTCTTCTCTTCACTCGAGCCTGCCCCTACAGGGAATACTGTTACATGCGCCAACAACTCCTCTTATCCTCTTATGGGAGTTGGTAAGATCATTTTGACTACTGCTGATGGTAGTTCTTTCACTTTGTCAGATGCTTTATTTGTGCCAGGGATAAAAAAGAACCTGTTATCAGTTTCTGCATTAGCCAAGATTGGCTTGGTTGTGAAATTTATCGATGACAGGTGTAGAGTTCATGATCTATCAAATGGTGATGTGATTATTGCTTCTAGCATTTTATGTCGTGGGTTGTATAAGCTCATAGACTATGAAAGATCTATGAATGATTTGGCATGTGCATTTCATGATTCTCAGGCTATGTCAGATGCAAAGCTTTGGCATGCACGCTTTGGTCATCTGAATTTTGCTAGTTTGCTACGCTTGCAGAAATCTAAAATGGTGTCCTCTTTGCCCAAACTTGAGGCACCTGGAAAACATGTTTGTGAGGGCTGTATTTTGGGCAAAATGCAGCGTTCATCCTTTCCAAAAGATGGTTCAGTTCGGGCTACATAGAAATTGCAGCTTGTACATAGTGATGTTTGTGGTCCTATACAGACACCCTCTTTTGGAAATTACCTTTACTTCGTGACTTTCATTGATGATTTTTCCAGGCATGCATGGGTATATCCACTCAAAGCAAAGTCCGAAGTGTTCATGTGCTTCAAATAGTTTTTGGTTTTGGCTGAAAATCTGTCAGCATGTAAAATGGGCACCCTCCGTTCTGATCGAGGGGGGGAATATATGTCTTCTGATTTTAATGCATTTCTGGCTGAACGTGGGATAAAACACCAGTGTACAGTGCCGTATACACCTCAACAGAATGGAGTTGCTGAACGAAAGAACATGTCACTCATGGAGATGGCGAGGTGCATGGTCAAGAGTCAAGCTTTACCTCATAGTTTCTGGCTTGAGGCTGTCATGTGTGCATCATATGTACTTAACAGGTGTCCCACTAAAGTGCTGCAGTCTATCACTCCATATGAGGCTTGGCATGATCGCAAGCCATCTGTTGCTCATCTGCGTGTTTTTGGTTGTTTGGCATATGCACTAGTGCTTGAACAACATCGCAGAAAATTGGATGATAAGGCAGTAAAATGTATTTTTGTTGGGTACAGTTCTGAAAGTAAAGGCTATCGTCTGTATCATCCACAAACCAAACGCATTCTGGTTAGCCGTGATGTTGTCTTTGTGGAAGATGCTATTCAGCCATTGCTTTCATGTACTAAGGAGACATCTGTTAGCTCCAAAGACATGTATGATACTTTGATGCCTCTTTTTACAGGTGGAGAGTCTAGTGCTGGTCCTAATGAGGCAACTTCTCAGCCTTTGCAGGTTTCATATGATGATGCAGATCATTTTATTTCTGATGCAGATTTACATGATGCACTTGTTGATGAGAGAGCTGATATTGAGCAGGCAAAAACTATGCCAAAATGGCTGGTGCAGACTTTGCGTGACAGCAAATTAGATGCACCTTTGTCATATCGTACTCGTTTAGGCTCTCATAGTGCCTCCTTTACATCAGATTGCTATGCTATGGCTGTCTCTAGTCTCTGTGATGAGAATGAACCTGTTTCTTTTGATGAAGCATAGAATTCAGAAAATTGGATGGTTGTTATGCAATCTGAATATGATGCTATAATGAAGAATGGTACATGGTCTTTATGTGACTTGCCTCCTAGCAAGAAGGCCATTGGCACTAAGTGGGTATACAAGCTGAAGCGTAAACCTGATGGTACAGTTGACAGGTATAAGGCTAGGCTTGTTGCAAAGGGTTATGCGCAGGAAAGAGGCATTGATTTTGATGAGACCTTTGCACCTACATGTCGTATGACTACTGTTCGGAGCATTTGTGCACTTGCAACCCATCATGGTTGGAATGTACATTAGTTGGACATTAAAACAACATTTCTGAATGGTGACTTGCATGAAGAAGTGTATGTTTTTCAGCCCCGTGGCTTTGTGCAGAAAGGGCATGAAAACCAGGTGTGCAGGTTAAAGAAGGCATTATATGGTTTAAAGCAAGCACCACCTGCTTGGTATGAGAAGATACATGCCTATCTGGTTGCACATGGTTTTGAGAACAGTCCAATTGAAAGCACCTTATATGTTAAGCGTGCTAATGATGTGCTTCTGATCATTATTGTCTATGTTGATGACATGCTGCTCACTGGTCTTATTGAGAAGCATATTGCTAATTTCAAGGCTGATTTGCATGCCTCATTTGAAATGTCTGATTTGGGGCATTTGCATCACTATTTGGGCATTCAGTTTATGCAAGTTGATGGTGGAATGGCTTTGTGTCAAACGAAATATATTGACACATTATTGCAGCGTTTTGGCCTTGAAGACTGTAAGCCTATTGCCACTCCTATGGAGACAGGTTTACGATTGAGTCTTCATGATGTTGGAGATGCATTTGATGTTGTTCTCTATCAGCAGGCTATTGGATGCTTGATTTACTTATGCATTACTCGGCCAGATATTCAGTTTGTTGTCTCACAGATGAGCAGGTTTATGCATTGCCCAGGAGTCACGCATTGGAAGGCGGTTAAGCTCATCTTTCGCTACTTGAGTGGTACTCGGCTACTTGGGTTGTTTTATCCCAAGGGGGGATCACTACCGCCAGATTTGCATGCTTTTTCTGACTCAAATTGGGCTGGTTGCTATGACACTCGTGTGTCCACCAGTGGTTTTTGCTTCATGCTTGGTAGCTCATGTATATCTTGGTTGAGCAAGAATCAGCCTACTGTGGCCACTTCCAGTTGTGAGGCTAAGTGTAGGGCAGCTTTCACAGCGACTGTTGAGTGTATGTGGATCAGACGCCTTATGGCTGATTTGGGTGTTGGCCAGTCTTCTGCCACCACCATCTTCACTGACAGTCAGAGCGCATTGGCAGTTGCGAGGAACCCTGTGTTCCAGGCTCGCACTAAGCACATTGAGGTGCATTATCACTATGTCAGGGAGAGGTTCTCTGCTAGGGAGATCAGCTTGGCATATGTGCCCACGCAGGAGAACATAGCAGACCTTTTTACGAAGGCTCTGCCTAGGGAGAAGTTTGAAGCTTTCCGCAAAGCTTTGGGCTTACTTCCTGTTGTGGAGTGATTTCCACATAGCTTGGCACTTCCTTATACATGAGTGCCAGCTCCTTGTTCACCGCATCACTCCCAGGGGGGGATTTGTTGATATATTTAGGTAGTGATGTGTGTGAACACACTAGGACCGCCGGGGCACTTTTTTCCCTCTTTAGGAGGTTTTTTTCCCCCGGCTTGTATACACGCCTATTGCCCTAGTGGGCTACTTATCTTTGTACATTCTCTAGTAATACATTCAGTATTGTGTGTTTGTGCTCCAAGCTTCTTCTTCCTCCTTGTGTTGTTCGCGTGCTTCCGCAGACATCTATCTCCAACATGATATAGGATATTATCTTAGCTCTTTAAAACAATTACCTATTTGGTCAGCTAATAGGCTTAGAGACATTAGGAAACGTGCATTTAATTTCTTTTTAAAGGATGGTTTTATTTGGCGTCATAAAAAAGGAAAAATTAGATGCTAGCAACGAGTTTTAGGAAATGAAAACCTTCAAAATAGAGTTATGATAGGCATGCATGAAACCCTTTGGGCAGGACATAAAGGCTTCTATGCGACGTATGATAAAATTAGAGAAGCTTATTGGTGGCCAGGTATGTATGTGAATATACGTGACTTTGTAAGTACTTATACTACTTGTCAGGTACATTCATCAGTTAGACATAGGGAATCTCTGCACCCAACTTACCCTCCTTGTATTCATTACAAGTGGGTAGTTGATTTAGTGACCATGCCTAAAGGTTTAGATAAGATGAGGTATATAGTATTAGCTAGGGAAGATTTGACTAATCATGTAGAGGGTAGAGCTCTTCGTACTAAAACTACTTATAACATAGGTAGATTTTTGTTAGAAGAAGTTATTTTTAGATTTGGCTATGTAGAAAAGATAGTAGTAGATAGGGGAGAGTTAGATGCTCGAGAGGCAAGAGAATTCTTTGACCAGCATGGGATTCGTTTATCTCTCACAACTGCTTATAATCCGGAGTTTAATGGTAAGATTGAACAAGGTCATCCATCTATTTTGAAGGCAATCTCTAAGGCCTGCAATGGTGATACAAAGTAGTGGCCTAGGTTCCTTCCTTTTGCACTATGGGTAGACATAATGACGTGTACTAGGTCTACAGGATTTATGCCTGCAGAACTGATGTACTGTCAGAAGCTAATTTTTCCTATCCAGACCCAGATTATTTCATGGACAATGCTTCCATGGAAGAATGAGATGACTCGTGAAGATTTGATCTCTGTTAGGATTATGCAATTAGATCTAGGAAATAAAATGATTGAAGAAGCTGTACAAAAAGTTACAAAATCACGACTTAAAAATAAAATCTATTTTGATAAAAAACAGAGACTTAGGCCTCGTACTATAGAAGTAGATGATTGGGTATTAGTTTACGATAGTAATTTTGATACACAGTATGATGCTAGGAAGAAGTTAATTAAAAGATGGTTTGTTTCGTATGTAGTAGTAACTGTTTTTTATAATGGTACATTTAAGCTTAGAGAATTTGATGGTTCTTTGTTGCGAAATTTAATTGCAGGGAAAAGGATTAAACTGTTCAAGAAACGAAATAATGAAGATCATGAGATTGACGAGATTGATGAAGATGTTGATGAAGATTAAAGATCTGTTTTAATCAGGTGAAAAAGTTTTAATTAGAGATTTGTTTGATTTTTCGTGTATATGCACTGGATTACTGAATAAGTTAAAAGAATATGTTCAAATTTTTAAAAAAATCAAGAAGAATTTAATATGTTAAATATCTGATATATTTATGATTGATGCATGAAAAACTTGTATTTATATGAATTAAAACAGATAGTTAAATAGAAATTTTTAGAATTGGAAGCTTGTGGAGAAATGGTAGACTTATTATGAATACATGTATATGCCGAAAATTTTATCCATTAGCAAGTGGGATTTTTGTATCTTACTATTTATTCCTTATGAGATCTGACCTCCAAATGAATTAAAAGATAAAACTTCATACCCAATTTAGCCTATATGTATGTGTTTGTAGTTGGTGCGCTATGATGGGCTAGTAGGCGGGTGGAATAACCTTGGTTGGGTGATCAAGGCCACGAGCTGACACTATTTCCATCATAGGCCTAACCTCTATGTTGTCATGCGCCTCCATGGGTTGGTAGGCGGGTGGAGTCACTCTGGTCGGGTGGCTAGAGCCATGAGCCGACGTCGATTTCATGTAGGGCTGATGTAGTTTTGTCATGTGCTATACCAGATTGGCAGACAAGTGGGTAAAACTTGGCCGGATGGACAAGTCCAGGAGTCGCACCCAATTTCGGTATAGGCCGATTTGTTTAAAATAAATAAAGAGCTGAGTTGGGATGAAGTAATAAAACAAAAAAAAAAGAAATGAAAAATAAAAAAGAAATGAGTGGAGAGTCAGACCATAGGAAATAAAAGTAGGAGTCAAATATTCTATTAACTGATGAAAAAGTTTTAGTATATGTTGTTATGCAAGAAAAGTTACTTATTCCAAGCCAGTTACATGAACAGAATGACTATGACACTTATGGTTTATTCCTGTAAATGCTTGTTTAAATGTGGATTCAGAAATATAACATGATATTTATATGACTTATATCTACTTTGATTTTTTAGAAGATTTGTACTAATCTTTTTAATTGCACAAAGTATGAATGCATGATAAAATAAAACTTTGAAATTTTAAAATTTATTTACAAAGAATTTGATATGTTCCACTTGAATCTGCAGGTTGGCCCATCGGGACGATGTGCAGGTTTAGTGGGGGCGGATGTCGGAAAGATTTTATCCCTCTTAAAATATTATTAAAAAATAAAGATCAATTGATTAAAGTAAGTTTTAATAATTTATGAAATTTTAACTTGAGTTTGATCTTAAATTTTTGCAGGACAAAAAGTTTTGATGATTTGGGATCCAGTACAAAGATGGAAAGTATTTAGAAGGAGTTTTCAAATGTAGTTGTGGGTATTTGATTAAAAATGAAGGGTTAATTAAGGGTTTATTTAAGGTTTGAAAGTAAATTGAGGATGATTCAAGGGTCTAATATAGGGTTTGAATATGTTTTATAGGGTAACAACTTAGTTTCAAGGATAATTAAGGGTTTAGATAAGAAATCTAAAGGGTTTTGATAGGGTAGAAGTTTAGTTTATGAGTTATTTGAGGGTTTGGATGAGATTTAAAGCTAAAAGAAAAGGTTTTTATTGATTAAAAACATGGTTTAAGGGTAGTTTAAGGTAAATATTGGTAAAGGGGCTAATTAAGTAGGTTTTTTTCTCTGAAGGAGTCTCTGAAGGAGTCTCTGAAGGAGTTAATGTATAGGGCAAAAGTTATTAAATGGAAACTTTAACAAATATTTAAATGTAAATGAATAATTAAATATGTTAATTAATAATTAACATTATTTAAATAATATTAAGGTTATGGAAAATTTATTTAAATTTAATAATTGATAGGTTGAATTTAATTAATTCTAAAGTAAATAAATAATTGAAAGGTTGAATTTATTTAATTCTAAAAGGATGATAAAAGTATAAGGTCAAGTGAGTATTTATTTATTTAGTGGATATTGTATGTTTTTGGAAAAATGAATGGAAGAAAATCCTACGCCTTTTTTTTGGTTGAGTTGTGTTGAGTGGATGTGGAGTAAATGTGGGCTGCATGAATGAGTTAACTTAGGAAAATGTGGGCTATGGTGGGCTGTTAGAGTATGATCAATGTCTACCCCTCATGATTGTATGCACATTTTGTAAGGCCCCCTTTATGAGGAGAAGCCAAGCGTGCATTACCCAATTGATGGGAATCCCAACTTGAATGTTGGATGAAGGTCATATTGGACCATGTAAGATATTATAAGGAAAGGGAGTTACCAGGGTCCCCAATTGTGGGGTCCGGGGCAGCGGTGAGCAGCCCCGGCTGGGGGGTCCAAGGGGGCCAGCGGGCCCCCTGGCTGGGGGGTCCCAGGGGGCCAGCGGGCCCCCTGGTGGGGGTCCGGGGGCAGCGCCCCCGGCGCGACGGTAAAGGGAATATTCCATGGAATATTCCCTGTCGGAGTCAGAAATCATTTATATTTGTTAGGTCGGTTCAACCAGTCTAAGCCGTGTATGGCAATTACGCGGGCGGTGGCCGCCCACGCCCTACCGCCCATGTATAGCCGTCCATGGCAGGCCACCCATGATCCTATATATACATGACTTCTGCACTACCTAAGACATTGAGTTGAGCCAGCATACCTCTACCTTGTATCTCCCTATCTAGAGTTGTCTAGATCACCATTTAAGCTCTACCTTGAGAGCGCACGGGTGGACAACGCCATCATCTTTGTACTTGCTGCTAGTAGAAAATTGTTGAGATTCTCCTATATCTGTTATCTTCTCTGCTATTGCTCCTGTGTTATATTGCGTAACTATTGTCTTACATGGTATCAGAGCTGTAAGGTTCGAATAGCTTGAGAAGTATCATTATTTTAGCCTACTAGCAGACTAGAATATCAGTAGATTATTCGAGTGATTACATGATGGCTTCATCGTCGAACACTAGTCTTGGTGCTTCACCTAATGTTAATGCTGCACCTATTCGAATTCGTCCACCTGCATTCACTGAAGGGAAGCTGGATGGAACCAACTATACACTCTGGAAGTTCAAAATTTCTGCAATTTTGGACTCCTATGAATTACTTGACACTGTCATGGGACCGATGGGATTGGATCCAGAGCCTATACCAGTTGAAGATCCAGCAAATTCAAGATTGATGATTCAGCCAGATCCAGATCTTCTACGAGCTTGGAAGAGGCGGAATGCTGATGCATTATGTGCGATTGTCACTAGTGTAAGTGATTCTGTGCTTACTTTAGTTCAACATACTACTAAAGCACATGAGGCTTGGGGCATATTGGCTCGACAATATGAGACCAAGAACCACACTAGGATACAGAATTTAGAAAATCAATTGGCAAATGAAAAGCATTCTGATTCTGAAAAGGCTGAAGATTTTATCAAACGGATAAAGCATCTTCAAGATCAATTGGCTGCAGTTGGTGTTGTTATAACACCAGAAGAGCTAGCTCGAAGATCTGTACGTGTTCTTCCAGCAAAGTATGATGGATTAGTAACAGCCCTTAACACTCAGGTAAGGCCAACTCCTCTTACATTTGAAGAGTTTTGTGCCATGCTTTTAGAAGAAGAGATGCGGCTGAAGAATCGGCAAAGTACAACTGATGCTGCATTCTCAGCAAATGCAAAAGGTAAAGGCTCTTCAGAGGGATCAAAGAAGAAGCCAAAGAAGAAAAAGTTCACAGGAAGTTGCTTCTATTGTGAAAAGAAAGGCCATGCCATCAAGGATTGCAGAAAGAAGCAAGCTGATGAACGGAATGGGACTGTAAAATCATCATGGAAGAACAAAGAGTCTGCAAACAACACAGAGCTGGAACTTTGGGTAGCTATTGAAGAGGTATGTTCATCTGCTCAAGCTCGTGTTGATGAGCCATGGATTTTAGACAGTGGAGCTTCTCGCCATATGACTAGTAAAAAGGATTGGTATAGTTCCCTAGTGCCTCTGCGGGAATCCATCAATGTAGTGGTGGGAAACGACTCCAAGTGTCCAGCTGAAGGAACTGGAACCATCTCTTTTATCACTTCTCCAGGTGTTGAGAAAAAGTTATCCGATGTTCTCTATGTACCTACACTCAAAAGAAATTTGTTGTCAGTTTCTGCAATAACAGATCGTGGACTCGAAGTTCACTTCAATAAGAGTGGTGCGGAAATCATGGATTCATCAGGTAATGTTGTAGGTAAAGGCACACGACGGGATAACTTGTATGAGTTAAGTGCTTTAACTGCTACAGAAGATAAAGATGTAAGCAGGTTATGGCACCAACGATTTGGGCATCTCGGATTTGCAGTTTTGAAGGAGATGCAACGAACAGGGATGGTTGCTCATTTGCCTGCATTTTCAGAGTTGCAGGAACCTTGTGAAGCTTGTATGATGGGCAAGCAACAACGAAAGGCATTTCCAAGAGAGACCAGCAATCGATCTCAAGCTCCTCTAGAGTTGGTACATGCTGATCTCTGCGGTAAAATGTCTACACCTGCTTTAGGAGGATCTTTCTACTTCTTGCTGTTAGTCGACGATTATAGTAGAAAGATGTGGGTTTATTTCATTCGAGAGAAGGCTGATGCTTTTGAAAAATTTAAAGCGTGGCATAAGTATGTAGAAAGTGAATCAGGAAGGAAACTGAAGAAATTTAGAACAGATAGAGGAGGTGAATTCTTGTCAACAGAATTCAACAATTACTGTAAGGAGCATGGTGTGAAAAGGCAACTTACCACAGCTCATACACCTCAACAAAATGGCGTTGTTGAGCGCAGGAACAGGACAGTAGTTGAAATGGCTCGTTGTATGTTAAAGGCTCAAGACATGCCTGATTCATTCTGGGCAGAAGCAGTCAATACAGCAGTCTACATCCTCAATCGAAGCTACACAAAAGCTCTGAAGGGGATGACTCCTCAAGAAGCATATTCTGGTAAAAAGCCTTCAGTTTTGCATTTCAGAATTTTTGGTTGTTTCTGTTATGCACATATTCCTGATTCAACAAGATCAAAGTTGGATTCAAAAAGCAAAAAGTGTGTCTTCCTAGGATATAGTGAAGAGTCTAAAGCATACAGGTTATGGGATCCTGAGGCAAGGAAGATTTTTGTCAGCCGAGATGTGGTGTTTGATGAACGACCACACTTAGTAGAAGATAAAGGTAAATCTACTATCTCATCAAACGGAGAAATATCTCACCTTGTGCCTATCAAAAGACAGGTTAAAGTTGAGGAGGAGGAAACATCTGATGGAGAAATTTCCTCAATAAAAAGCCAACCAATTGTAGCTGCACAGCGTAAGCCACTACCGAAGTGGGCACAACAGCTCTTTGATGATCACAATCCACATGTAGATGCACCAGAATCATCATCGGATGGATTACGAAGATCAAAGAGAATAGAGGAGCAAAGAAGAGCCTCAGAACACATTGTTAACATGGCTCTAATGGCAGATATCATGGGTTCGATAAAGGAACCTACCACCATTGAAGAAGCCATTGATGATCCAGATTGGAGAGCGGCAATGCAGTCTGAGTATGATAGTATACTCAAAAATGATACATGGGATCTAGTCGACTTGCCGCCAAAGAAGAAGGTAATAGGTACTAAATGGATTTGGAAAGCTAAGTATAAAGCTGATGGAACATTAGAAAAGTATAAGGCACGATTAGTTGCACAGGGTTTTTCACAGATTGAAGGATTTGATGTTCAAGAAACTTTTGCACCAACAGCACGCATGACAACTATTCGGACGGTACTTGCAGTAGCTGCACAAAAGTCTTGGCCTATTTTCCAGATGGATGTCAAATCTGCATTTTTGAATGGTCACCTCAAGGAGGAGGTATATGTATCTCAACCACCAGGTTTTGAGGTGCCCAATTCAGAAAATAAAGTTTGCAGGTTGAAGAAAGCTTTGTATGGACTTAAGCAAGCTCCACGGGCTTGGTACCAACGAATTGATCATTTTTTCAAAAATATGGGTTTTGAAAGAAGTACTTCTGATGCTAACTTGTATGTAACGAAAAGGGATAGCAAGCTAGTTGTTGTCATTGTATATGTAGATGATTTGATCATTACAGGAGATCATCAGGAACTCATCAATCAAACTCGGATCAGCTTGGGAACTGAGTTTGAAATGACAGACTTAGGTCTACTCCATTTTTGTCTGGGAATTGAAGTATGGCAAAGGAAGGATGGCATTTTCATCTCACAACAAAAATATTCCAAAGAAATTCTCAAGGCATTTGGAATGATGGACTGCAAACCAACTAGCACACCTATGGAGGTAAATCATAAGCTATCTATGGATGATAACATGCCTGATGTAGATGCTAAGAAGTATAGGAAGCTCGTTGGAAGTCTTATTTTTCTGTGCAACACTAGACCAGACATTTGCTATGCTGTTGGAGTGTTAAGCAGGTTTTCCAACAAACCTAAGGAGAGTCACTGGAATGCTGGAATGCGAATTCTAAGGTACATTGCAGGAACCTTGGATTTTGGTATTTTGTATACCACAGGTGATACACTCCAAGGATATTGTGATTCAGATTGGGCTGGAGATTGTGATTCTAGAAAATCAGTTTCTGGATATTGTTTCTCACTTGGTTCAGGAATATTTTCTTGGGTAAGTAGGAAGCAACCAACTCTCGCACTCTCCTCCACTGAAGCAGAGTACAAAGCAGCTTGTTTTGCTTCTTGTGAGGCAGTCTGGTTAAGGAGAATTCTTGCAGATATAGGCTTTCCATCAAATATGCCAATTGTACTCAAGTGTGATAATCAAAGTTGTATGGCTATTGCAAAGAACCCAGTATTTCATGCTCGCACCAAGCACATAGAAGTACAGTACCATTACATTCGTGAGCTAATTGAAGATGAAATTGTGGAGCTAGAATATTGCCCAACAGAGGCAAATTGTGCTGACATATTCACTAAAGCACTTGGAAGAGAGCAGCTCAACAAGCATCTTCAACAGATGGGCATAGGACCGAGACCTACTTGATTTATCATCGGTAAACATTGAGGGGGGGTGTTAGAGTATGATCAATGTCTACCCCTCATGATTGTATGCACATTTTGTAAGGCCCCCTTTATGAGGAGAAGCCAAGCGTGCATTACCCAATTGATGGGAATCCCAACTTGAATGTTGGATGAAGGTCATATTGGACCATGTAAGATATTATAAGGAAAGGGAGTTACCAGGGTCCCCAATTGTGGGGTCCGGGGCAGCGGTGAGCAGCCCCGGCTGGGGGGTCCAAGGGGGCCAGCGGGCCCCCTGGCTGGGGGGTCCCAGGGGGCCAGCGGGCCCCCTGGTGGGGGTCCGGGGGCAGCGCCCCCGGCGCGACGGTAAAGGGAATATTCCATGGAATATTCCCTGTCGGAGTCAGAAATCATTTATATTTGTTAGGTCGGTTCAACCAGTCTAAGCCGTGTATGGCAATTACGCGGGCGGTGGCCGCCCACGCCCTACCGCCCATGTATAGCCGTCCATGGCAGGCCACCCATGATCCTATATATACATGACTTCTGCACTACCTAAGACATTGAGTTGAGCCAGCATACCTCTACCTTGTATCTCCCTATCTAGAGTTGTCTAGATCACCATTTAAGCTCTACCTTGAGAGCGCACGGGTGGACAACGCCATCATCTTTGTACTTGCTGCTAGTAGAAAATTGTTGAGATTCTCCTATATCTGTTATCTTCTCTGCTATTGCTCCTGTGTTATATTGCGTAACTATTGTCTTACATGGGCTACTCACATATATAAAATGAGGGGAGTCATATCCAGGAGCTCATGTTATTTTGTAGGTACTTCATTTTACTCTAAACTTTAGGCTTGTTTGTTTGTGCACATATTTTCATGTTGTCCTTTCTGGCAGGAGGAGATAGAAGGCCATCTCTCTTACTTTTGCATTTCATTTAATGTAAAGCAAAATTTTTTCCTTTTTCTTTCAGACGACGCAGAGAGATGGAGAGGATATTTTTTTTCTTTTTTCTTTCTTTGTTTCTTTCTTTCTTTTTCTTCTTTTTTTTTCTTCTTCTTTATTTCTCTCCCTCTCTTCTCCCTCTCTTCTCTATCGGCGGCACAGCGTGCTACGCGCGGCAGAGAGAGGGGGAGAGAGAGAGAGAGAGAGAGAGAGAGAGAGAGAGGGTGTTGGAACTCAAGGTCAAGCATAAATCATGGAAGCACATCAAAGAAGTGGACATAGAAGAAGAGAGAGCAAGTACGGAGCTCCAAGAAGTGTATGTCAAATTTTCAAAAGAATCCCTTACAAAAATAGTGATTTTTATCACTAAAAACCATTGTAAATACCATTTTCTATTTTTCTAACTCCATTTTGTTCAAGTCGAGGAGTCCTTCAGCTTGAAGAGTATTAGAAGTATCATCCTACCAATTTTCATAATTTTTAGACTTCGTTTGAGCCCTCAAATAAGCCCTGGAACCTAATTTTTAACTAGGCCAGACACTAGGTCTAGACAGGGCCAAAACTAGTCCAAAAACTATAAAAAGAGCTACAGAGCTCATTTTTGGGGTTAGCTTGTTAGAGAATAGAGCTTTTGTAAGAGAACTCTTTTGCAATCGAAGCTTTCCATTGTTCCTCTCCTTGATCTTACCTTGTGCACGTGTGTGTATGTGTGTGCATGTTTGTGTGCTTTCACTCACGCACTTGTGCCTTCACTTGCTCGTAATCTTCATACCAATCCTCACGTCTCCGTGGATTGACAAGTAAAGGAGGTGGTGTTTATGCTTGAGCTACACCAAATTTTGGTGCCGTTGCCAGGGAGAGAGCTTCGAGGACGAGCGTTGTGATGGTAAGATCGTAGATTTACGACGTTGGAACGTAAAAAAACTATCATTTCTATTCATTTTTTGATTTTTCTTCTTCCTCTTCATCATCATCACCATCTTCATCTTCTTCCATCTTCATCTTCATAGAAATTTCTTGTTTTTTAGTGCATTTTTACCATTTTCATACCATTTTTCACGCATTATTGTGTGATAAGGAGTTAGGAAGTGCAAGTGAAGGCCCAAGTGCGTGAGTGAAAGCACAAAAACATACACACACAGACACACACATGCGCACAAGGTAAGATCAAAGAGAGGAAAAATGGAAAGCTTTGATTGCAAAAGAGTTCTCTTACAAAAGCTCTATTCTCTAACAAGCTAACCCCAAAAATGAGCTCTCTAGCTCTTTTTATAGTTTTTGGACTAGTTTTGGCCCTCTCTAGACCTAGTGTCCGGCCTAGTTAAAAATTAGGTTCCATGGCTTATTTGAGGGCTCAAACAAAGTCTAAAAATTATGAAAATTGGTAGGATGATACTTCTAATACTCCTCAAGCTCAAGGACTCCTCGGCTTGAACAAAATGGAGTTACAAAAATAGAGAATGGTATTTACAATGGCTTTTAGTGATGAAAATCACTATTTTTGTAGGGGATTCTTCTAAAAATTTGACATACATTTCTTGGAGCTCCCTACTTGATCTCTCTTCTTCTATGTCCACTTCTTTGATGTGCTTCCATGCTTTATGCTTGACCTTGAGTTCCAACAGAGGGAGAGAGAGAGAGAGAGAGAGAGAGTTTTAACTTTTTTATATTTTTATTTTATTTTTATTTTTTCTTTTCTTTCTTTCCATCCCCCCACTGCAGGCGGCGGACCAACACGCAGCAAAGAGAGAGAGAGAGAGAGAGAGATTTTGTTTATTTTTTTCCTTTTCTTTTTTATATTATATTATATTTTATATTTTCATTTTAATTTTATTTTATGCATATATGATAAGTATTATTATATTTTATATATTTTATTTCCATTTAATTAAATGCATATGTATTAAGTATATTTATTTAATATATGAGATGTATGGTATATGTACATGTGAATGATTAGTGTATATGTTTTTATGTATATTTGTGTAATAATATAAAGGGTATGTAATGTGTATTTCTAGTGCATGTATGTGTTTATTAAGAATGTCTATGTGTGTGTGTGTTTTTTTTAAAGTTCATATTGAATATAGTAGTTAGCTTTATAATATATAACTAAATTGATTACATAACTAAATGTATGATTTGATTACCTAAAGATGCTTATGTTTTCCAAGATAGCAAAAGAAGGTATTAGAAGTAGCCATTTAGCCATTTTTCGTCATCTCTTCCAAATATATTTTCCCTAATCTTGAAAATCCATTCTTACCTTTCTTAACTCTTTTTAAGCTTCATCATACCCATCCAAATTCTCCATTACCAATCATTAGGATTCACTTAGCTTTTGATTTTATCCTATGTGTTCATATCTTTTCATTTACCTTTCCCTATCCATTAACCTATCTTTTGCAACCCATACTTGTTACCCTAGACATGATACAAGCTTACGATAAATGCATTAGATTTAATTCATTAAAATGAATGTATGTATGCATGAATGTATGTTAGTGTATGCATGTTAGATGTATGTATGTAAGTGTTAGATGTATACATGTTAGGTATGCTTGAATGTATTCATGTTAGATGTTAGTGAATGTATGCATAATTAGTGCATGTATATGATAATGCATGTTAGATATTTTGCATGTATGCATGATAGGTATGTATGCATGTGAAATATGTATGCATGAATGTATGTTAGTATATGCATGTTAGATGTATGTATGTAAGTGTTAGATGTATACATGTTAGGTATGCTTGAATGTATTCATGTTAGATGTTAATGAATGTATGCATAATTAGTGCATGTATATGATAATGCATGTTAGATATTTTGCATGTATGCATGATAGGTATGTATGCATGTATGCATGTGAAATATGTATGCATGAATGTATGTTAGTGTATGCATGTTTATGTATGTGTGTTCGTGAATGCAATGTTTATGTATGTGTGTTAGTGTATGCATGTTTATGTATGTGTGTTAGTGTTTTCATGTTTATGTATGTGTGTTAGTGAATGCATGTTTATGTATGTGTGTTAGTGTATGCATGTTTATGTATGTGTATTAGTGAATGCATGTTTATGTATGTGTGTTAGTGTATGCATGGTTATGTATGTGTGTTAGTGAATGCATGTTTATGTATGTGTGTTAGTGTATGCATGTTTATGTATGTGAGTTATGTATATGTATGTATGTGAAGTTAGTGTATGTATATGGAGTGTTATGCATGTGTATGAATGTGAAGTGTTATGCATGCGTATGCATGTGAAGTGTTATGCATGTGTATGCATGTGAAGTGTTATGCATGTATGCATGTGAGATATGTATACATGTATGTTAGAGGTATTTGCATGCATGAATAATGATGCATGAATGCATGAGGCATGTGTATGCATGTGAAATTTATGCAAGTGTATGTTTGCATGTATGCAAATGGATGTGTGTATGTGTGCATGAATGAGATATGTATATTAGAATGTGTATATAAGAATGAATGTATATGCTTATGATATATATATATATATATAAGAAAGTTAATTAACTTATGTTAGCATGAGTTTTAAATATGTTAAATTTTGAATATTAATACTATAAATGAGTGTTTTATATCTATGAAAGCATACTTATGGTTGTCATGTTATTTTGCATCTCATGTTGAAGATGGATTGATGAACAGAAGAGTAGAAAAAGAGAATATAGTGGAATTCTATTGTTTAGCTTTTGTATAGGATAGAATTTAGTTTCTATCATTCATACAAAAAAATTATAAAATTAAAAATATATATTAATCTATTTGCATTTTTCTTTTCATCTCTGTCAAAGCATCTACTAGTAATACTTCAATTGAACGTGATATACCTTCTCCTTTGTTTGAAATACTTTTTCCTATTCCACTAGAAAATAATACAATTAGTGATGTATTAATTAAGGATTGTGTTGTAGAAGAAACTTTGTATTCCCTAGATTACACTCGAAGACTGTCTAGAGTATCACCTTTGCTTTCCATTGTTTTACCCAACCCTAAAAATAGTGAAGTTTTGTTCCCTCCATCCGTAAATAGAATTACTAATTGTTCTCAATTAAACTCAAACGAAACTGAAATTGTTAAAGATAAAGTAACTAGTGAAGAATTGATCCTTCCATCTTATATAGATGCAGTCAATAGGTCCATCTTAGCGAGAGACAGTTGACTTGATCCAACAGCCGTCGCGAATCACTCCCACATCGTGATGTCCGGTACATTATGTAATGGTTTGTATCACATGGATACATACAAGAGGGCTGCCTCAAATGCCTTGGTTGCTCATACTTCTTCCGTGGCTGAAATGGAGCTTTGGCATGCTCGTTTTGGTCATTTGAACTTCAATAGTTTGCTCTACTTGCAAAAGAAGGACATGGTTATTGGTTTGCCTACACTTGAGGCCATTGAAAAGCATGCATGTGAAGGTTGCATTCTTGGAAAAATGCATCGTGCTTATTTTCCAAAAGATAATCATACATACACTACAAGAAAATTGCAGCTTGTTCATAGTGATGTATGTGGTCCCATCAAGACTCCATCTTTTGGGAAGTATGTATATTTTTTTACCTTCATTGATGATGCTACTTGCCATACATGGGTGTATCCTATGAAAGCAAAGAATGAGGTATTTTCTTGCTTCAAAGCATTTTTAGCTATGGCTGAAAACTTTTCTTCACAAAAGCTTTTGACTCTATGCATGGATCATGGTGGTGAATACGTCACATAAGTTTAATGTTTTTCTTTGTGAAAGAGGTATGTCACACCAATGTACGATGCCATATACACCTCAACAAAATGGTGTTGTCGAGCATAAAAATAGAACTCTACTTGAAATGGCACGATGTATGGTTAAAGGAAAGCATCTTCCTGATAAGTTTTGGATGGAAGCGGTCATGTGTGCAAACTATGTGTTGAATCACTGCCCTGCAAAAGCATTGAGAGTCATCACTCCTTATGAGGCTTGGAATGTTCATAAGCCTATGGTTAGTCATATGCGTGTGTTTGGTTATTCGACATATGCTCTTGTGCCATCACAACAACATCACAAACTTGATGACAAGGCAAAGAAATGTATATTTGTTGGTTATAGTGCTGAAAGTAAGGGATATCATTTGTACCATCCATTGACGAACACAACTATTGTGAGTGGAGATGTGGTATTTGCTGAAAATTCAGTTTTCCCTCTACTTGAATGCAAAAAATAGGCAACAGTTAGCTCACAAGATGTGTTTGATACACTCATGCCTTTGTTCCAAAATCGTGTGCTTGACTATGGCCATGTAGATTAGCCAACTGAGGCTCAAAGGGCTAAAAAATTCTAGAAAAATAGTGCTGAAAATACAGAGAATTTCCAACCAAACATGGCTGAAATTTTTCAACAAAAAACTATCAAAACTGCTGGAAATTTCCAGCCACATATGGCTGAACATTTGCATCAAAATATGGCTGAAAATGAGCATAAAATTCAGCCCACACATGATTTACATGTTGAAGATGTATTACATAATGAACGCATGTCTATCAAGAGTGCACAATCTATGCCAAAGTGGCTGAAACAAACTTTGCAGGATAACAAATTGAGTGCACCTTTACTCGATAGAAAAAAATCAAGCTCTCACCATGCATCAAGTAATTTTGTGGATTATTCTCTTATTGTTATAGCATGTAATGAAGAGCCACTTTCTTTTGAAGATGCATGTGAAGATCCACAATGGAGGAGTGCTATGCAATTAGAAATGGATTCCATACATAGGAATGGTACTTGGGAGTTATGTGAATTGCCAAAAGGAAAGAATTCCATTGGTACAAAGTGGGTTTACAAGATTAAGAGAAAATATGATCGTAGCATTGATGGCTACAAAGCTAGATTGCCAAAGGATATGCACAACAATATGGAATTGATTATGAGGAAACTTTTGCACCTACTTCACGCATGACTACCATTCGTAATGTGGTTGCATTGGCTTCCCATCAAGGTTGGAAAGTGCATCAGTTGGACATAAAAACATCCTTCTTGAATGGTGATTTGCAAAAAGAGGTTTATGTGAAACAACCTCTTGGATTCGCTATGAAAGGGAAAGAGCATATGGTTTGTCGTTTGCATAAAGTCTTGTATGGTCTCAAGCAAGCTCCACGTGCATGGTATGAGAAAATCCATAAGCACTTGATTGCTCTTGGCTTCACATGTAGTCCGATTGAAAGCACACTCTATGTACGCAAAAATGGGGCTGATCTTATAGTGTTTGTTCTTTATGTCCATGGCATACTCTTGGCTGGGTCATGTGATGCAAAACTTGACATTCTTATGGCTGATTTGCGGCATACTTTTGATGTCACTTATCTTGGTCTTTTGAGCTATTATCTTGGCATCTAGTTTGTATCCGTTGAGGGCGGAATTGTTATGCATCAAGCAAAGTATGTTGAAAAACTAGTTCAATGTTTTGATGTTGAGGATTGCAAGCCAATTTCCACACCAGTTGAGACAAGATTCAGGTTCTCAGTTGAGGATTCCAGTGCTGCATTTGAGACTTCTCTTTATCAGCAAGTTGTGGGATGTCTTATATATGCATGCAACACAAGGTCGGATATACAATATGCAGTTTCCCAATTGAGTCGATTCATGCATAGCCCTGGAAATAAGCATTGGCAAGTGGTGAAACATGTGTTTAGATATCTCCAAGGCACTTTGAGCTTAGGTCTCTTTTATGGCAGAGCTGTTTAGCCATGCTTGCATGCTTTTACAAATAGCGATTGGGCTGGTTGTTATGATACTCGCGTGTCCACTAGTGGTAATTGATTTTTCCTTGGAGACTCATGCATATCTTGGTTGAGTAAGAAGCAACCTACAGTGGAGACATCGAGTTGTGAAGGTGAGTAAAGGGCAGTTTTCATAGCTATAGTGTTAAACCTTAACTGTTTAAAGTTAATTCACCTACGGGTTCTTGGGATGGCTAGGGGTCTGTAAAACAGAGGCCCTGTTTCTATATTCCCAAATCTACAGATTCATCATATTCTACTTCACAGACTTTCACACATTAACTATTGTGAATATGTTTACCAAAATACTTCAATTCCGCACAGTTACTGTGTACGTCTTTACTTATCGCGTTAACCTGTTAATCTTTAATACTTCATTAAGACTTAATTAATTATTAAGCTTAATCAATAGAATTGCCAAGTACTCAGATTAGATAGGATTTCGGCAATACTGCGCTTCACTTCCGGCTCTCGCCCAGATGAATAGTTCGGCGACACACCTTTTGCTTTGTGCGACTCTTCTTTCATTAATTTGTAAAGAGTTACAACTTTTGCGCTACGCCTTTTCAGTATGCGTGCGACTTTTCAGGGTATATTACAAAATTTAGGAGTTCCTTTTCGACGACTGTGGCTCACACTGGCACACACGATGGACTCGAACCCAAAATTGGTAAGTACATAGGTAGGTTTCATCTATGATACCCTGCACATACATAGAACGAGCTAGTTTAAACGTATGGGTGATCTTTTGCTTTAATGAATCTAACATATTCTTCAAAATTGCAGGTTCAATTAGTTGTGCATCAGTTCTAACTGAACTGGAAGTTATGACCAGGCTTATTAATGACTCCGTCTGCGCCTGTAAATAGAATTCATTGGTGAGAGCAGCATCTTTGCACAGCTTCATTTTAGCTACTTCTGAATCAATGCGAGAGAGCCTGTCTGCCTAAACTTCCAATTGGTTTTCTCGGCACTCGAGTTCCTGAGATTGGAACTGCATCATTTTGTAATAGGCTTCTCTCTCCTTTTGTACAGATGCAATTTCCTTCTTTCACTGAATAGTCTTGGAAATCTCTGCAATTAATTCTTGATCCTTCTGGAACAGCTGCTCAGTGACTTTATGCACTTTTGCTTTAGCTTTAAGGACATTTTCCGCGAGCATCTGTGAAGCTTCTTCTAGAACATTGAGTGCATCCCCCGTATTATGGAGCTCATTGCCTAATGCTATCATAGTGTCCGTCTTATCTACAACTTCTTGCTTCAATCCTTTGATTTCTGTGTCCTGTTGAGCAATGATACTATATTTTTCTGTTAACTGTTATTGCAGTCGCTGGATTTGAGTATGTAGTGAATGAATATCAGTTTTAGCTTCAAGTAATTCTTCTTGAAGGGGGGCAATGTCCGCTTCTAGAAGATCAACTTTGCTATACAACTCTTGTCGAAGAGTTTTTTGGGCCGTTTTCATCTGAAGAGGCAACTGCTGGGAGAATTTAATGAGTAATTGGCCCATGGATGCCAATTCAGCGAACATCACCGGGGTGGGAAGAGAAGGGACAAACTGCACTGGTTGGGAAGACAAGAGGTGGGGAGATGAGGGGGGAGAATAATCGGGAGAAGATGGAAGTGGAAGTGTTGGTGAGGCTTCTTGGATTGCAGTTGGCGGTGAGGAGGTAGAAGCATCAGAAGTAGTAATAAGGGTGGTTGGAGAAGGAAGGGGAAGAAGAGGCATTGGCACTAAGACAATTCTAGTTTCATGTTGAGGCACCGATAGAACTACTTTGGTAACCGCCTCTTCATTACAGGTCATTTGTGTTACCTTGTCGGCTTGATCATCTGCTACTGGTGGTAAAGAAAGATGACATTCAGTGACAGTGGTATCGTCCACTGGGTCCTTCATAGGCTCAGCATCCAGTTGCTTCGGTTCATCATGCAGTTGGACTGCAATGACATCTTCCATAATTATATCTGGCTCCTCTTGCTTGCTAGGAGAAGAAGGTGCCGATGTGCCCTGTAAAGTCGTGGCTGTATCATGAAAGATTTCAACCTCTTCAAGTGTTGTTGAATCCTACACTTGGCTTTGCGATGGGCTGATATGTTTGCGTTTTCGCTTGAAGAAATGTAGCAAATCTTCATCATCATCATCCTCCAGCATCTGGGTAGACTCCTCATGTAAAAGCAAGGTATTCGCTGGAGGTTGCTCTGCTTGTATCATCGGAAGGAGAAGGGTGAGAAGATGCGGCAATCGGGTCCTCGGGATATCATTCTTGGCTAACTGTTTGGAAATGGCTTGACATTCACGGTGAATGCACCAGAAAAAGAATGAAGTAAAGTTGATGGTTTCTCTAGAGGTAGTGTCTATCATGGAGTAGAATGGACGGGAGATACCGTAAGTACGTTTCTGGAGATTTACGACAGCTACGAGAAATTGCAGCGTGGTGCACTCGGATTCGAGACGACAAAGAATGGCAAACTCATTAGATGAGTGCCGAGGAAAAAGGTCGAGCGTAGTCACCATCGGAAGGAGCAGGCCATCGACCAAACCCTCCTGAGGGAGATGAAACCCCTCAGCGACGGTGCTGAGAGTGACTACGACACGGGGGTTTAAACATGTTAATGGCCAGCATTGCTCGGTAGCAGGCATGGCGGCTATGGCAGATATAATCTGCGCATAGAAGGGATGACACTCCACTGAATGCTAAGGCAATTCAGCGAAGGCCAAGAGCCCTCGAGCACGTAGGAACGAACTCACATATGGAGTGAGACCCACACGGAAGGTCACGATATTCAAAAGAGCTTCCATGGCGCACTAAAAAACAGACGATAACACAAAGCACACAAGGGTCACAAACACACAAGGACACAATAGCGACTAACAGCTCGAAGAACAAGATTAAGTAGAAACGTTGGAAAAATCAGGCGGTAAGAACCCTAATCATAACGTAGTATTGGAAATATATCGACATAATGATGACATGCGTGCATTAACATAATCAAAGACATAGAAGGCGACCACTAATCATGATTAGGTAGGAAAACGCAACTATTACGGTCAATCGATCAACCGAAACACGGAGATAAGAAAAGAAAGTTGAGAGAGAAAAATGGCAAAAGGAAAGGAGTAAAAATACCGATGACACATCATGAGGATGTAGACGGTGGATAATAGGGACGAAGCTTCGAGCCATTAATCACTTTAGAAAGAAGGGTACCAGTTAGGGTGGATAACCGAAAAGTTGCGGATCCCACTTGTTCGGCAATACGGTAGGGACCAAACCAACACAGCTAAAATTTTTCAGCGGATCTATTAGACTTAGCATTATAAAAGAGTACTAATTGGTTTACCATAAACACAGGGGTTTTGAGGAAATGATCATGGGTTTTGCCTTGTCGAAGCTGCACTTCCTGCAACAACAGGAAACTTTCAAGACGCTGTTCATCTAGAGACCGTAAAGCCTCCGATAATAACTTCCATTTGAAAGCCACGTGCAGACTAGGAACCACCAATTCCATAGGAGCAATCGCTTCCAATCCATACGCCAACTTGAAAGGAGTTGTTTTGGTGGCCACTTTATATGTTGTACGGTAAGTCCAAAAGACTCCAAGTAAGAATTGGTCCCATCTCTCTCGACAATCTAATACCAGTTTCTTTAAGATGTTCAACAGAGATTTGTTGGTGCTCTTAGCAAGTCCATTTGCTCATGGATAATAGGGAGAACTGAACGTATGCACAATTTGGAAGGTTTGAGTAAGCACTTGCATTAATGTATTTGCAAAGTGTGAACCTTGATCAGTTACTATCTCCAAGGGTAACCCATAGCATGGAAAAATATCCTTCATCAAACATTTAGCTACCGCAACAGATGTAGCTGACCGATGAGCCCAAGCTTCGGCCCACCGAGTCGCATAATCCGTGCATGTAAGAATGTATCGGTTGCTGGTAACTGTTGCAAGAGGAGTAATGGGGCCAATAAAATCCAAACCCATTTCTAAAAGGGTTCGAGAGGCACAACTGGTTGGAGCGAAAAGAGATGTCACAGTAAAGGCTGACCGGAATGCTGACATGCATCACACTGCCGCACATACTAAGTGACATCATGGTACATCGTAGGCCACCATAAAACACTCTGTAGGATCTTCCGGTATGTCAGGTCAACTGCAAAATGTCCTCCGATGGGGGCAGAATAGGCGATTGCAATGACTGAAACAATTTCATGTGGGGGAACACATCTGAGTAATATGCCCGAGTGGTCCAGATAATATAACTGCCCTACAATTAGGCGAAATCATTGGCTGTACACAACTAGTCTTCATCGAGCAGCTGAAGAGGTCATACTGGGAGGACATCCACTGGTCAAGAATAGAAGCAAGGTGTCATAGTATGAGGGGGTACCGGCAACTCCTGTTGATTAGCCTGTACCGTCTCTGCTGCATAAATAGCGGGTGTTGTATCATCAACTCCTTCCGGAAGTTCACCGGAATCCAATCGAGAGAGAAAGTCAGCAAGCGCGTGTGCTGACCCTGGTCGATGTACTACTGAATAGTCAAACTCTTGGAGCAACAAGACCCATCTTGCTAGTCTTCCTCCCAAATGTTGTTGGCGAACAAGGTACACCAAGGCTGCATGATCGACATGAAAGTGAAACGGCGTCCCAGTAAATAATGCTGGAATTTCTTCATCGAATACACTAATCCGAGACATTCACGTTCAATAATTGAATAATTGCGCTTTGTCGGGCCTAATCTGCAGCTCGCATAATACACTGGCCAAAACCACTTGTCCATTTTCTACATCAGCACGCTGCCAATGGCAATGTCGGAAGCATCCACAAAGACATGAAATGGAAGTTCCCAATTCGGCGCTTGTAAAATGGGAGCCTATGTTAACAATAATTTCAATCGATCGAAAGAAAGTTGGCACGCTTCGGTCCACTCAAACTGTCGAGGACTATTGGTTATCAATCAATTAAGTGGTGTGGTCAAATGAGCAAGCCACCGCAGATGTCGTCCATGCTATTGGATTTGGCCCAAAAACCGCATCACTTCTTTGGGTGTTTTAGGATCAGGTGCCTCGAGTACGGCCTTCACCTTATCTGGATCAACTTGAATTCCCTGTTTTGAAATAATGTGTCCTAGCAACTTGCCACAGGATACAAAGAATATAGATTTATTTGGGTTCAAACACAAACGGTATTCTCGACACTTTGAAAAACAACATCGTAAATGGTATAGATGCACCGAACTATCATCGGATAAAGAGAAGTCATCCAAGTAAACTCGCATGAATGTAGTTAGATAGGGAGAAAAAATTTCGTGCATATAGCACTGGAACATACTTGGAGCATTTCGCAGACCAAACCACATTAATGTACACACATAGATTCCCCAACTGATTATAAATGTTGTCATTGGAATGTCTTGTTCTGCCATTCGGACTTGGTTATACCCACTATATCCATCTAAAAAGGAGTACATCTCTCGTCCTACCACATCATCTAGCATTGTGTCCAAAAACAGTAGAGGGAATGGATCAGGTACGGTTGCTACATTTAATTTCCAGTAATCCACACATATCCTTAATTGCTTATTTTTCTTAGGAACTATGACAATAGGGGAAATCCAATCCGCATGCTCGATAGGGACAATAAACCCAACCTTCAGCAATCGGTCCAATTCTACTTTGACCTGAGTTGCATAGTTAAGATTCATCCTATAGCTTAGTTGTTTAATAGGTCGAGCATCTGGTTTCAGCATAACCCTATATTGATAGATACGCGGGTCTAACCCCATCATATCCCGGTAATCCCATGCGAATACATCAGAGAATTCACGTAGCAACTACAACAAGTTATCCTGGAAGGTCTCGGATAATCCCGCCTTGATCTTCACTAGCCTCGGATTGGCTTCATCAGCTACATTGCAGGTAAATAATTGGTCTTCCGGTACATAGAACTGCCGAGGCATGGCTAAATCATCAGCTGGCTAAAGCAATTGTGGAAGAGTTGTATCATCCAAAGTCTGTGTTGCACTTTGTTCGGAAGCTCCGGTCAGTGGTATGATCGTACATGCCGTCGGACTCCAGTTGTCTACAATCGTTTGTAAGTCCACTGTTCTTAGTGCCACCAAATCCTTGTTGGCTTTAAGAAAAACTTCCTCTTCATCATCGGAGATCCCATCCAACATGTGTACAGGCTCCGCTACATATGGTCGTGCATGTAAGTCACAAGGTTTCATGTCGTCTAGTGGAACAACATATTTCCAGTGGTTATTTTTAAAGACTAATTCATGCGCTGACCAATCCTCCACTACCTTAGCTTGTTTTAGCCAGGGACGTCCAAAGAGCAGATTATAGTCCAGGCTAGATTCTGGTAAGTCCAACACAACGAAGGTCATTTTGAAGACAGCTCCTTGTAGAGTAATAGGAATGTCTCACACCAAGCCCACCGGATGAACTCGAGATTGATCAGCCATGCATACAAAGAATTGAACAGGTTCAATTTGCGTCCACCCCATCTGTTTGCAAAGTGCTACTGTTATGATATTTACACCAGATCCACCATCAATTAAGACTTGTGTGATCTTATGATTTTTGTACCATACCGTAATCAAGGGTACCGTATGGTCCACCATTGGATCTAGTTCAGGTTGGATTGTGGCTGTCGAGGGAGCACTTGAGGGTCCTGGATTGACCTGTTGCTGGAACTATTGACGCACACCAAGGACCAAAGCCAATAATTATCCCAGGGGCAGTGTAATAGACGCCTTGGATAAAACATCCCAAACTGGATCAAATTTTGTTGTTTCCGGTACGGTATCCGGTGGGGACTCCGATACGCTTTGATTCAGAATTCTCCCTTTCGGTAGTGTCTGCGGTATACTTTTTTGCGTCACCGGAACTAGATCAGGGAAAATAGCTTGTTCTCGGGTTGCCCACTTACTTGCTTTAGTAAACATCTTCTGCTGTTCACGAGTTCCAAGTTCAAAAATCTCTGCAGCTGGCTGCAATTGCTTTCCTGAGCATGTTTGCACTGCTGCTGTTTGAGTGTCGGCTGCCAAAATGTACACCATGTTCGCCATCGGATGTTGTTGTTCCTTTTTCTTCTTATCGTACTCAGCTGCATCTTTACAGTACCGACGGATATGCCCTATTTCACCGCAAAAATGACATTTAGGTGGTGGAAGAGATGCAGTTTCACCTGATGGTCCTGCATTCCACCGGGTTTGTCCAAAATTATTTGACCGTCCTCCTCGATAATTCTTGTATCCCTGGTACGGGGTATTCCTCATCTGAGGTGGTACATAATGACTGGCCGATTGCCCCTACTCTTGAATTATGGCATTAACAACTGCTCTGCTCTGCACCTTTGCATTATACGGACAAGTCTCTGTAGTGTGGTCTAATATGTGACAAATGGAGCAATATAATTGATTCAGAGCGCATGTTGAGCTACTGTGCCCTGGATTTTGCATTTGGTACAGTAAATCTATTTCAAAGGATCCTCGCTGGATTGCTTGGACACTTTCAGCCACTCTAGATCTTAAGTGAATCCACCCACTTTATTTTTAACTGTAGAGTCATTGCAATTATGGCATCTCAGGGTCATTCCTCCCATACAATGGATAATCATGATCTGTTTCAATTGGGGATTTAATCCGTTTATAAACCACTGAGTAATAACGTCGTCCGATAAATTGGCATGCGCTGGTGGCAACTGCCATAAATGAGTCTGAAATAGAGTGGCATAGTCTTGTACATTCTGGTGCGGCTTCTGCCTATTATTCTACAGATAATCAAAAATTTCTGCTGGATTTTTCTTTAACCAAAACCATTGTAGAAAGGCATCCTTCACATCATCATATTGTCGGAAGTGGTTCAAATCATATTCGGTTAACCAGCGAGCAGCTTCATTAACCAGAGTTGACTGGCACACGATGGCTTTATACGCAGAGTCTGCTGGGTAATTCAAAACTGCATAATTAATTTCAAATGTACGCACATGCGCGTCGGGATCATCTCTTGGGAAACCTCCAAATTTTGTGTACGTGACTCCGGCTGGCCCCCGCGGTGGAACAAACTATTGTTGCTGTTGTTGTTGTTGTTGTTGCTGAGAACTACTCATGTTTTCTGAACTTTGGGGGCAGACTTCGTGATGACCCTGGACCATATGGACACTTTGCCAACCTTCCGGTCCAAAAATGTCTCTGAACCGATTACTTAACTCAAAGTCTAGCAGCCCTTTCTCAACCTTAGTATCAAAATTGGCTAGAATTGCACCTAAAAACGGTGAATGTAGTAAATTCCTACCGAATAGAACCGCAGTATTATTGAAAAACATCGAATTGTGACCGAAGAGCATCGAATTTTCACCGGACAATACCGAACTTTTACCAAAAATCACCGAATTATCTATAGACAATGCTGAATTGTCACCGGACAACGCCAAAATACCACCAGGAACTAAAAGTATTGTCTTCACCATGTACTAAACTATCACCAGAACACACCGGATTATCACCGCATTCTACCGAACTGCTTTTGCATAGCACCGAACTGCCATCAAAATTGCCACTTACTTGTTGAATTGAACCTTCTGCAACTGAACTTAATTGTTCCTCACTTCTACCACCAGAGGGTAACCCTAACAGATTCGGAACTGCCGAGGGATGTGGGTCACTTTCGATATTTGGGGTAAGATTCACCGGAATGTGTTACTGGCATATATCAAAGGATGCTTCTTCGAGCCTTAATCTTCTTCTTCACTAACTACTCCATTTCCCATAGACGACGCCAGTGTTAAACCTTAACTGTTTAAAGTTAATTCAACTATGGGTTCTTGGATGGTTAGGGGTCTGTAAAACAGAGGCCCTATTTGTATTTTCCCAAATCTACAGATTCATCATATTCTACTTCACAGACATTCACACATTAACTGTGTTGAATATGTTTACCAAAATACTTCAATTCCGCACAGTTATTGTGTACGTCTTTACTTATTGCGTTAACTCGTTAATCTTTAATACTTCATTAAGACTTAATTAATTATTAAGCTTAATCAACAGAATTGACAAGTGTCAGATTACATAGGATTTCGGCAATACTGCGCTTCACTTCTGCCTCTCGCCCAGACCAACAGCCCGGCGACACACCTTCTCCTTTGCGCGACTCTTCTTTCATTAATTCGTAAAGAGTTACAACTTTTGCGCTACGCCTTTTCAGTATGTGTGCGACTTTTCAGGGTATATTACAAAATTTAGGAGTTCCTTTCCGGCGGCTGCGGCTCACAGATGCCTATTGATGGATCTTTGCATGGAGATTGATGTTGCTACGCATATTCTCATTGATAGTTAGAGTGCTTTGGTTGTTGCACAAAACCGAGTGTTTCATGCATGGACCAAACATATTGAGGTGCATTATCACTATGTGAGAGAGCACCTTCATGCAAGAGATATTAATTTGGTATATGTGCCTACACAAGATAATGTGGCAGACATATTAACCAAAGCTCTTCCACAGGAAAAGTTTGAAGCTTTTTGCAAAGCTTTAGGCTTATTACCTTATGGTGGCTCATCTGTCACTCCCTGTATGTGTTCACATCATTCGCTCCAGGGGGGTTTGTTACACTTATGTGTTCCTCGAGTAGCTTTGATATGAACCTTTTCCCTATACATGGGCACTTTTTACTCCAGTCTTGGCTAGAGGTTTTTTTTCCCATGTTACCACATACATGATTCACTCATATGTGGTGGTACTTTGTACTTAGGGATTATTGTTCAGCTCTTACTTCAGTTTAGTTCATCATCAATAGAGAGAGCTATTCCAGCCATCGTCTTCTCCATGTGTCTTGCTGCGTTTGTGCTCCTTGTGTGTGTTTCTTGTGTGTCTATCGCACTTCTACACACACCCAATAATGGGCTACTACAATCTACAATCTATTGAAAGATCCTAATTAGCTACCTGCCACTCTCCTCCCAATCTTAAATAGCCCTTACCCTTGGCACCTGTAGAATCTTCTCTAAGGTCCAAACACTCCTCATATGGCCACTCTGAGGAGATGGAATAACCTCGAAGATCCGTGCTAGAGCCTTGGCTCCCCCGAGCTCTGGTCCTTGACCCGGATAGGGTCCTCGACCAAATGCAGATAAACCAATGGTAGACCATGGAGGTCTAAATAAATCTAATACTCTCTCCCCCTTCTAGAGATCCCTGTCCTTAGTGATCAAGGAAGGAAAGTGTTTGCGAATCAAAGCTTCTGATTCCCAAGTAGCATCTATGAGTGGATTACTAGTCCATGCTACTAAATACTCTGGTATGGAGCGATTCCTTAACTTTTGCTCCCTATTATCAAGAACCTGAAATGGAACATCTGGCTGAGATGCTCTATTTTCTAAAGCAACTAAACCATCTACACAATTCTCATCTCGAGAAATGTATGGTCTCAACTTGCTAACATGGAAAACTGGGTGAACTTTGCAATTATCTGGCAATTGCAATTTATATGCGATATCACTAATCTTCGTGATTATTGTCCAAGGGACACAAAATCTAGGGGATAACTTGGGTTTCTAACCCATTGTCAATGATGAACCAAGTGGAACATGTAAAACCACATGATTTCCCTCTTGAAATGTTTGTGGTGTTCGATGTAGATCTACAAATGCTTTCATCCTTTCAGCAGCTTGTTGGAGATTGCATTGAGCTATTTTCAAGTTAGCTCGCATATCTGTTAAAAATTGTGAAGCACTCGGAGATTTCCTAGGTAACCCAATGGTACCTGGACTATGTGGAATAAATCCATAGATCACCTCAAAAGATGCCAGCCTAGTAGTCTTGTGCTTCCAACTATTACAAGCAAATTCGACTAATGGGAGAAAACTATCCCAATCTATTTGCTTTTTTGAAACATATGCATGTAGCATATCTTCCAGTGTCTTATTAACTCTTTTGGTTTGACCGTCTATCTGTGGATGCTCTCCACTACTCATCTTGAGTTGAACTTGAAGCTTATTGAACACATGTTTTCAAAAATTTTCTGTAAACCTAGGATCCCTTTCTGAAACTATTGATTTTGGTAGACCATGCAGTCTAAAAATATTCTGAATAAATAGTTCCGTGACTTGCGAAGCCTCCACTGATTCCTTTGTAGGAATGAAGTATGCCATTTCGCTCAAATGATCAACCACTACAAGAATAGCATTCTTTTGTTGTGGTGTCCTAGGTAAACCCCTTATGAAGTCCATGGTAACACTATCCCAACAATACTGTGGTATCTCCAATGGTTGTAGTAGACGTGGAGGACTACTCCTCTCTGCTTTATTAACTTGACATTTAAAACATTGACTTACATAATTGTTTACATCTTTGACCATCTTTGGCCACCAAAACGTGCGTCTGATCAACTGCAAAGTTTTCTCTATACCAGGATGTCCTGCACAAGGTACATCGTGGTTCTCGAAAATAAATTCTTTTCTAAACTTCCCTTCTTGGGAATTAGGCACACAAATCTTTCCCTTTCTTTTGAGCAAACCTTGCTCCACTTGAAAATTAGAGAATGCTTTATCTTTATCATTTTGTGATAACTTATTGATTATAGACTGACAATAATCATCTTCAATTTGTGAATCTTTGATTTCTCGGATCAAATCACTATCCAGGACTGTGAAACTAATCTAATGCAAAATACGAGATAATGCATCTGCAAATATATTCATTTTTCCTTTTCTATAAAGAATTTCCATATGAAATTCTTGCATTAACTCAGCCCATCTAGCCTGTCTCCCCTGAAGATGAGGCTGGGAACATAAATACTTCAAGGTGTGATGATCTATGTATACTTTAAAAGTTGCACCATACAGATAGTGTCTCCAGATCTTCAAAGCGTGAACTATTGCATATAATTCTTGTTCATGGAGAAGCCAGTTTCTCTAAGGTGGAGAACGTTTCTTACTTTCAAAAGCTATTGGTCTTCCATCTTGAATCAAAACTGCACCAACAGCGATGCCACTAGCATCGGTTTCTATTTCAAAAGGTTTTTGAAGATCTACCACCAATAAAATTGGAGCAGTTGAAACTGCTTGTTTCAATGTGTCAAAAGCTTTCTGTTGTGTACTAGTCCATACAAACTTTTGATGATTCTATAATAGATCTATCAATGGCGCACCTATGCGCGAATAACTGGCAATGAATTTCCTATAGAAGCCCGACAATCCTAAGAATGATCGCAATTGGCGCTCATTCTAAGGAATCGGCCAACCAAGGATCACAGAAACTTTCCGTGGATCCATTCTAATTCCATCTGCAGAAATTATATGTCCTAAGTACTCAACCTTAGATAAACATAGTTGTGTCTTCTCTGGGTTGACCTACAAAGTATTTTCATCCAACATTTGAAAAGTTATTCGCAAATGGCATTCATGTTCTTCCAAAATTTTACTATAAACCAACATATCATCTACAAAATCAACCACAAAATGACCAATAAAAGGACGAAAAATATCATTCATGAGCATCATAAAAGTAGTTGGAGCATTAGTTAAACCAAAAGGCATTACAAGATACTCATAATGACCAAATCTAGTACGAAAAGCTGTTTTATGTACATCATCCTCCTTAACTCTAATCTGATGATAACCACTTTTTAAGTCTATTTTACTATATATAATAACACCTCCTAATGCATCCAGAATATCATCAATGCGAGGCATCGGTTATTTGTGTTTTATTGTAACTTTATTTAATGCTCTAAATTCTATACACATCCTGAAATATCCATCCTTTTTGCGAACCAAAAGCACTGGGGCTACAAAAGGTGAATTACTGGATCTGATGAGTCCTTTGTCAAGATACTCCTCGACGGTACGACGTACTTCTACCTCCTCTTGCAGACTCATTCGATACAACTGTCTGGCCGATGGATGAGCTTCTAGTACTAGCTCAATCCTATGCTCCACTTTTCTGCGAGGCGGAAGACCTAAAGGTAACTCTAAAAGACACAAGTGTTGGAATTCAGTTTTCATTCTAATAGCTAGAGCCCTGATACGCTCATCTGGAGGAATAAAATTATTGTAAAATATGATCTTGAAATCTGCCCAAGTAACCGGTTCTATCTTATCTTGCTCGATTTTTCTCCACCAACGATGAGCAACATCCATCAAACTATAAGTGGCATGCTGTATTTTCTGTTTTTCATCTTCAATATTACAAAGTCGAAAACATTGTTCCCACTTACTTATCCATTACTCCACCGCATCTGTTGTCCTGGCACTAACTTGTCCGTGGTACTTTGGTGGATTTAAATCTTTCACTTGCCATCTGACATCTCTACCAGAAGAAGCCCCCACATCTGCCAATGGTATTTGTGAACTAGATGGTTCAACAGATGGAACTTCCACCTGCATAGGTGTCTCGATGGGTGTCACCTCTGGTTTGTTACTTGCTTGGAGGACCTTTTGAAGGGTATCATCCATGCCTCTAACTTTAGCATTGAGATTTGTAATCTCCATAGTATAAGGTTGCTCAAGCTCGACCTCTTCCATGGGAGTTACAATCTCATCATGATTCATTCTTAAAAAAAATTATAGAACAACTAATAAGTCATGTGAGTGCAAAAGGTAATACATAACTAATGATATTCCTAATCAATAGATCGCTTGTGTCAACATTGAATTACAAGATATACTCTAGATCCTCTCTCAATCCCATACATTGATCACACAACAAAACCCAAGTCCTATACAAGTCTACATGGTGACAATACAAGCAATGACAAATTCCTAAAATACATCCGGTGATAAGCGCCAAGTATAAGCTATACAAACTACTAAATTTCCAAAAATGCTAATAAATGATCCTATACAAATTATCAATCTATTAAATGTTAAATTCAAGTGAGTTTTCTCTAAAAGTTACAATTTAAAGTCTTTGATAAGTTCCTCTAACTTCTAATGTCAAAAACTAGAGTACTTGCAAAATGACCAGAACATTAGATGTACTTAAATATATCAAAAAATAATGATTTTTGGTATATAAACATAGCGCTCAAAGTTAGATTTCACCTCCAAGTGAAATTAAATGAATTGGATCTATGGTCATGAATTTATAACCAAAACTCTGCAAACCTATACCTATGTACAGGAGGTCCTAGGAGTGAGACATAGCTTCTAAGATCCACTGAGTAGACCTATCAAATGAACTCCATATTTAGTGAAATTTGGGTCATTGGGAAGCTTATCTAAGCATCTGTACAACAAGGTTCATCACAAAATGGTCTCCATGTTAGAGAAACAAAGAAAATAGTGTCTGCAACACCTACATATTTTGCACTACTCAGAAATTAGACAAGAGGAAAGATTATAATCATAGAATCCCCAAATGAATCTCAAATGACTTCAGATTTTATGAGCAATAAGGTAGCATAGCTGGAATAAATTTCCAAAAGATTTTACCCTAATTTGACATTCCATGAAAGCGAAATCGCATAATCACCAAACCTCTGCACATTTCTCTCGCAAGTCCTTGCTAGAGGGACTAGAGAGCTAAAATAGCCTTTAGACTCTTCAGAACTTATCCAAATAATATGAAATTTATAAATATATATTGCAACACCATGTTCCAACACATATCCAAATTTCACATCATTTGAACAAGTAGTGTGAGAGAAACACCCAAGTTTCTGCACACCTGCAACAATTGCCATAGAGAATTCCCTGCACAATGACTAGAGAGAATTTCACTTTTCTCTTAACTCATGACTTCAAATGTAAAGAAATTTGGATCACACAAACTGCAGTAGGTAGGATTTACAATCCAATAAAAAGCTCTCCAAATACATATTTCCATAAAGAGATATGACTCTGACAAGACATCCCTATCAACATTTCAGAGGGTGTTCCAAGAAATAGTAGCTTTGAAGTATTGGAATCCTTTGACCTACTAAAATAACTCCAACCAAGCTCTGGTCCTTGACCCGGCTAGGGTCCTTGACCAAATGCAGGTAGACCAATGGTAGACCATGGAGGTCTAAATAAATCTAGCATCTATTATTTGAAATAGTGATATAAAGTTCATTTAACAAATTTGTATTTTGTTAAATCAAAATATTCTTTGAAAATGAGAAATGGAGACCATTATAGATGGATGGTCAAAGTGAGGGAACATGCTTCAAACATATGCATTAAAAAAGGGTTAAGGGAACATGCTTGAAGCATATGAATTTAAAAAGAGAAACCAATGCAATTATTCCTTTCTTCAAAGAATAGTATAGAGTGTTTTAGTGAGTGTCCTAAGATTTCCTCTAGGTTTTCTAGACATAAGAATATTATAAAGAAGCTTATATATGATGTGGACTAGTTAGGGTTACCTCCATATTACAAAATCCATATAGCTTTCCAAGGGTTGATTTTTCTAGGAAGAAGAATCTAATAGACCATCTTGTCTTATTGATCAAGAAACCTATTCTTATTCATACCCTAGAAAATATACAAGATAGAGGATAAAATAAATTCACAAGTTACAACATTCTAGAGTGCTTGTTGTCTTGAAGAGGACTATCACTTTGCATTGCTAGCAAGGAATGAGAAGTTTTGGTTTGTAAGTGCTTTTCTACCTTGAGCATTGAGAAGAATGATCTTTAGAGGGGGGAAAAGAGTGTTAAAATTTTATGAAGGTGCTATATTATATGCATATGGAGTCAAAAACAAAGTCTCTTGTTTGATGGAGACAATGCCTTAGTGGATGCATCCAAGGCTAAGGTCATTATGCTCACATGGTCTCCTAGAGAACCTTAGAGATGGTTCTAGAGACACGCATTAACAATGGATACATGAACATAGGAGATAAGACCACAAGCAATATATTTTCTCTTTGACTTTCAAAAATAAATTAAAGCGGTAGAAAAGCTATGAAGGATGATCTTAGAGAGCTATAAGGAGGGGAAGAAAACAACTAAGCTAGTTTTTTTAGGTGGCATGAGAAACAAATACTACTCTTTATCATACCTTATTTGTTTTCTTTCCAAACATGCATTATGAAATAGGAGCTCTTCAAATTTAGGAGGTTAATATCTTCCCAATCATACATGATGGAGTAAGGAACTCTTCAAATCTAGGAGGCCAATATCTCTTAGTTATCATTTGAGCTTGTGAGAGGCATTTAATAGCCTTGTTGAACTATGAGAATCCTCTCACTATCATGGAGGAAGGAACCTTTAGAGCCTTTTTTTTTTGAGAAAGTTCAAATGAAGCTTCATCTCCTTTATACCTTATTTGTTTTCTTTCCAAACATGCATTATGAAATAGGAGCTCTTCAAATTTAGGAGGTTAATATCTTCCCAGTCATACATGATGGAGTAAGGAACTCTTCAAATCTAGGAGGCCAATATCTCTAAGTTATCATTTGAGCTTGTGAGAGGCATTTAATAGCCTTGTTGAACTATGAGAATCCTCTCACTATCATGGAGGAAGGAACCTTTAGAGCCTTTTTTTTTTTGAGAAAATTCAAATGAAGCTTCATCTCCTTTATAGCTTGAATTTGATTGAAAGAACAACTATGTAACTGAAGGGGCATAGTACCCATAGGACCCCCCATATCCACAAAGAAACAATTAGACTGCCCGTAGGTGACACTTGAAAAGGACTACCTGAAGACTAACTTATTTAAATTTGCTCAAAGGCAATAATATTTTACCTTAGAACCACAATCGTTCTTCCTAATGGAGGGATTGATCCCTCGCCCCTGCTTCTAGAGGCGAAGGGCCAAATCAAACAGCCTAACGCGCAAGAACATCTAAAGTCTATTCTTCTGACTCCTAGTAACAATTACTAATGAAGGTTCATGTTGTATGTGCGTTTTTAATTTTGTAGGGTCCATCCATACAAAAGAATCTTTGAGTGACGTGCGAGTTAGATTTCAAGTGAACGAGGTTGCAATAGGTCCTATACCCAAGATGTCCTCTTCACGGATCCAATTTGCTTTGACTTTCTATGGAAATACCTTTCCTTCAAAATTAAAGCTTTTTCTATATGATTACCCATAATTTATAGTGTGTTGAACTTTTGGAGGACGCAAACAATATTTTTAATTTCTCATTGCTACGAAACACGATGGCCGTGAGAACGAGTCCTTGGTTATAGCTCATGAGAATTGGGAGTTCTTTAGGTATTTGAGTTAAAAATGAGGTGGATGAAGAGTGACTACAAAGGAATGAAATCCATTGGGCAAAAAAGGTTTTTGGATGCAAAAAAATGAGGTAATTTCCAAACCTACAAGATGCTCGGAAAACATATGAAATAAATGGCATTTGAGTGGAAAATACATGATGTGAGGGTTGTGGAGGTTGATATTTCAAGGTGGTTTTTTTCTTAAAGTTATGTACTTAATTAACAAAGCATAGTGTACAAGAGAATTAAGAAAGGATACAAAGCAAATTAGTAATCTTGATAGTCTCTTTTAGCTTATCTTTTTTTTAGCTTATCTTTCTAGATAACAAAGGCCATTTAATGTCTAAACACTATTATAGCTCTTCATTATATTGCCTAACAAGGTGAGGGGATCTCTTCCTAACAAGATAAGGGATCTCTCAATGGAAAATTCAGAGAGAGCTACCAAAATTTAGTGCACACCTATCCTTTCATATCTTTCATACAATTCTCTTTTGATAGTATTCCACAGGTAATAAAGCAGCCTATCAGTTTTCCCAAGATAGATTTGTTGTCACTTTGCCCCTAGATAGATTGCTGCTAGGAGGTCCTCATATGTAGCTTGAGAAATCTTTGCACAAAATGCCAAACCTTTTATGTGAATGAAGGATGAAAGACACACCCAAATTTCCCAAAGAAAGTAACGACTTAACTTCTGCCTTAATTTTTCAAAAGACTCGAACTTGATTAGTCATGGTCCCTTTCCTAGAATACCTATTTCTCTTTTATTTATTTCCTTGTATAACAAATATAATCGAATGTCTAAATGGAGAATGACAACCTATCACTTTGGTTTATTTTTAAAAGAAGTTCGACAAGCACCTACTTCCCCAGCTTTAACTTTGAAAGTACAATAGTACAGGTGAATGGACATAGTATCAGTGAGACCCTCTCATATCCCACAAAGCAGAGGTTAAACTGGGTTACAAGTAGTAGGCTGGTTACAACTGGTTTAATATGGTTAAAGCCATTACATGTCCAACCCAGGGGTTAAACTCTAGATCTTTGCCTCAAAAGGTCAAAGCTTTATCAAACCACCCATGGGACGTAGACAACCTATCACTTTAGTTTTGTTGAGAGAGCGTGGTTTAGTGGTTACCATCATGAATTTAAGTTGGCTTAAGTGTGTCCAATTTACGGCAGGGATCAAACACACAACCTCCCCTTCAAGAAGAGACCACATGGATTAAACACAGAACCTCCCCCTCAAGAGGAGACGGCGGGAATCAAATACACAACCTCTCCCTCGCGAAGAGACCACACAGATTAAATACACAACCTCCTCTCAAGAGGAGACGTGAGTGATTAAACACAGAACCTCCCTCAAGAGATGAATGCCCAAACAGCTGACCTAACGACAAGTGGATAAAAAAATGGGTAAAAATTGCTCATGTTTTCAATCAGGTAAACAGTGAAAAGGAAAGATCTTTTTACAAGAACGAAGCTGTAAAGCAGAGTAAACAGGAGAAGATATTTCCAAGAAAGTCAAAGAACATTACTCGCTACTTTGGACGAGTCCTGTTAACTTGTGGAACGGTCTAAACGCCTTGAGAAGAATGCAGAGGTTGTGCGACGTGAAATGGCTATGGAAGACTGGTCGTGCCCTCTGGAGAAGCTGAGATCATGGAAGATGCACTTGAATGATGTGGTTGAATGATGTGGGAACAGACATGTACATACGTTTGCGTAGCAAAAGCGCCATGGCGATGGTGGAGGCTGGACAGGTCTTACTTTTTCCATGGCCTGTTGGCAATGTCGGCGTCGTGTGGAGGTCTGACTAACTTGGTCAAGTCTCGACGCGTTCTATATTAGAAAGTGTGTGCGAGGTAGAGTGCGTTCTGCAACAGCTTTCTTCTTGAGTTCCATCTCTTCTCCTCTGTGTGTGCTCCCTTGTCTGTGTACAGTTTCGGGAGAGGCGAAGCTCTGTTGTATCTTCTTCTATCCTGCAGAAGGAAGCAGGCACTCTAGGTTTCTGGTTCGAACAGATCTTCCATCCGCTCAGCCTTTTCGTTCTCCAAAGCCGCTGCTACCATGTTTCTCGAGGTGGAAGTTGCCGCTCAGGGCCGCCGTGAGTGGGTGCAAGCCGAGAACGTCCCCGGCACTCCCACCCCTACCTGCCCCACCTGGATCGAGCAGCCATCGCCCCGGAACCCCCTTCCTCAGGGCCCAACCTGGGTCGAGCCCCCGTCTCCCCGCCTAAGCAGTGCGTCCTCGTCCCAGCGCCCCCCCAACGAGTTCCCGCCACCACCTAAGGCCCGCGCAGCCATCCTTGCCATGGGACGCGCCACCCCGCCCAATAAGATTGTGCAGTCCACCTACACCGACTGGTATTTCAATGTTACCAATTCGAGTCACAAGGTTGAGCTGAAGCAGAAAATGCAACGCATCTGTAAGTTCCATCCCTATCTTTAGCTGCTCATCATGAATTAATTTCCATCCCTATCTTTAGCTGCCATTGTTGAAAGCAGATCTTCACAGATAGATCCCTTGTTATGCGATCTATGCAGAGCAGATCTGCTAGGCCGCCATGGCGTTCTACTCACGTGCCCTATTTTCTCGTATGCCCGACATTTTTTCTGTTTTATCTCGTAGACGCCACGCAGATGTGCACATTCAGGTCCAGAAGCTTAGATCTCATTGATTCAGCCGCAGATCTGCTGATTCAGTCGCGCAAGTTCTGATCTGTTTGCTTATATATATATATATGTGATTAAGGATTTTGATTGTTGGAATATGCAGGTGACCGCTCTGGTATAGAGACTAGGTATTCTATCCTGACAGAGGAGTTTCTGAAGGAACATCCGGAGTTCTATACCCCGGGCGAGCCAAGTTTGGAGCAGCGTAATTCAATATTTGCGGAGGAGGTCCCGAAGCTAGCACACGAAGCTGCGACTCAAGCCATCGCCGAATGGGGACGCCCTGCTTCTGAAATTACGCACCTTGTAGTTGCCACCCTGACAGGCGTCGCCATCCCTGGCGCCGATGTCATGCTCACAAAGTCCCTTGGCCTAAGACCCGACGTCAATCGCGTCATGCTCTATATGTTGGGTTGCTACGCCGGCGTCACGGCCCTTCGCGTTGCTAAGGACCTTGCTGAAAACAATCCCTCTTCGCGCATCCTCATCTGCTGCAGCGAGCTTGCGGCTCCCACCTTCCGTGCTCCCAATGAGAAATTCCCTTACGATCTTGTCGGAACGGCACTCTTCGGAGACGGAGCCTCTGGCGTGATTGTTGGCGCTCAGCCGCAGCCCAAGATTGAACGACCTCTCTACGAGATCGAGTGGGTGGGCGAAGTCCTCGCCCCCGATTCCGAGAAGATCATCGAGGGGACATTGAAGCTGGAGGGTCTGCAGTTCTACCTCGACAGAACTCTGCCTGGACTTGTCTCCAAGCATGTTGGCGCCTTCTGCAGGACCGCCCTTGATAACGCCCCGGACAAGCCTGATTATAACGATGTTTTCTGGGCTGTGCATTCTGGAGGCCCGGCCATTCTCAATGCCGTCGAGCAAGCTCTAAACCTCAAGACGGAGAAGCTCTCTGCCAGCCGTGAGATCCTCAAGAACTACGGAAATATTTCTGCTTCTACCGTCCTCTTTGTACTCGACGAGCTTCGCAAAACTGAGTCCGGGGCCGACAGACAGGTGGACTGCGAGTGGGGACTCGCCGTGGCCTTTGGCCCTGGTGTCACCATTGAAGGTGCTCTGCTGAAGCGCTGCCATAACTGAGTCACGACCTGCACCTCGCCTACTTCGGAGTGTTAAAGAGCCCCTATGGATACTGGCAAGCTATTTACGTAGTCTTTTTCTTTGAATCCGTATAATAAAAGCCTATGTATTGCTGTAGTAATATGCAGGATTGGGCATAATATCCATATTGATTTTGTAATTGCAGAACTCTTTAGTAGTTAATATGCAATGGTGCATTGTAATGTGGGATAAACAATTCAGATATTGAAATTGAATACCATTGCAATAAGCGTGAATGTCTATTAGTGAACACAATTATAATTAAGCATGAATGTCTGTTTGTGGAAGATGGTTGTGGACACAGGGAATGTTTGTGTGCAATAGAAAGATATAATCTGGCATCCTTGCCTGGTCTTTATTCACTTAAATGATCAAAAGTAGGTTTCTTACTCTTTTTACTAGTTGAAAGTAATGCTTCTCCATGTGGAAAGTGGTTCTGGACACTAAGTAATGTCTTAACAAAACAGAGATACCTTAAAATATCTTATCAATGCCAAGTCATCACTCAATTATCTGAGGGAGGTTTCATATTCTTCTGATTAGTTGCAATAGATCTTGAGGCTTGAATATACATTCCTTATTACAGAGTATTCTGCAGTTGTTAATACTAATTTCATGATTAAATTACCCAAATCAGTTCTGTCGCATGAAAATGGGAAGGATTTAGGTTGATGATAATCTTAGTGAGATTTTATCAACAGGGTGTTTCTCAGTCGTTTGTAGGTTAATAGAAAATGTGCGTCGGCTGAATTAACAACCGTGTTATTAACCAGCTAGTGATCAAGGAAATGTTAGATGTGTGAACTGATTGTTATGGATTGATTCTTAATCTTCTAAGTTCAGTAGATTCTTATGAGTTGTTCAACTAGCAGGGGAATAGCAATGATGCATTGTAATGTGGGATAAACATTCAGATATAGAAATTGAATAGCATTGCAATAAGCGTGAATGTTTGTTAGTGAACACCATGGCAGTAAGTGTGAATGTTATTCGTGAACACAATTATAATTAAGCATGAATGTCTGTTTGTGGAAGATGGTTCTAGACACAGGCAATGTTTGTGTGCAGTAGAAAGATATAATCTGGCATCCGTGCATGGTCTTTATTCAGTTAAATGATCTAAAGTAGGTTTCGTACTCTTTTTCCTAGTTGAAAGTAATGCTCGTCCATGTGGAAAGTGGTTCTAGACACTGTGTAATGTCTTAACAAAACAGAGATACCTTAAAATATCTTATCAATGTCAAGTCATCACTCAATTATCTGAGGGAGGCTTCATATTCTTCTTATTAGTTGCAATAGATCTTGAGGCTTGAATATACATTTCTTATTATAGAGTATTCTGCAGTTGCTGATACTAATTTCTCATTATAGAGTATTATACATTATCCTGTGTGGGCGTTCTCTCTCCAACAGAGTATCTGACATAAGGATAGTGCACCTCAATGTGTTTAATGCAAACATGGAACACGAGATTCCTCACAATTGTTCATGTGCTTCCCATGCACTCTACCTGTCAATAGATATGGTAGTAGAAAGAGTATAATCAACACCCAAATAATATATAAGTCGTTTGATTTGACAATAGTTGTAAAGTTTTTCCCTATACTGAGTTTGACAGTTAATAGGTTGCTTCTTGCTCAATCAAGATATGCATGAGCTACTATTGACAGCTAATAGGTTGCTTCTTGCTCAATCAAGATATGCATGAGCTACTAAGCATAAAATAAAAGCTACTTGTGGAAACACTAGTGTCATAACAACCAATCTAACCAAAGAAAGTAAAGAAAATCATGTAAATCTGGTAGTACTGATCACTTTTTGGCATAAAGCAACCCACGTTATGAGATACTAGATAAGTAGCAAAAGACACTTTAACTCCCTTCCAATGATTGAAACTTGGGATAATCATAAATCTGCTCATATGAGACAATAAATTGAATAATACATTGAACAATGCATACATAAATAAGGCATTTAGCACGTTGCTAATGGAGATTAGCATCAAATGCATCTTCAACATCATAATGATCCAATTGTAAACTTGTCCCCATGGGAGTTCCAATGGGTTTATAATCCTTAAAGATCAAAACACTACAATAATGTGCCAATGTATTTTGTTTGATATAAAGTTGCACCTCCATCAACTTGCATAATTTGAATGCTCAAATAATGATGAAAATGCCTCAAATATGAGATTTCGAAAGAGGCATGTAAATCATTCTTAAGCTTAAAAATATGCATCTCAATGGGGCTAGTAAGCAACATGTTATCAACCTAAATAATAATGATGAGAAGCACATCATTTTCACACTTAACATAAATGATCCTTTCAATTGTTCTATTATGAAATCCATGTATTAATAAACAAGCATGCTATTTTTCATACCAAGCTTATGCTACTTGCTTTAATCCATACACTGTCTTCCTTAACTTGCATAATTTTTATTCCCTTTTAACATAAAACCATAGGATTCAAAATCATTTAGTTTTTCATGCAAGTCTTTGTTAAAAAAATGTAGTTTCTATGTCCAAGTGGTATGCATTTCAACTTGTTGGTTAGACAAGAAGGAGTTTGAGGGTTTGTAGGAGAAAAGGGAAGAAACAAGAAGAGATAATACACCTGGAAGCTTCTGTCGATTGATTACAGTAAGAAAATTACGATTTTGAAGTACAAGACAAGCCAATACCTCTCTGTGCACAATTCCACAGAGTGCCCAATTACAAAATACCCAATATCCCAAAGTCTTCTTGCCGCCGGCCTCCTCTGCACCAGACCTCCACCTGCTTCAAGCTTATCCTTGTGCACACCTTGCACCAAGCTTCCACAAGGGGGGAGGAGTGAATACCTTCTGTCGGCACGCGCCCACTGCAATGGGACCTTGAGATACTTGGGGGGACTAGCTTAGCACTCTCTGCACAATCCCTTAGGTACTCCCTATGCACTCCTTCACTTCCACTTCTCTGCGTCGCACACTGGTGACTATTGCACTTCTTCCTCTTGCTTCCTTAGACTATGCTCTCTTGCTTACTCTAAAATTAGTTCAAGAATGGCCCTTGCCTTGATTTGAGTGTGTCGATCACGTATGCTCCTAACTGCAACAACCTCTTGGTGCTCACTTTGATGTCCCAAGATTGTCCTCCCAAGTGGCAGCCAACGACTCACTGTTTTGTCCTGTAGTGACTTTAGTCTAAAACCAAAAAAATTTTATGGGGGGCCATACTGTCACCTGTGCGTACACTTTGCTGCTTCACATACCTTCATGTTTCCTTTTAAGTCTTCACTTTTGCACATAAGAGGGGGTTCACCTGAACCTTCCAAAACACTTTAAAACACCCTTTGAACCTTAGGGAAATTATCTGTTACACAAGGCTAAAAATAAATAAGAAAGTCCTACTTCAAGTTTATTCCAAACAAAGCTGCTCATTTGCTTGAATTTCATAGTCAGTTCGCGATATAAAATAGTTGAAAAAGAAAATTTCTTTTTGATTCCAGAAGAGATTTATATCATGCACGAACCTGCCTCGGCTATTTTGGTGGCGAATAATACTCTTGTTGAAGCAGGTACACAAATAACTCACAATATTATTGCCAAAACAACTGGATTTCTTCGAATAGAAAAGACTAAAACATATGTAACTACAATCAGAATTATACCTGGAGATCTTTACAGTTCAGACAAGCAAATTAATATATTCAAGCGAGGTCCAACTTTACTAGCACCAGGCAGTAGAATTCTTGATGACATTAAAGCTAAAAATTGGGTTTACCTCTGCAACCTGCAACCCATTTTCTCCAATTTACCTTTTGTGGACAATTAATTGTGCACTACCTGTGCACTTTGACACCTGCACTTTAGCACTTTGACTTTGCACCTGTTGACTTTGACCTTGACCTTGTTGACTTTGACCAATTGACTTTGACCTTTCGACTATTTGACTTTGACTGTAGTTGACTTTGACCAACATGACTTTTATGGGCTCAATAGTTGCCCACCACCTAATGTGCTCTCCGTCCCGGAGAGCTACAGCCAAACCCAGAGCATATAGGACATCATGAAAAGAGAGGAGCAAAACTGTAATAGGACAGCTGAGCAGCAACCAAGACCATCAAGAGCATCGGAGAAAGCACTAGAGAGTACTCAGCAAGGTGGGGCGGGGATAGGGGGTGGAGGGGGGGGGCGGTGTGGGGAAGAGGGGAAGGGGGGAAAGGATGGGGTGTGGGGGCGGGGTGAGGCAGAGGGGAAAAAGAGGAATTAAGTGAGGGTGGCAATGAAAGAAACCCAACCCAACCAGAGAGAAACCAACCTGTAGTACACAATCAGAGTAATAAAACAACCAATAATCAACCAGAGATTACAAAATGAACACACAATGAACACTGAACCATAACTCATATAAAAGCAAAAATGAACAAGGAAACAACTGTCCATGGTGAGTACATGAAGTGCCAAGGACTGGCAAAGATCTGTCGATCAGAAGGAAGTGATGAGCTAAGGAATGACAAGGGAACCAAAAGGGATAAGTAGATGCATCCTACACCGAGCCTCACAACAAAATGAGTCTAGGGAAAAACCAATGAAACTCTGGAAACTCAAGTATGAGTGAATACATAGAACCTAGTGGATAGATACGGAATGCATGACTATTGCAACGGCGGGGAAGGAGGCCTCTCTCCGGGAGGAACATCGTCCCGAGGTAGAGGTAAGTCGGGTGAGCCGGGGGGAATGATGGCTGCCTCCTCAGTGTAGGCAGCAATCCTGCTCCTGTACCTGCAGAGGTGATCGCGCTCTCGGCGGACCAGCCGACACGCAGGACTATCACAAATGCCTAATGACGCACGCTGGCGGATCTCCATGAGAGCGCGAGTCGCAACATCAGCCTCATCTCAATACCGGTCCCGATCGGTGGGGGGGGGGTTTGGTCGATGGTGGTCGGTGGGGGGGGGGGTTTTTTTTTTCTTTTTGGCAGAAAGAGAAAACACCCCCTATGGGGCCTTTTTTTTTTTGGCAGAAAAAGAAAACGTCCCCTATGGGGCCTCTCTCTTTTTTTTTTAAATTGACCCAAAAATCAAAGAAAATACATAAAAAATCCAGAAAAATTGCAAAAAAATTCAAAAAATTCTCAAAAAATTTGCTACAGGCCTAAGCTAGAATTTCGCAATCAAACCTACAGGGAGCTTCCTTTATTCCTCAAATTTGGCAAGAAAATGACATCGGAAAGGGATAAAAATGCCAGAAAAATGCTAGAAAATTTTCCAAAAATACCCAAAAGTTTTACTTTTGTAGAGGTTATGAAATGCCTTCTAGGTTTTCTAAAAACCCCAGTATCAAGGATAAAATTGATAAAGAAAACTACTAAAACTGAGCAAATTGTGATGAGAAAGCTATGTACAACCTGGACAGATTTTGCAGTTCCAGGTGATCCATACTTCAAGTGTGTTGATGATAGGCCTTGAGCCTTGATATGTTGACCAGTGGCAAGGCCTCTCCTTTCAGCGTCTCTAACTCCACAGCACCCCAATTCAACATTGTTTTGACTCTATAAGGTCCTTCCCAATGTGGAAGCCATTTTCCTCTCAGTTGTGTATTAAGATGAGTTCTATGGAGAAGAACTAACATGCCTGCTTCAATGTTGGTGTTCCACAGATGTCGATCATGTGCCTCCTTCCTCTTCATCTGAGTCTCTATCAATTGTTTTGTTGCTAGTAGAAGAATCTCCTCCACTTTATGTAGTGCTCCGAGTCTCTGAGAGACATCAAAATCCTTCTTGCCCTGCATGAATGCTATCTTAGGTGAACCATGTAAAAATTCAAAGGGCTCAATGGGCAATATGCCATAAACTAGCTGGAATGGAGAATATCCTATGGCCTCTTTGTAGGCTAACCTGTATGCCCACAGTGTACCTTGATAAGCAATGCCCCATGAAGTGGGCTGCAACATACACTCCTTTCTTAACATTGAGATTGAAACCTTATTTTTCGACTCAGCCTGTCCATTGGCTCTTGGATAGTAAGCACAAGAGGTCCTATGTAGAATTCTATACCTGTTGAAAATTTCCTGCAGGACCTTATTGACAAAATGTGTACCTTGATCTGTACAAATTTCAAGTGGGCATCCAAACCTGCAAATGATGCTACTATAAATGAAATCGGCAACAGTGTGGGCAGTGCAATCAGGGGAGGCAATAGCTTCAGCCCACTTTGTCGCATAATCTGTAGCTATCAAGAGATATTTTTCCCTTTTTGGAATTGCGGGAGGGTAGATGGGCCCTACAAAATCTAGCCTCCACTTCTCAAATGGTTGCCAGGAAGTGGAAACAACCAAGGGGTTATGCATCTGCTTTGTTGGCTTAGGTCCACACCTCTGGCAAATGTCACATGCCTTTCCCCATTCATCTGCATCCCTAAATAGTGTAGGCCACCATAGACCAGCATCCAGTATCCTCTGACTCATAATATGCCCTGGAAGGTGCCCACCACCTGTTCCTTCATGTGCAGAGTGAAGGACTTCCCTCACTTCTTCTTCTTCCAAGCACTTCCTGAACCTGTCATCCTTGCCCTGTCTATACAATTTATCTTCAATGAAGGTATATGGTCTACTCTTGATTAGCAGTGTCTTCTTTTGTACAGCACTAGCCTTTTCTAGATACAACCCAGTTTTAATGAAATTTTTGATGTCATAATACCAACCTTGAGCTTGTACAGCAAACAGATGAGCATCTGGAAAGTCATCATTGATTCCACTAGTTTGATTCATCATATTGATTTTGGATAGGTGATCCGCCATAACATTTTCTTTACCTGGTTTATGGACTACAGAAAAATCAAACTCTTGGAACAACAATAACCACCTCCATATTCTACCAGTGGCTTGTGGTTTATTGAGTAGGTATTTTAGTGGTTGGTGATCTGTTATAATAATAAATTTTACTCCCAATAAGTAATGACAGAATTTTTGGACAGCAAAGACCATTGCTAGGGCTTCCCTTTCTATAGTACTGTAATTCCTTTCAGCCTTTGTCAAGATTCTACTGGCATATTGAATTGGTTTGTCCACTTTAAATTCTTCACTGGGTTGGGTCAAAACTGCCCCCACTGCATAGGCACTGGCATCTACATGTATATGAAAGATTTTTGACCACTCAGGTGTGACCAAAATAGGAGCAGACACTAACCTTGACCGTAATGTTTGATATGCTTTTTCCTCCTCTTCTTCCCATTTAAAAGGTACTTCTTACCTGTAAGTCTAGCCAGAGGTCTGGCTATCTCTGCATACATTTTTATAAACCTTCTATGGTATCCAGTATGCCCCAAGAAACTCTGAATCTCTTTAGGGGATTTAGGTTTAGGCAACTTTAATATAGAAATGATTTTGTCACGATCTGGGGCCATACCTTTAGCCGACACCACATGTCCTAAGAGAGTTCCTTCTGTCACAAGGAAATGACATTTGTTTGGATTGAGCTTTAACTTAGTCTCCCTGCATCTTTTGAAAACATTCTGCAACTGCCTTAAGTGGTGGTCCAAACAATCTAGAGGAGTTTCTTTGTGAGATCCTGAAAACGAAGAGAAGTCATCCATGAAGATTCTAAGTGATTCCAGCAATAGGGGGCCAAAAATGAGATTGACCGTTCTGTTAAAGGTGGCTGGAGCATTTCTGAGCCCAAATGGCATTTTTACATACACATATGTTCCCTAAGGTGTGATAAAAGTAGTCTTTTCACGATCCTCTGAATGTATTGATATTTGATTATAGCCACTAAATCCATCCATAAAGCTATATAATGCATGCCCAGCCACTTCTTCAATGACCTGTTCTGCAAAAGGCATTGGGAAACCATCTGGAATGGTCACCTTGTTGAGTGCTCTAAAGTCAACACAAATTCTGATTTTATTAGTATTCTTCTTTGGTACTATAACCATAGGTGAGAGCCACTCTGAGTGTTCTACAGGAATGATGATTCCTGCATCCTCCATCTTTTGGATTTCCACATAGACAGCTTCAACATATTTTGGATTAAGTCTATAACTCTTTCCTCTTATGGGTTTGGCTCCATCAACCAGAGGGATTCTGTGCTCTCCATAAGTTGTAGGCACTCCTTCTAGGTCTTTATAATGCCAAGCAAAAACATCTATATACTGGGTCAAGAATGATTTTACCTTTTCAAGGAGCCCTGGGTGGCTCCACAACCAAGTGGCCACCAAAACTGGCCGATTATTGTCTTGAGTGCCTAATTGTATTTCTTGGACAGGATTTCTCTCTACCATATTATCTTCGTGTGCATCTGCTTCCTTGTCTTCTTCTACTAGCTTTTCGTGCATTGCTTCATAAGCAGGTGTATTTTGGACTTCAATGTGTTCCTCCTTGTCCTGCATCCATCCTGTAGGGATTTCTTGAATTGGGAAAGAACATTCTTCACTAGAACTTTTTACCTTGCCTTTAGCTTTAGAAAATTCTTTATCTGTGGTTGTCATATCCTCCTCCAAGTTGTATTTGAGGGGTGTCTTTCTGCCCCTTCTGTGGTCTGTGATGGGATCTCCCAATCCATCAACCTGGACTTTTTCCTTATCTTCATCATAACCTTCAGTCGTGCAAGAATTATTAAGAAAAATTCCAAAACAAGAGGAAGAGTTGCCTGCTTGGAGCCAATTTAGAATATCCTCTTCTTCCTCGAAATCTATTTGGGGTTGATCCTCCGATTTTGTTTCCATGCAAATGCCAACTGTTTGCATCATGCTAGTGTTTCCTTGATTATCTGGGCCCTCTTCTAAATGAATCTGTGTCAGCTCTTGCCCTTTCTTTTGTACCCACATAGTGTCCTTGCCCCAATCATGAATGACACTTGCATGCCTCAGCCATGGTCGTCCAATTAAGAGAGGAAATCCTCCTTCAACCTGGGGCATTCTTAAAACCACAAAATCCAGAATGAATAGATTACCTTGTACTTCAGGTGGAACTTTTGGGATCACTCCCAAGGGCCTTACTTTGCTCTGATCTGCCAAAGTAACAGTGAAATTTGCAGGCCTTGAAGGATGGAGTCCAATCTTTTCCATTGTGTGTTCAGGCATCAAGTTAATGCCAGAACCACCATCCACAATAACTCCTTGAAATTCATGACCTTTGATAGATACTCTCAGCCGAGGACTTTTATAATCTGTAAGGGGTGCTTCCCCTACAATTTTTCCTTTATGTAAAATAGTAGTCTTTGCCACCAAACTTGTAGTGGAAGCTTCATCAATTATCTGCAATAACTCTGATCTGAATTTCCCATCCATCTTTATTAATTCAAAAATACTAACCTCCTTCTTAATGGACTTGAGTAGTTTTGAAGCCTCTGATTCCTTGAGAGCTTGGACTCCAGTTGACTTATCAAACTCCTCATGAGCCCTGTTGAAGGCATGCCCAATGGCATCACTGGTGCATATGAGATCTCCTTTTTGACTTGAATCTGCACCTATGTTGACTTTATCTTCAGATGTTTCTCTATTTTGAATCCCCTCCTTAATCTTTGATTCTTGTCCTATGTCTGCTTGAGCTTTCCCCTTGCTTCTTGTTTGCACAGTCAAAGATTCTATTTCTTCTAATTGCACCACCCTGGTAGATGGTGATGGCTCATTGACCAGATCATGCACTTCTTCTTTGTGCACCGAAATCATTTGAATATGAGGCCCGGATGAAGAGGCTTGATTCTTAGGACAACAAATTGTATAATGGTCTCTTGCATCAGGGCAGTTCCTGCAAGGAGGGGCATTTTCTGGTAGGGTGCACCTACTTTGATAGTGCCCACATTCTCCACATCTGAAACAGATGATTGGCCTCCTAGGCCCATTTCCAAAGTCATTCCTCTGTCTAGGATTATAGTTGTTACCTTGATTTGGTGCAGCAGCCATCACATTTGCTGGTGTTGGGGTTCCTCCTTGTGTCCAGTATGTCGTTGCAGGCATTCCTCTTGATTGGCATTCATGGGCCTCATGTCCAACCTTCCTGCATAATTGACAAGTCACACTTAACAAAGGACATTCACTTACTATATGCCCTTGTTTGCTGCACATGGAACACCAAAGTCCACTCTTGATGCCACCTCCTTTGAGCTCTTGCAAATCCTGTCGCAACTGAGCTAATTCCTCTGCCTGGGCCTCCTCCTCCTTTTGGAGCTTTAGAGCTTCAATCTCCCTTCTCAACTGAGCAACAGCATTCTCTTCCTCTTTGTAGGGCTTATTTCTTTTTAAGCCCTCCAGCTCTTTCCTTAGCTCTATCACTAGATCCTCCATTTCTGTACCATATGTTGGTTGAGAAGAGGTTGCTCCATACTGGTACCTTATCTGCTCCAAGCGTGTGGCTGTGCTGATGAACTCCTCTATGGAGGTTGTAGGTAGCACTAATTCCTTTATTTTGCATTGGGTGGCCACTGGTAGGGGCTTAGCCAACCATTTCTTGACAAAAAAATCGTGGGGTGGATCTGGCAATTTAGCCATTAGTGCTTTGGCCCGAGTCACAAACTCTGGGAACTTTTTTCCTGGACCTAATCTTAAATTTTCTAGCTCTTCTATGATAATCTCCGCAGTGTTGCCATGCTGGAACTGATTTTTAAAAGCATCTACATCCCAAGTGGTAAAATGGTTTTCAGCAAACTGGTTGAACCACTTATCAACTAATCCCTCTAATGTGGCAGGGAAGAGAATAAAAAAAGCATCCTCTCTACCCATTAGGCCTCTAGTCTTACATAGTGCCAAAAACCTCCTAATGTGTTCATCTGGATCCTCCTGAGCTAGGCCTTTGAAAGAAGGAAACTTTATATTTAATCTAGAGAGTAAAGTTTCCAAGTCTACCTGACCCGCCATGCTCTTGACTGATGATGTGGAAGATAGTGGACTGGGGGACCTTCTAACAACCTTCCTCCTTGTCTGCTTGCAGGTGACCCTCAATACTTGGGACCGGGTTGCGGTCATGAGCAGTTCATAGCCCACTGAATGTAAGACACTTGATAAGAATATATTTACCTTTTGTTTGATGAAGTAGCACTGTGGTTCTGTCGACACTTGATCTCTTCTATGCTTGGCACTTGGTTTCTCCTAAGCTCAAATCTCCTTGGAAGTCCCACCGTGCGTGCCAAATTTTGTTGGTGGATTCTTAGACAAGAAGGAGTTTGAGGGTTTGTAGGAGAAAAGGGAAGAAACAAGAAGAGATAATACACCTGGAAGCTTCTGCTGATTGATTACAGTAAGAAAATTACGATGTTGAAGTACAAGACAAGCCAATACCTCTCTGTGCACAATTCCACAGAGTGCCCAATTACAAAATACCCAATATCCCAAAGTCTTCTTGCCGCCGGCCTCCTCTGCACCAGACCTCCACCTGCTTCAAGCTTATCCTTGTGCACACCTTGCACCAAGCTTCCACAAGGGGGAAGGAGTGAATACCTTCTGTCGGCACGCGCCCACTGCAATGGGACCTTGAGATACTTGGGGGGACTAGCTTAGCACTCTCTGCACAATCCCTTAGGTACTCCCTATGCACTCCTTCACTTCCACTTCTCTGCGTCGCACACTGGTGACTATTGCACTTCTTCCTCTTGCTCCCTTAGACTATGCTCTCTTGCTTACTCTAAGATTAGTTCAAGAATGGCCCTTGCCTTGATTTGAGTGTGTCGATCACGTACGCTCCTAACTGCAATAGCCTCTTGGTGCTCACTTTGATGTCCCAAGATTGTCCTCCCAAGTGGCAGCCAACGACTCACTGTTTTGTCCTGTAGTGACTTTAGTCTAAAACCAAAAAAATTTTATGGGGGGCCATACTATCACCTGTGCGTACACTTTGCCGCTTCACATACCTTCATGTTTCCTTTTAAGTCTTCACTTTTGCACATAAGAGGGGGTTCACCTGAACCTTCCAAAACACTTTAAAACACCCTTTGAACCTTAGGAAAATTAGAGAAAATACCTCTGCAACCTACAACCCATTTTCTCCAATTTACCCTTTGTGGACAATTAATTGTGCACTACCTGTGCACTTTGACACCTGCACTTTAGCACTTTGACTTTGCATCTATTGACTTTGACCTTGACCTTGTTGACTTTGACCAATTGACTTTGACCTTTTGACTATTTGACTTTGACTACAGTTGACTTTGACCAACATGACTTTTATGGGCTCAACACAACTACTTTGAGTTGCGTGTGCAAAAATGCTATGAAAGATTGTTATGTGATACATAGGAGAAATTTTCAAAGGTTTAATAAAAATCGATGCCTTTTTCTTAGGCATAATCTTTATCGAGAGAGCCTAGCCTTATAGCGATCAACACCACTATTGAGATTTCATGTCAACTTAAAGGCCCATTTAATGCCAATGGTCTTTTCATTAGAGACAATTCAAATAAAGATAAAGTACCATTCTTCACAATAGCGTAAAATTTTGATTGCATAGTATCCATTTATCTTTCTTACTTTTGTGCTTTGTTATAAGAAATAGTTGCATTCTCATCACAATGGCAACAAACAAACATTGCATAAAAATTTGATGCAAAAGAAGCATCATGGGAGCTTGAACAAGTGTGGGAAGGCAAAGATGCATCTAACATATTTTCTCACAAAGTTTGCACCAACCATTTTGGCATAGATGTTTCCTTCTCAATATTTTTTCTCTCATTGATGAATGCATTTTCATTATCGGCACCACAAATGGAATCATCTATACCCTCATTTAGAGCTTGCATAAGTTTATAAGTTTGCTTACTAGGAGATATTTGCTTGTCCACCATTGAAACGAGGCAAAAAAGTATCATACACATCCTTTGAACTCATTGAAGTTCCCTTGATACAGATACACATGAAAGAAGAGGTTGAATTACATCCTCCACAAAAACTACATCTCAGTTGAATAAAATGCATTTGATTGTGTAATACAAACATTAGCCTTTTATGGAATTGTACCCAACCAAAACGCATTCCATTACTTTATCATCCAATTTCTTGTGTTGTTTCTCAAGCACTAATGCAAATAGTAAACAATAAAGAACATGTGGATGAGCAATAGATTTCTTGTTGTCATGCTAAGACTCATAAGTAATGTTAGATTATACTACCTTAGTGGGACACCTCCTAATTACACATCTAGTGCACATCATATCCTCAAGCTAAAAATCATGAGGTAATTCCGATCATAAGTAATGTTAGATTATACTACCTTAGTGGGACACCTCCTAATTACACATCTAGTGCACATCATATCCTCAAGCTAAAAATCATGAGGTAATTCCGATCTTTTGATCATTGAAATTTCCATTTTCACGAGGGATCCATTTTTTTGTTAGAAACATCATTCGATTGTGGTACATATGGCAATTGGTGTTTTATCTTATGCTCAACTAGAAACACATTGAACTCAAAAGATATACACTCTCCCCGCTCGATGAGAATAGAGGGTGTCCATTTTACATGTTGATATATTTTCAGTCATGACCAATAATTGCTTAAAGCACATAAAAAGTTGGACTTGATTTGAGTAGATATATTTATAAATGGTTGGAAAACTTAATCTATAAAAGTCACAAAATCTAGGCAATTACTAAAAGATCAAGTCTGCATAGGACTATAAACATCACTATAAACACGCTAGAACTTACTTAGCTTTTATTGTACTATATTTGGTAAGGAGGAGTATTCCATCTTAGCCAAAATAAAATGCTCACATACATGCTTAGATGGTGCCTCAAGTTTAGGAAAAGAGAATACCCTATCAAAATTTTGAAGATGTAAGAAAATAGCAAATTTACGTGACCAAAAGATTTGTTTGCTAATGTGATATTATTTCCATTTAGAGGCAAGCTGAAATGAGATAAAGAAACTATGTTGAGAGCCAATATATTTGGTTCCACCACTATTGAAGTACCAAAGTTTTGAGTGACTATAGACATATAATGATCATATGATGATGGATAATAACTCTATTATTTAATAATCCATTCTTCATTCTACAACAGTTTAGTAGACTCAATTTTAGAAGTAGGTGTCCACCCAACCATTCATAGCTTTTTTTTTTCTTTGCCTACTTAGCAAAAATTTAGGCCAATTCTTTATAACATGACTATTTGGCTTACAACACTATCGCAAGTGTTTTTGCTTATATATTTTCTTTGTTTTATCTTTGTTTTCCTTCTTCAATTGCATAAGATTTATAGATTTTTGCTTACTAGAGAAGAGTGGCATTTACACTTTCCCTTCTATTGAGCAACAAAAGCTTGATCTACAACAAGCTTCATCTACAACATGTATAATATGTCTTTTTTCCTAGGATTCTCTTATAGCAAAAAAAAGGAAACTAAATCTTTGGTGTTAAGGCATTTGGATTTACTTTCCTCATCGATTTAGGAGTAGAAAAAAAACTCAGAAGAGAATTTATCAGTTTCTCTTTCAAATTTTTGATATTCATATAAACATTATCCATAGAATCACCTTTATTCATATGATCATGCATCAATTGTTTTCTAAGGTAAGCAATACTAACCTCATTTCTTGCTTGATACAATGCTATAAGAGTATTCCAAGCATCCTTTGCAATTTTGCATGAGAAAATATGAGGGATAAAGGCATGTTTGAAACACAAAGAAATCAATTGGATATGCATCCCTTCCACCCCATCAAAGTTCCATTGCAATGTTTGGGGCTGTTGGTGATGTATGTAGTGTAGTAGAAATAGGAATTGCAAGAGGATTGGAAATAAAAAATTCACCATAACTCAAACCTATAGCATACTCAATAGTACCTACATCAACAATATTTTGAACATTTATAGTTGTAACATAAAATATTTCAACACCCTACACAATATTCCTCAATACCTTTGCAACCAATACATGGTGCATCATGTATTGGGTAGTTGGAATCATCCAACTTATCCTCAGTAGCCAACATGTAGAAAAAATCATTGTTCTCAATCAAATAGATGCAAAAAAAATATTTGTATCTTGGAAATGTTGAATAGAAGTACCCTATGGAGCTCCACTATGCTTATGACAGACTATAGGATGCTTTTATTGGCAAACCAAAAAAAAAAAAAGCACAATAGGACACAAATGCCTACACATTTGCAATGTAATACATTCAAAGGTCAAACCGACACTCAAATGAAAACTTGAACTTTAAAAATATATTCAAGTAGTTTTTAAATATATATCACTTTAACAATTCTCAACAAGCTTCATAGCATTTAGCACCATAATCTATCTTATGTTCAAGACCATTAAAAGGGGAATATGTATTTAATATACATTAGGGGAAAAAATGAACCCTGCATGGGCCTCATAAGGATCCCTTATTTTTAGGGATTAAGCCTAATTTCATTCTTGTTTAAGGGGATAAAGTGCATTTGATAGGGCACTTTTTAGCAAGCTAGAGTAGGATTTTTTTAGGCCTTACTAGACTCCTCTCTCTCCTTCTAGAGAGAGAGGAAGGGAATCTACTTTCCACATCATCAAACTCGAGCATAAATAGAAAAATGAATTTTCAAAAAAAGTCTTATTTTCAATGCATATTTACTTAAAAAGGCCCATTTTTTAGTATATATGTGAGAAGTGATATTTTCTAAGCTCATTTTTTAAGTTTCTTTTAGAGAAACTAATGTCTTCAAAATCCCTCCAAACATAGAGTGCCACATCATATAATCTGTAACTATGCTTCCCCAAAAAAATGAATTTTCAAATTTCATCATTAGTCAGTGGAAAAACAAACTTTGATCCATCCACATTCAAGGAAACAAAATTTCATTGCAAAACTCATGCTCTACAGTCCCTCCCAACACTTTTTTCACTCTATTTTTCATAATCTTGTACTTGTTGGAAAAGATGGTATTGACATCTATTACAAACCTCACATTGGGATGTACTCATGCCCCTGCATCAATAAGTATCCATGTCCATGTGCCTAGAGAGTTTGCTCCAACTACACAGTGCAATAATGATGTGAACTCTCAAAATGAATGTCATGCGCCTGGAGAAAAGACTATTGACCTTTGGAATCATGGTTCACTATATCCTCCTAATCCAATGTATTCTCACCATACAACATTCCACAACCTCGCAACTTTACTTTAGTTCATTGGTGCAGGTAAAGCTAGATTATTAGGTTATTGCCAACAATTATTAACACATTCGATTGCACTACTAAGTATTAGATCCACCAATATAACCTCTATCACACAATGATAGTAATTTTATAAAGCACAATCATATCTTTACAAGAAGAACTTGTAGAGCTTGAAAAGGCTATGGAAGAAAAGGATAGCACAATTGAGAAGTTAAAAGTTAGTTTGTAGTAGTTGAAGAGGCTCCAATTGGTATGCGATATAGAAAATAATAATAAGCATCCTTTTATGCTCTTTCAATTGGTGGTGGAACATGCAAACGACGTATTTTTGCAGTGAGATTTTTCTTTATTTTTTGAGACTTTCATATTCATTTTTATATTATGTCAGTCATTCATTGAACATGTTGATGCTTCATCAACAATAGAGAATAGATTCAAGTTACGAAATTCTTGTTTGACCAACAAACATGTTGTTGGTATTTTGGATTCACCAATAGGAAACCTTATCAAGATGCAAGTGATTAAAGATTTTACAAGAAAATTACCATTGAGATATCAAGCTCAACATAAGATGATCGAGGATTACACGTATCACTTTTTCATTTCTCTTACATGTATAATAGTCACACCGATATATGTTAAGGATACTTCATTGAGCTTTACTAGATTTATCCACGGAGAGTGATGGCACATTTGTTTCTTGCCAGCTCACTCATTCATGGACATTAGGTTTTTCCTTATGTACTATCCTTTATATATTGTACTAGTTGTATCGTTATATTAGGTCATTCTTATATATTCCTTTTATGTAATAGAAGAAGAAGAACAAGATCATTCTTCCTTGCCTCAATCTGTCTCTGCTCCTCTTTGAGTGTGAGAGTGTTGGTAAGCTCTTTTCCTTATCTCCTCTCTCGTGACATGGTATCAGAACTAGTGTGACTGTAGGGAGCTCATGGAGAAGGCCAACAATGAAGAATACGTGAGAAGGCATGGAGAAAACGTGATTCACAAATGGCCTCAGATTTCTACAAAAATTGGCATGAAGGTAGAAGGCAACTTGACCTACATTTTGAGCCTACAAGGTGGGGCCCATGGGGAAAACCAAGCCAGTCTGCAAGATTGTGACTTGCATTCTGTTTGACAACATTCAAATATTATAGATCAAAAATCTCAAGCGATTCTGTGTACTGTTAATACACACAAAATGTGTTTTTGGAGATCAAATTGTCACATCATAGTGTGATAGTGTTCAAGCAGAGGTACTACTTGTAGTGTTTTGAATTGATGCAAAAATGGAAAACATTGATGGAATGAATCACCTTATGAGAGATAAGTTGGATAAAAACAAATTTCACACTTGTAGATTCAAAATGAAGAATTTCTTGATGGGAAAAGGCTACTAGAAGTACATCAAAGAAGATAATGAAAATGCACTACAATTACAAGAGAGGAATCAAAATGCGAACTAGTTACAAGCATATGAAGAATGGAATCAAGAAGCACAAAATCTAATGTATTCCTTATTTGTTAGCATACATGATAGCATGATTGGGCACATATGGGATGGAAAAACACTAAAAGAGGCTTGGAATAGTTTTCTCATATTGTATGAGACCAATACAAAGGAACAAAAATTGCAACTCAAGAATGAGCTGCATACACTGGAGAAAAAGAACATGTCGGTAAGTGACTACACCCTAAAAATCAAAAGCATATGTGAACCACTTGCATCTATTGGCATGAATGTAGATGATGATGATGATAAGGTGGAAGCGTACCTTCATGGTTTAGGAGATGCATATAATTAGTTTGAAACTTGTATTTAAACTAGGGAAAAGATTCAAAATTTTGCTTGATTCGGTATCCATGCTAATTATTGAGGAAAGAACCTTGCTGATGACTTGAACTCTAAAGAAATCCTAGTTGTGAATAGGTATTCTAATCTCTCAGAGGAAGAGGTAGAGGTAGAGGCTTCGAAAGTGGAAGAGGAAACAATAACCAAGACCAAGGTCAACAACAAAATCACGCTGGAGATAGAGGACATTTTTGAGGTAGGGGGAGCCAAAGAGGCCACACAATTTTCTAAAGAAATGATTCAGGTAATTGTTGGAACATCAAGCGTACACGTTGCTTTAGGTGGATTTGATCTACATCAAAAAGCTATCCTTTGGATTATGTCAAAAGAATATCCATTGGAGAGTTATTTTACTTATGCTCATTTATTATATTTTTTGAAAAGATTTTTTATGGTTCATTTTTGTGGAAGATCTATGTCAAGGCTTCAAGAAGATAGCTAGAGGTGAGAAGCATGTTAGGCTCTTTACTTTTGAAGTGGGAGAAACAAGGAACATAGCTCTATTCACTTTTGGGTCTCAAACCCTAAGTGAGCTTGAAGTGTGGCATAAGAGACTTGCTCATATGAATGAAATAACCTTGAAGGATATATGCGAGGATCAAAGTGTTCTAGGATTGCCAAACATATCAACGCAACACATGATCAACATATATGATGCATGTCATATTGGGAAGGCACAAAGATAACCGTTCAACCACAAAGGCTACATCCACAACAACTTATTGGACTTAGTACATACAAATGTATGGGGACCAAGTCAAGAACTTTCATTGGCAGGATCAAGGTATTATGTCTCATTTATTGATGACCATAGTAGATGGACTCTTTTGTACTTTATCAAAAGTAAGAATGAAGTATTTGATTGCTTCAAAAAGTATCTAGCACATGTGGAGAATCATACAAGTAGATCACTCAAGAAGCCCAAATCTGATGGAGGGGGAGAATACTTCTCCAAAGATTTTGATGATTTCTTGCAGGATAAATGTATCAAAAGAGAAGTGATTACCATGTACTCTCCTCAAATAAATGGAATTGTAAACAAACGAAACAAGACATTGGTTGGATCAGCCAAAACAATGCTTGAAGAGAAGAGTTTGCCACATTATTTATGGGTAGAGGCTATTTCAACTATTGTGTACCTTGTCAATAGATTTCCAACCGAATCACTTCAAGGTATGACTCCTTATGAAGCATGGCATGGAAGAAAACCTAGTCTTGGACATTGCAAGGTTTTTGTTTGTTTAGCTTGTGTTCATGTACCATCACAAATAAGACGTAAGCTAGATGAAAGGGCAACAAAGGCACTCTTTATTGGGTATGACTCAACTCAGATGGGTTACAGGTTCTATAATCCTTCAATCAAGCAATTCACTATAAGTAGAGATGTTGTGTTTGAAGAACACAAGTCTAGGTATGAGAAAGACAAACAAAAGGTAACTATACCATATGATCTTGATTTTGATTCTCATAAATTAGGAAGCAAGCATGATACACAGGTCCACAATCCAAGAAGTGATACAAATGATGACCAAGATGAAAGGTGAAGGGATTACAAACTATGTCAAGAGGCAAAGCAAAGATGTAGGAGTGTGGAGAATGCTCTAAGCAAGCTCCTAGAAGATCAATAACAGAGAAGAAACAACTAGAAAGGTATGGATATAATTCCACATTTTTTACAAAGCATTCAATCTACTTGGCAAAAGACTCAATTTCAGAAGAACAAGAGATGTACACTTGGGATTTGGTTCTAATGTCATCCAATCAAAAGGTAATTGATTGCAGATGGTTATATAAAGTTAAAAGAAACTCAGATGGATGAGTTTGTAGGTACAAGGCAAGATTAGTTGCCAAAGGATGCTCACAAACGTATGGAAAACTATGAGGAAACATTCTCACCAGTTGCAATGATGACTATAATTAGCACACTGATAAGTGTAGCTACTGCAAGAAATTGGAGACTCCTCCAACTTGATGTAAGAAATACATTTCTAAATGGTTGGATAAGTGATGATGTATACATGTCATAAGCTCTAGGATTTGAAAACCTTAATCATGCATCTTATGTTTGTAGACTTAAGAAAGCATTGTATGGATTGAAACAAGCTCCTAGAGATTGGAATTACAAGTTGGTTACATACCTTCAAGATCAGGGGTTCAAACCTAGCAACTCAAATCCTTCTCTATTCATCAAAAGGGATCACAATGAGATTATCTATCTATGTTTTTCGTAGATGATATAGTTTTGACACATGATGATCTAAATGGCATTCAAAGGATCAAGAAACACATGCAAGAGGAGTTCAAAATCAGTGATTTAGGTGAGCTCACATTCTTCCTAGGTATGTAGGTCATATACATAAATGAAGGATGTATTTGCCTTAGAGGAGATGCATTCACAATCTACTTCTTAAGTTCAAAATGGAGAACACTAAACCTAAATGTACACCTTTGGAGATGAATCATAAGCCTAGTGTTTATGAAGGTGAGAAAATTGAAGACATTAAAGAATATCAAAGCTTTGTAGGTAGCTTGATATATGCTACTCATAGAAGGGTAGACATCTCATATAGTGTAGGAGTGCTAAGCCAATTCATGCACTCACCAAGAAAACCACATATGGATGTAGCTAAGAGAGTACTTAAGTATCTCAAAGGTACAATCAATGAAGGTGTATTCTATCCTTAATCTTTAGATTTGGATATCAAAATCTATTCAGATGCAGATTGGGTAGGAGCTAAGGATGATAGAAGAAGTACCTCTGGTTACTTAGCATTTGCAGGCTCAAAGCTAGTGTCATGGAGTTCCAAGGAGCAACCAACATTTGCTTTATTGTCAACTAAAGCAGAGTACAGAGGTTTGGCCATAGCAACTCAAGAGGCAATATGGTTAAAAGCATTGTATACAGATTTGGGACTTGTGAGTTCCAAACCTCACATATTTGGAGATAATGTAAGTTCCATGCATCTAGTAGAAATCCCTATTTTCCATGCAAGAACCAAACACATAGAGGTTTATTACCACTTCATCAAGGAGAAGCTCATGGCAAATGATAGATTTAAATCAATTTCAAGTATTCAACCTATTAGAGAATGAAGGCTCAAACATACTTTTCTTGAGGGGAGCTGTTGGAACATCAAGCTTACACTATGCTTGAGGTGGATTTGATCTAAATTAAAAATATATCCTTTGGATTATGTCAAAAGAATATCCATTGGAGAGTTATTTTACTTATGCTCATTTATTGTATATTTTTAAAAAGATTTTTTATGGTTCATTTATCATTTTAAAATCCTAAGCTTTACATATATAAAAGGAGAAAACGAGAGCTAAGCTTCCATGAATTTAAGGTGGTTGAGCTTCACAATCAATGAATCAATCAATCACCTAAAAGTAGATCAAACTAGATCTTCACTTTTCTAGACTGTATGAAAGTGAATTGATTCCCTCAAAAAACCTTTATGGCCTTCATTTGAACTCAAAATCCACTTGTAGAAGTCATGGAACACTTCAAAATTCTATATAAAGACTTTGAATCACTTATACATTACATGGAAGCAATATACATACACTTGTGGCCATCATTGTCTTGCTCCTTCATTTTTTGCATCATCTTCTTCAACAATAGTAAGCTTGCAGAGGTTGATGCTTTCTCTACAGAGCTTAAAATTGGATGCCTGAGCACTCATTGGAAAGATACTAGTTTCTAGTTTATGTGTATACATTTTCAAATCATTTGGTTTAGTAAATTGGGAGAAATCACAATTTTTCTGTCTCGGGGTCTATCTCTATGAATTCTCAAAAAATAAGAGGTACCATTGTTGAGTGTCAGGTTCATTCCAAAAGCATATTTTGCTTTTTCATTGTAGTCTTGCATACTATACACTTAAAAATATGTGTATCAATCCTCCAAAAGGATGTTTTGCAATCTTAATCGTGTTGGTTAGAGCATTTGAAGTTGATTGTCTCATCCAAAGATTTCACGTTTTTTGAGCTAGTCAATATGCAAACCTATCTATTTTGTATCGACACTTTCTCCTTGATGCTGCAAAGTACATAGTGCATTTTATTGCACCTATCGCTTCATTGAATACATCCAAAAAAGGTAAAGAAAAGATTTTCCCTAGTAGTAAAATGTCTGTAAGTTTTGAAGACATTGATGGAGATTCAAGTAGTTCAGAAAACAACTTTCTTGACATTGTAGCATCATAACTCATATTTTCCAAACCAAAGATCATCTCACAAGATCCAAATGTTGCATAAAAGCATTCAACAAACACAATGATGCTTCATTAGCATGAGAGTAACAACAAATTATGCATAAAATAAGAAGAAAAGATTGTTAATGACACCCACAAGCTTAATCACATGCATAATTATGTTGTTAATCACCAAACTAATGTGTCACAAGCATGAGACAAGAAAAGAGAAAGTATGCAAGCACATCATGAAGACAACAAGAGCTCTCCAAGCATTCCACAAATTAGCATGATCTCATTATCTCCAAGAATGCCCCCCAAATGAGAGGTAGTGACCTCTTTATATACAAAATGGCCAAAATCCATGCTATGTGGGATTTACCAACTAAAAGGAGAATGAATCTCACTTATTCACTAGTGTGGCACTCATACACACCTATGCAAGAATTCTTATTAAAGTGAATAAAAAATAGAAAAAGGTAAAAATGGTGATGAATAAGAGTGAATCCAAGAAATATATGTTATGTGATAAGCACTCCCCCCTCCTTGACTTTTATGTCGACAAAGCGTTTGCAAATATGAAGCTTTTGTGGAAGAGTGTGTAGTAGTCCTTTTAGGTGCATGATCCTATGTCATTGGAGTGTGTCTCTATGTTTCTTTTCTTTATCTTTCTTTTTGTATGTTGTGTGGAGTTTCGTGCCTTTTATCTTTTGGTTGTTTGCCTCCTATAGATGAGAAGAATGTGCTAGAATGCTTTGCTTTTCTTTCTTCTCTTTTTTTTTTCTCTCTCTCTATCTCTCTTTTGGAATGATGTACGAGAATGTAATGACAAGATGTAGACGATAGATACAAATAGATGAAATTAATTCATCTCTTCTTAGTCAATGTGCATGAGTGGGGACTAAGGGTGCATGGATGGAAAACAAAAAACTGCCAATGCACGGTCTTATGATGAGACACTATCTTATGCTTACTCTAAAAAATGCATACAAAAACAATGGTGCAAAAATGGAATGGATCTTGGGCAAAGTGCTCAAGAGTGAGGCAATGATGAGGTTTTTTCCAATTTTCCAACTCCAAGAATCATCTCATTTTCATCAACCATTGGAATGGATGACACCTCTGTCCACCAACTTGAAAAAAGAAAAATGAAAAGCAATGTTTTACAATGGATGTACATGCACCCTCTTTGTTCTTAGTTTAAACTAAGGTGCCTAATGCTTGGCCTTTAAATGAGGCATGCATAATTGATGTGGTTGCCGCACGAAGAGGTTTGCTTCCTTGTGTACTTGAATTGTTTAGAATTGGAAATATTATTAGATTCCAATTCAAGAACCTTAGGTATTTTAGGCCTCCATATCATTTGTGCTTTAATATTCTTGGGCCTAAAATCCTTATGGTGAGGGTTCTTCATTTTTTGTCTACTCTTGGGTTCTTTCTTCCATGGTTACTTTGATACATGAGGTTCACTTATATTACGCCAAATGGGTGCAAAAGGACTAGAAGCTTATTATGTACAAATAGGAGATGTATAAGGGAGTAGTTTCTTTGGAATCCAAATAGTTCTCCTATTTGATTGTGTGTGAAGAAGTTGCTTGGGGACCCAAATTTGCTTTAAGCCTATTGATGAAGAGATATTCTTTTGTCACCATGTCGTTGTAGATCCTTTGGGTACTTTGTTCTTGCTTCAAATGCTTGCCACTTCAACTTGTTGTAGAGTACTTCATTCCGTTGTTGTTGCTTTCATTACATGTTCTTCTTTTAGACCATCATAGGAAGTGCCAGTGACAAGTGCTATGTTCTCCACTATATATTATTCTCTACACATGATTTTTCTATAAGCTCATCAAAGGTGGGAGAATTTACATGACCTGGTTGATCCATCTTGGATTTTTCATTATAAAACATTGCATCACTAGAATCATGAAGGGGATTACGATGATTTTTCAAAGGATCTTCTTTACGTAAGTCACTATTATCCATTTGATCTAATGAATTAGAATATGAAGTTTCAAACTCTTGAGCTTGACATAGAGTCTCAAGAGAAGGATGTGAGGGGAAAGTCTTCTTTCCATAATCTCCTTTCGTTCCTCCATGGCACAGGTGGATCATGCTTCTTCATCTTGATATCTTCCTTGTAGGTTGGCTTTGATTATGGATTCATGAGAGGAATCCAAACCTAGAGGATACGAGGACCCTTGTGCATCCTCCAAGTGCATGGAGTCCTCCAATTCTCCATTCTTCAACGTTCATGTGCTTTTCTCAAAGAAGGATTAGATAAAAAAAGATGTTTTAATAATATGCAAGTCTTCATCACCTTCACAAATTTGATCCTTTTCATAAGTGCAAAGACAATTTTGTGGATTAAAAGCACAATATTTGATAGATGATTATGTCCAAAATCCATACAATGAGGATAATCATTAAGATTTTCAAAAGACTCACTTGTGGACAATGGATAGGTTATTTCAAAACCTTGATGATTCTTCCCAACAAATCTCTGAGTTCCTATGATCAATTCTTCATTAATGCAATCCACAACAAAAGGATTTCCAAACATTGCACATCATTCACCACGATAGGCAATGCAACTTGTCCTATAAAATCAAAATTTTCATCATTGATAAGGATGAAAGGATAAGTAGGTCCCAAATGTCTCCCAAAAGAGAGTCAACATGCAATGAATTCCATTCATAATGAGGATCTACATATGCTCCCATCCTTATAAAGCTAGGTCATATCCTTACATCCACATAAGTACCACTATATTCCCTTTGTGCCACTATGGATCCCACCCCTTTAGATATTTTACCAATCTCCTCTACCTGTTGTAATTTTTTTCTATCTTTTTCACCTTTTCATGTGTGATTATTTCATGCATCTCATTTTTTTCTTCCTTCTCTTTTTCAACCTTCACCCCCTTCCTTTTGTCTTTTGCCTTTTTCTTTCCCATGTCTTGCTGAAATAAATTTTTAATTTTTTGAGTTTTTTAAATATTTGTTTGGTATTTTTGAAGGTTTTTTAGATTTTGTTTTTGGTTTTGTGTGTTTTTTGAGTGTTTTTAAGCTGTGTAAATAAGGTTCTAATGGGGTTCTTCTACAAGAATAAAAAAGGATATAACACAATATACATATGGTACAACTGCAAAGATCATAGAATGAGAAATTAACCAAGCTTTAAACAAGGTAGCTTGGGCTGCATCTCTAGTGGATCATGTACTTTAATAGTTGCATGCTCAACTAATCTCCTCAACATCTACTCATAATAATGTTTACTACAATTAACCTTGATTCCATCTCATTAGTCATTCCAATTTTTCTTGCAAAACGTGTATCACTTTGAATTTAAAGTCTATTGTAGATCCCTTCAAGGAGTTTTACTGTCATATCATGTGTCTACTCCTTTTGGATACATGAATGTTGGTGATAACTCCATAGATTGATTCCTACGATTGGGGTTTGAGGAAACTATTTGCTCTCATCAAAGTTCACACTAATGACCCAAGAACATGTGTTGAACTATCTAAGATAGCTAGTTTAGAATTATTTGAGTTCAAGACAAGAACACTAGTAGATGGAACAACCAAAAAGATTAGAATCAGATACTAGCCCCCCTAAGAAGATGATCATAGAAGCTAGTATCTTCAACAAAATATTTTAGGCAACTCAAAGTTGCCAAAAATAACTCGTTTGGTCCATTAGATGTTGCAAATATAGCATCTTCAAAAGTTGAGACAAGAGTATTCTAAAAACCCTTCTTCCATCTGGGATCCTCCCATAATTGATCTCTTCCAACCCTTGATGATGCAATTGTTCCTAATACAAGAAATGCACCTCCACCCAAAGTAGACTCCAAGGATCATCCCACCAAAATGTCCAAGAGTGAGGAACTAGAGGTTGTAACAACATAAGACATGCACCAAGGACCATGACTAAGACAAGAGCTCTTTTTGCAACCTGCACATGGGAGAAATGGTAAGCAACAATTGGCATACATGCAGTCATAGAAGTGAATACTAAAACACCTAGAATAAGAAGATCAGAAGGAGAATGGCCCCAAAATGCTTGAAGTGTCTCATAGAGAGCCAAAGCTATATAGACATATTGATTACCATAGCATGTACAAAACCATGCCAAGGTTTGATCCTTGAATATCCCTTCATAGGAAGTGCCAGTGACAAGTGCTATGTTCTCCACTATATATTATTCTCTACACATGATTTTTCTATAAGCTCATCAAAGGTGGGAGAATTTACATGACCTGGTTGATCCATCTTGGATTTTTCATTATAAAACATTGCATCACTAGAATCATGAAGGGGATTACGATGATTTTTCAAAGGATCTTCTTTACGTAAGTCACTATTATCCATTTGATCTAATGAATTAGAATATGAAGTTTCAAACTCTTGAGCTTGACATAGAGTCTCAAGAGAAGGATGTGAGGGGAAAGTCTTCTTTCCATAATCTCCTTTCGTTCCTCCATGGCACAGGTGGATCATGCTTCTTCATCTTGATATCTTCCTTGTAGGTTGGCTTTGATTATGGATTCATGAGAGGAATCCAAACCTAGAGGATACGAGGACCCTTGTGCATCCTCCAAGTGCATGGAGTCCTCCAATTCTCCATTCTTCAACGTTCATGTGCTTTTCTCAAAGAAGGATTAGATAAAAAAAGATGTTTTAATAATATGCAAGTCTTCATCACCTTCACAAATTTGATCCTTTTCATAAGTGCAAAGACAATTTTGTGGATTAAAAGCACAATATTTGATAGATGATTATGTCCAAAATCCATACAATGAGGATAATCATTAAGATTTTCAAAAGACTCACTTGTGGACAATGGATAAGTTATTTCAAAACCTTGATGATTCTTCCCAACAAATCTCTGAGTTCCTATGATCAATTCTTCATTAATGCAATCCACAACAAAAAGGATTTCCAAACATTGCACATCATTCACCACGATAGGCAATGCAACTTGTCCTATAAAATCAAAATTTTCATCATTGATAAGGATGAAAGGATAAGTAGGTCCCAAATGTCTCCCAAAAGAGAGTCAACATGCAATGAATTCCATTCATAATGAGGATCTACATATGCTCCCATCCTTATAAAGCTAGGTCATATCCTTACATCCACATAAGTACCACTATATTCCCTTTGTGCCACTATGGATCCCACCCCTTTAGATATTTTACCAATCTCCTCTACCTGTTGTAATTTTTTTCTATCTTTTTCACCTTTTCATGTGTGATTATTTTATGCATCTCATTTTTTTCTTCCTTCTCTTTTTCAACCTTCACCCCCTTCCTTTTGTCTTTTGCCTTTTTCTTTCCCATGTCTTGCTGAAATAAATTTTTAATTTTTTGAGTTTTTTAAATATTTGTTTGGTATTTTTGAAGGTTTTTTAGATTTTGTTTTTGGTTTTGTGTGTTTTTTGAGTGTTTTTAAGCTGTGTAAATAAGGTTCTAATGGGGTTCTTCTACAAGAATAAAAAAGGATATAACACAATATACATATGGTACAACTGCAAAGATCATAGAATGAGAAATTAACCAAGCTTTAAACAAGGTAGCTTGGGCTGCATCTCTAGTGGATCACGTACTTTAATAGTTGCATGCTCAACTAATCTCCTCAACATCTACTCATAATAATGTTTACTACAATTAACCTTGATTCCATCTCATTAGTCATTCCAATTTTTCTTGCAAAACGTGTATCACTTTGAATTTAAAGTCTATTGTAGATCCCTTCAAGGAGTTTTACTGTCATATCATGTGTCTACTCCTTTTGGATACATGAATGTTGGCGATAACTCCATAGATTGATTCCTACGATTGGGGTTTGAGGAAACTATTTGCTCTCATCAAAGTTCACACTAATGACCCAAGAAAATGTGTTGAGCTATCTAAGATAGCTAGTTTAGAATTATTTGAGTTCAAGACAAGAACACTAGTAGATGGAACAACCAAAAAGATTAGAATCAGATACTAGCCCCCCTAAGAAGATGATCATAGAAGCTAGTATCTTCAACAAAATATTTTAGGCAACTCAAAGTTGCCAAAAATAACTCGTTTGGTCCATTAGATGTTGCAAATATAGCATCTTCAAAAGTTGAGACAAGAGTATTCTAAAAACCCTTCTTCCATCTGGGATCCTCCCATAATTGATCTCTTCCAACCCTTGATGATGCAATTGTTCCTAATACAAGAAATGCACCTCCACCCAAAGTAGACTCCAAGGATCATCCCACCAAAATGTCCAAGAGTGAGGAACTAGAGGTTGTAACAACATAAGACATGCACCAAGGACCATGACTAAGACAAGAGCTCTTTTTGCAACCTGCACATGGGAGAAATGGTAAGCAACAATTGGCATACATGCAGTCATAGAAGTGAATACTAAAACACCTAGAATAAGAAGATCAGAAGGAGAATGGCCCCAAAATGCTTGAAGTGTCTCATAGAGAGCCAAAGCTATATAGACATATTGATTACCATAGCATGTACAAAACCATGCCAAGGTTTGATCCTTGAATATCCCTTCAATTTATCCTTGTACAAAAGAATTATTGCAGAAACAACAAGGAGCAAGATGACCGATGCCCATAAGACACCTTCATCACTTATATCATCTGTCTTGGATAATTTTGTTGTGCTTGCTCTAACTCGCTCTTGAGATTCTATTACCACCATTTCATGACCCACATCTACAACAGTCATTGACATGACTGATGAAGAAGATTGCCCAACATGAGATCACTTGTTGCCCTTCAGATCGCGCAGTTGCACGTACATTGATATTCACTTTTTTTTAACACCAACATTTATAAAACTTGCATACTTCTGAAGGAATGAAAGCACTTGCTTTCATACATTGATCTATGTTCGGGTTACTAATCATAGGAATTAGATGCTGAGGTTTAAACCCACATCATAATCTAAGCTCTAGCATAATCTATATATATTAACTATTATGTTTGATTTCAGTTAATAAGATATTGCTCTAAATTGTGAAAGATCGATAACGGAAATGTTTATAACCACCGAATTCTCAATCTTAAAGGATTCATTTGGCTTACTCCAAAAGTATAAAGGTGACACATATTAAGGAAAATACTTTCATCTCTATGGGAAAGCATACATAAGGCTATGTGAGTTGAGCAAGCACAATTACAACTAAAATTCCTGTGCATATTGAACTCTTGGAGACTCGTCAATTCTCTTGAATTATTCTAAAAGAATGAGTGCTATTTCTTGAACAATTAACCAAAAGATGCAATTATTTTTTCTTCTTCACATATCAACGAAATTTGACTTGAAATGATTGTTGTGGTATAACAAGTTTCATAGAGATGACTTGCCCATGTGTGAATAAATAATTAATGATGATATTGTTTTCCATATTAAGTGATGAATCATTTTTTTCAAAAGTAGTTAAGGATATGAAGAATGATTTTACAAAATAACTACTAATAATCTCTTTGAGTCTTCATTGCACCTGAGATTGCTCGAAGCATCGGGAGTGCACCATTGGATTTGGTAGTTGACTTGATCCTCTCCGCATTTGTGAACCTGATGTGAATTCACCTACATCCTTTTCCACATAATTATGCCAATCTTGGGCAAATCACATCGAAATCCAGATTTTTTTTTTCTTGCTATAAGAAGCTCTCTCATAGCTCTTTCTAGAAAGTGGTTGTAAACCATACTTTGGCCTTAATTCTCATCATCTTCAGAGTTTTGAAGTTTGTCATTTCTCTTCAACGACCCTCTTTCGAGCATCGTTTTGAAGTACAACTTATTGGGAGAAACTTGGAAAGCTATTTGGAAGGCATGTGGACCAACTTCAACACCTACACACACCTGCAAATTACATTTTGAACCTCGATATAACTTTTTTGCCAATTTATATGCATTGTTGCTCTCTTTTTGCATCAAATTACATATAGGACATGCAATTTCACATAGTACCTAGACTAAACACGTAGTTTCGACGTCGATTTGTCTTGTGCACGTATTCTTCTTGGAGGTATAGGTAAATATTTTCTTGCCAGTTATTGAGGAGAAAAATCTAAAATTGTCAGGGTGTGTAATCCCCTTTTGATCTATTTTTAGATAAATTGTGCTTGTCGATACCGATATCACGGAAATTGCTTGTCATAAATTTTTTGATTTTCAAAATTATGCCATTATGCCATCGAAATTTTTAGAAAATTAGTATGCATTGAGTAAAGTCATGTGATTAGTTTATTTTTGGCTGCCACCTACTTGTTGTAAGTATCCATAGGTAATTCACAAGCTGATTCTTTGTTCAAACTACTACTAATCATTTATGGACTACCACCAATCATTCATGATTTTCCAATGGTTATTTTATCACATCGAGATATTCATTTTTATAATCACTTTTGGATTGCATTTAGGTTCCAAAATAGACTTCAGCTCTGCTTATCATTCACAATCACATTAAATTCTAGTTTTCTAGTTCCATGCATGTGTTTTTACATGGAACATGCTTATGATTGTTTAGTGATGGAACATGTGAGTGGCCATCCATGTCTATTTTATTATTATCAACTAAGGTCAATTTCTCATCAACTGGGAGGCATGTTATACTTTATGGAATATTGGAATGTTAAATGGGTTTTAATGCCTTGAGGTTTTTAATGTGTTTTGGGTTTTGATTTAGCACGTGAAGATCCATGACAATGTGAACATGCATGGATTTATTCAAATATTTTTGGAGATATTTAGAAGAATATTTTTAGAAGATAGTATTTTTAGGTATTTTTTTAAACAAAGCAAAATCACGTTATTTAAAGCCTAGACCTCATGTATCCTCTATTCAGGATGTAATAAGAAATACCTATATATACACATGCTATGATAGACTCGTCCATTAGAGTATGTGTGGGAGATTGTACCCAATCTGGTGTTGTCTCTTGTCTCTTTCTATTCTTTGAGTACTTTTGGGTGATTTTATTTTTGTACTATCCTCTAGATACGAGCATCTATGGGATCCGAAGGGCAACATCACTCCTTTTCAAAGGATTCACCAACTCCTTGCTGATGGCCCATAACCTCTATGAACCTATTTCTTGGGGTATTTTCTTGATTTCTTTTGTCCATCAAAACTAGTAGCCTACTCATTTTGTTTGCTAAAATCTTCATAGATCGCACTTTCACTAGAGGACTCTTGGTCTGTAGATAGACCGTGCTCTGCACTGCCATGATCTTCAGTATCACTATGTGTATGATGCACACCCATGTCAAGTATTTCATCACCTACATCAACAATACTTTGAGATAACATTGTTGCTCTCTTTTTGTCTTGCACACCAGATTTTGTTCCCACCATACCATACTGTAAATCCACAAACAACCCAATTTATTCTATCTGAGGCATAGGGGTGCCATTATACATGTGTAAAGCCCTTTCTGCAACAACATGTGAAACAAATTCAACAAATCCATAGCCTTTTGAGGTAGAGGTGATCTTGTTTTTTATCACTTTAGTCGACACAATGTCACCAATGTGAAAAGAGCAATTGTAAAGGTAATATTCAGCCATGCAAGACTAAAGGTCACCAACCTAGAGGCTCCTCACCTCATCAGGTGAGGGCAGAGATGCATGCTTTAGATCAAGAATCCTTTGCTGAAAAAGTTGGGAGTGTTCTTCCTGTATGGACTATAGATCATGTCGTATCGATAAAGCCCTTGAGGGATGTGTACTCCACATGATCACAGATTGGTCAAAGTTGGAACAAACCCAACTCTTAAACATTATGAATTAAGGCAATTTTTTTCTCAGCTCTCCACTTGAGTTTGAAGGATAAGTCAATGCTTCAACTCTTTGTCCTCAGTATTGTCTCCTCTTTTTGGTACCATCTTGATTCAAATGTTGGAAAATGAGCTTCAGAACTTCTTTTGGACATTGTTGCCATGATGCTGGAGCTTCATCACTTTGGGGAAAATACTGACCATGCTGGTACCAAGACAGACTTCTTGCACTGAACATGCATATTTACATGACTAAGTTTCTCCCACCAATCAGAGCTCAATGGCAACCAGTGAATTATGAGCCCATTATGAGGGAACGCAACCACTCCTTTCCCATCTTCAACAAATGTCAATGCTGATATTTCACTTGTAACTAGAACAAAGGTAGGATTAGAAATGAGCAAGGCTGGATGAGGTGGGGTCCACTTGCATCCAAGACCCTTAGCTTTGAAGAATTGTTCAAATCATAAATATGGATAGTCAAGAGTGCACATCTCTAGCAACATCACCAACTGCTACTTTCCTAGAACCTTGATGAAAATACACCCTAGGGTAGACACATGCCATCTCTTTTATTGACTTCATTGCAGTTTGATGGCATTGCTTATCAATGTTCATTATTTGTAGAATTATTGCCATGGCCTGTGATAGATGAAAGATCACAAGCCTTGATGCACCCCATAATATCCCTATTATAGTCATTAAAGTGATTAAGTGTATTGATGAAGTTCCAGATAGAGTTTGAGACTACACAATATTCAAGAAGTTGGCAATATGTGCCATGTCTAGAGTTGGTAGAAGAGTCCGTGTTAGACATTTCCTAAGTATCATTGCAATAGCTGGATTGCTCAATACATTAGAATTTAATGTTCCCCTTCCAGGAAGGCACTCGATTACGAGAAAGACATAAGAAATAAGATGTGGGTTCTCATCCATGATCAAATGCCTCCAGCCACTGTTCATGCCATCCCCAAGCAGCTCTGCCACAACTACACTATGTTGGTCAACCATTGCTTCCACAATCCTAAGAAGATAAGGAGTTGCAGAAGGAACGAACTCTGGCTTCACAAGTCCAGGATACCATACAACGAACACTAAAGCAACAAGAATATTTGCTACCCTTGCATCATGGCTTGAACCTTCTATGACTTCTGTCCATTGTTATTCTTATAGGACTCAAGCCACTCAATTATCTCTACTAAGGAAGAGCTGAAATTTGGTCATTTTAATTTCTTATGTACACTTTTTGTGACTAGTTTTTGCTTCAACCTTAAGAGACTATCAACAGTAATGATGTTACCATGCTCAATGTGACCATTGGGTGAAGCTCTTGGAGAGCCCTTTGCCCGTAGGATTGGAGGAATAGCATGACAAACAACACAACGACCTTGTAGCCATTCGAACATGTTCACTTGGATCCTACCAAAAACAAGCATATATCTCCAAAGAAGGTGCCTTGACTTTGGGATACTTCTCTGCTAGGCCCCTTGAAGTATTCTTGAGCCACCTTTGTGTCCTCTCCCAAAAGTGCTTCAACAAAGCTGAAAATTTTGGCATTGGTCTTGAGAATTCTACTCCATAGCTGTGTTATAAGCAGTCAAACCCCCTTGCTTGGGTCCATCTAAAGCATGCTTACTTACATTCAATGTTATATGCCTGCACATCAACTACAATGGCTTTCCTCATCTCATCCTTCTCACTATTCCCTTTTTTCCTCCTTTGAGTTATCATCAAAACTTTGCTTTAGAAATTGAATAGCATCTTCCTTTTGCCAATTCACATGTTCACTAATATCCTTTCATCTAGAAAAAGTAGAATAAACATGGTGTGCAAAAATTATGGCCGCACGGTATAGAGAGGAGAAGGCTCAGAAGTTGCATAGACCACAACGAAGCTTTGTCCAAATGTCAATGACTTTCTACTTCCACTTTTTTGTCTATTACCATTCTCATCAATCTTTGTGCTAGTTGGTTGAGATGTAACCCATCCCCAAACTGCCTCTTCTTCCTTCCCATCCCGTGTTGGTTGCACCTCTATCTATGTACTTGGTTGATTTGCTCCTCCTTGGTAGCCTTTCCCTCGTTAGCTTCCTCTTTGAAGCAAGATAACAACCTGCTTATCAAGATGAAGCTTCAAAGCATAATCTCTATAACATTTTCTTATCTGATCTTTGATGGCAAGGTATTGCAAATGGTTGAGCCCAAGCAGAGCAGAATGATCTTGCTCGACTTACCATCAGATGGAGTTTTCCTCTTACCCTTGAAATGAAAAGATTTAGATGAAGAGGAGAATCAATCATCATGCATAGAGACACCATCATTATTCTCATCCTTGTCATATTGTTGTTTGTTTCTCTTCATGCAAAGCCCTTGATATAAACCATCGTTTCCATGCGTGCTTCATCGCATCACTACTCCATGATGAGGGGAAGCAGAAGTAGGGGACACAGATAGTGAAGAAGCCCATTCTTGCAAATATTAGTGTTATCATTAGTGCCCATGGACCCTATACAAAACTTGGTGGAATGCTTTTGCATGAACAATCCACTAATTTATAAAAAATCTAGCCTTTAAGAATCTCATAATTCTTCTCAATCAGATGATAGACAAGCCCTTCCTTGTTTTCAGCATTCTCATACGTTCCTAGACTGATAAGCAACAATCCAACCTGATTGAAATGTCCCTACTTGTAGCCCGTATGCAATGAAGTATTCAACTATGTGTGTCTTGTCTCATTGATGTTGGCACCAGATAATGAACTGATGCTATCCTTTTTTTATGGCCCTTGCTTGGAGCGTAATGAAGAGGAGTGCATCCAGTAGTGGTTTTAGTAGAAACTTCAACTGAGCTTGAAGGGGAATATGTGAAGAGATGGATAGGTATGTGCTTGAAGATGAAGAGGTGTTAAAAACTCCTTGATCTACACCAGCCAAATGAACTCCAAGAGTATATGGTGGGCCCTTTTAGCTTTCGAATGGATGTATTAGACACCCTATGTACCTTGGAAGATCACTCTCAAAAAGATAGATCAAAACAAATAAGTTAGAGTTAGCTCAAAGGTGAAGAACTTGCTATTTTGGTTCATACACATGTCCAGTATTTTGCATAATTCTCTGAACACAGCAATAAATAGCTTAATTCCTTTTGGGGAAGTCTAGTTAACTTATAGAGCTAACTTTCAAGAGTAATCTCATAAAAAATAATGAACCACACACAGAATGATGTTTAACAAGTGATGACATCATCCTTGTTTTCACCGGCTGCTACAGTAATGAGACTAGTGAGCAGAAAAATGGACATAACTCAAGATTTAAGAATCCAATGATTATGCCAATTTGTATGCTTATACTAGACCGTATATTGAATCCAAGAAGATTTAAAGCATTGAATTTGAGTAAGTACTGTTAAAAGTCAAGCTTCAAGCTACAAATTCGTGGGGAATATTTTATGGACATGTGGAGCAATCAAAGGAAGCCAAAAGCCACGAGATTCCATCAAGAAAAGTCACTCAACCACTCCCCAAGTCATCTCAACTAAGTCCTCCAAGTTAGGAGGCTGATTTGGAAAGGTAGTTCCTAGATTTAAGGGGCACACTTCTCACTATAAAAGGAGCATGTATCCCGACTTCTTTTGGCCCATCTTCTTGGAGTTTTAGCTCATGTAAAGTGAGCACTAAGTGCTGGAGTTGTGATAAGCAAGCCCCTTGCTTAAGCTAGCCCCTTGCTTGCTTGTTTGTTTTCTTTTAGTAGGCATATCTATGTGTGTGCGCAGGCAGTGTTGCAACTCTCTACCCCTGAGTTGTTAGCATTGGTTCTCCCTCATATTGTATCCATTTGATGTAATTCTTGTCTCATTGGATAGATATTAGAGTTTATTTTATGCTCACAAAGTCTCTAGATCATTCTCTGAGTAATCTAGGAGCAACATTCATTTTAGTGAAGTTGTGTGATTGATATCTCTCTTGGTGTGTAGGCTTTGTTGGAAATATTTTGCTCTCTGTTGTAAGGGCTGGTTCTCCTTCTCTATGTATCCATTTGCTATGATTTTGGTGTCATTGGGTAGCTATTAGAGTCCTCTAAAGTTGATTCAAGTTTGAGATTCATTCTCTGTATAGTCTTTGAGAAAAGCTTGCTGGAGTGAAGTGAGGTATCTGCTTGACTGGCAGTTATGAGCATTCAACTAGCTCATGTTGTAGACATTGTTTCTCCTTGTGTAAGCATCCATTTGAAGTGAAATTTGTTTTTTTGGAAATCTCTTGGTGTCGGCTACAGGTCTACAGAAGCTCACTGGAGTTCTCTGCATAAGCTCTGAGTAAGAGCATTTTTGGTGTGCAGAGGTCAAAGAAGGATACCTGTGGAGGTCATTCATGCTTTGTTGTTGCTTAGGGGTTGAGATACTTCCCCCATCAGTGGTATCAGAGCATTTGGGCATCTTGGAGGTATCACATACAAGAAAGAAGACCTCTTGGAGTTGGTGGTTGAAGATTTGCATCAACAAAAGCTTCTTGGAGGTAGCTCACATCAAGGGGGAGCTATTCTACTCAAATTTGCAAGAGCACAAGGTGTCCATCTAAGGAAAGCTTTGGATTGAGGTAACCTCAGAGCCTCATTTTCATTTTACACACATTGGCCAAGGGCTAGGTCAAGTATCAAAGACTAGATATGGGAGACTTCAACACTCAAATTGAAAAGCTAGACAAAGGTAACTATCAACCATGGAGATTTAGGGTCTCCAACTATCTTATGGGCAAGGGCCTTTGGGGGTTGATTAGTGGAAATGAACCAAGACCTAGGTTGGATAAGAATCCAACCAATGACCAGAGAAGGGCCTTTAGGGAATGGAATGAAAGAGACAAGAACCTCTACCATTTCTTCCTCTACCTCCATAGTTATCTTGATGTGTACCTGCTTCATCATCCACTTTCTTTCCTCTTCCTTTGTTTTTTTTGGTCTTGCTTTATCAATATACAAAGCTGAACACTCATTAGCTTTGGAGCTTTCTCCATTCTTGATAAGCTTGGCCTCTTGAGTAAGTAGTTGTCCTATCAGTGTGTTGAAATCTGGTACATGCATATCCATGTATAGATCAATAGTTGTGGTGAATGCTTCCCACTTGCCATCTACCTTCAAGCCATTGATGACCTGATTTAAAATTTGTTCTTCATCTATTACCTCTCCAATGATTGCCAACTGATCTACTATGTCCTTGAGCTTTGTGTCAAAATTAGTCACATTTTGTTTGGGAGCTTTCTTGAGAGTTGTGAAGTCTAGCCATAGTTGATGCTTCCTCACTTTTGTACTTGAAGAGAAGAAGGCTTCAAGTTGATTCCATACTTCTTGAGATGTTTTAAAACTTCTTATGTGAGGCAACAAAAATTTTGAGATAGAGTTGAGGAGATAGGACCTTGCAAGTGCATCCTTGGAGCACCATGTGCTCAATCTTTCTTGCTCTTCTTGTGTTGGTTGACTTTTGTTCCTAAAACTTGGCATAACTTCATCTCCAACTATATAACCATATAAATTCCTTCCTTGAAGATAATCTTCCATCCTTAATGACTAGGCTGAGTAGTTACCTCTATCTGATTTGTCAATTGATGACGGAAATCCATCTACCATGTTGTCCAACTTTGCTTTGATACCACTGTGAAGAGATGGATTTGTAGTTGATGAAGATGAAGTGGTACTGCAAAAATGTTGCACTACACCATCCAAATGGACTCAAGAGATATGTGGTGGGCCCTTTTAGCTTGCCAAAGGATGTATTAGACACCCTATGTACCTTGGAAGATCACTCTCAAAAAGTTGAATCAAAACAGATAAATTGGACTAGATTCAAGAGCCAAAAACTTGTTATTTATATACATACACCTGTCCAAAGTTTGGAACAATTCTATGGCCGCAATAACAATTAACTTAATTCCTTTTGGGGAAATATTACTCTTATTAGCTTAGTAATCTAACAATCAGGAGTTATTTCAACAAAAAGTACGGACTACACAAGGAGAAACATGTTTAGCAAGTGGTAGCATGACCCTGATTTTCCCGGGTTGTAATAGTACTAAGACCAGTGAGCAGAAAAATGACAATATCTCAAGATTCAAGAATTCAATGCTTATGAAATTTTACAAGAATATACTAGACAGTATGATGATTGTAACAAACATTGAAGCATGGGAAAGAGTTAAGAACACACTGAGAAACAGCTATGACAAAATGACTGTTTTGAGAGAGTGCTGACAGAGAAGTAGAAAATGAGATGACATAGTTGACTTCAAATGATCATATCTCACGACTGAAACGTCCAATTGCAATGAAAATTGGTGAGCCCATAGTAGCCACAAAGAGCTAACGTTACCAAGTTAAAGCATGGAAAATGATGCACCAAGGGGAGAGAAATCAGCTTTGCAATATTACTGAGAAAATTAAGAGATATGGCAGTGGACAATACACTTCACAAGAACATGGTTATCTTTATTCTTTCCCAACACATTAGCAATATCATGATCGGCCATATCCAAGATTTGGATTCAAGCATGAAGGTATGGGAGACACTTGAAAGGCTTTATTCAACAAGCACCAAAGCACGGAAGATCAAACTCAAGAATGAGCTCAACAACCTTAGGAAGAGCTCAGGGAGTAGCATAAATGACTACATACTTAAGGTCAAGGAGTTATCAGATGCATTGGGATCCATTGGAAGCCACGTAGATGATGACGATCTTGTGGCTTATACTCTCAATGGTTTGAGAGATGATGAGAAGTGGAAACCCTTTACCACTTCAGTTTATGTAAGGGATAATCTTCCCGATTTTGAGCAATTGGTTGCTCTCATGGTCACCGAAGAAATGAACATATGTGGAAGTTCAACTAAAAGCAAGGATGCACAAGTTTTCTATGCAGGTAATCAAAGGGGCAAAGGAAGACGAGGACAAGGAAGGGGCAAAGGAATGTTTGGAGGAAGGCAAGGCCACTCAAGCAATCAAGGACATGAACAAGGCACCTCATCACAAAGAGGGAGAGGAAGAACAAGAGGAAGAGGAGGACGACATCAACAAAATAGGAATCAAGATGGTGAAGGATGTTACATATGTGGCAAGTTTGGCCACTATTCTAGAGATTGCTACCAAGGAGGAAACCAAAGGAGCTATAATCAAGGTTCTTCGTACAAAGGCCAAGGTAATTATGCTTCTACAAGTTCAGAAAATGACAATCTCTTGATGATGCACATGAATGGGAATTCAAGCAAAGTAGATAACACTTGGTATATTGATAGTGGATGTAGCAACCATATGAGTTGCAATGCTTCTTGGTTTACTAATCTACATGTTTCCAAAGGTAAAGGACATGTAGAAACAGGTGATGATACAGCCCATGAGATCTCCCATGTTGGAGATGTAGCTTTGGATGACAAGGAGGAAGGAAGATGTCTCAAGGATGTCTTGCATGTACCTACTATCACAAAGAACTTGGTTTCCATTGGGCAAATGGTTGAAAGAGGCTATCAAGTAAGGTTCAACAAAGGTGGATGCTTTGTGGAGAACCGTAAGCAAGGTTACAAGGTCATAGCAAGAGGAAAGAAGCAAGGGAGACTCTTCACTTTGGAGGTAAATTCTCATTCCACTCAACATGTCTACTTCACATATGGAAACAAGAGGATTTCGGAGTTGGACTTGTGGCACAAGAGGATAGGTCACATCAACATACAAAGAATGAAGGAAATGCAATTCAAGAGGCTGGTTGAAGGTCTTCCCAACTTCCAAGGACAAGGTATGAAGCATTTATGTGAATCTTTTCAACTAGGGAAGCAAGCGAGACTTCCATTCAAGAAGAGTTGCTACATAAGCCAACATCCATTGGAGTTGATACATATAGATGTGTGGGGGCCAACTAAAGAGCAATCCATTGGAGGTAACAAGTACTTTGTCACTTTTATAGACGATTGCACAAGGATGGTTTGGGTTTATTTCATAAAAAACAAATCAGATGTGTTTACATGTTTCAAAGCATTCAAGGCAATGGTAGAGAAGGAAACAGGTACATATATCAAGAAGCTAAGGTCCAATGGAGGGGGAGAATATTTCTCAAATGAGTTTTCTGATTTTTTAATGGATCAAGACATCAAGAGGCAAGTAACATGCAGGTACACACCCCAACAAAATGGAGTACCAGAGAGAAAAAATAGATACATTGCCGAGATCGCTAGAGCAATGCTTAATGAGATGAATGTACCTAACATGTTTTGGAGTGATGCAGCAAATACCGCCGTGTATCTTATGAATAGGGCTCCTACCTCAGGGATCCATGGCTTGACACCATATCAAGCCTATTATGGTAAGAAACCTGATCTTTCCCACTTGAAGATATTTGGATGTACTTGTTATGTACATGTGCCAAGTGAATTGAGGCACAAGCTACAACCAAAGGCAGAAAAGTGTGTGTTTCTAGGATATTCAAATGATCATAAAGGTTACAGGTGCTTCAACCCAAACACAAAGGACTTGAGGATATCAAGGGATGTAGCATTTGATGAGCTACTCCCTTGGTATAAGAAGTATGATTGTATGCAGGACTATGAAGAAGAAAAGCATGGACATGATGAAGAACAAATCGACCTAGAGCTAAGCGGCCCAAGGTGTTCCATCAATGAAGATAGTTCAAGCTTGAACTCACCATGGAGGGGGAGATCTTCATCAAGCTATGAAGCACAATCAATAAACAAAGGCAAAGCAACATTGGTGGAGTTGGATGAAGAAGGTAATGAAGTTGAAGATGATGAAGGACACATGATGGAGAAAGAAGCCATGTCAAAGAAAGAGATCAAGTTCCCAAGGCAAAGGAGGTTTACTCCTCCAAAAGGTGAAGAAAGGAAGTCTTCTAGAGTTAAGTATCCAACTCAAAGGTTTACTTATGATTCATACATGGCAACTCATTATGCATATATGAACAAAGTAGTAGAAGATCATGAGCCCGATTGCTATGAAGATGCAAGCAGGTACACCGAATGGAAAGAGGCAATGCAAGAAGAGATCGACGCACTTGAGGAGAATCAAACATGGACTCTAGTGCCCAAGAAGGATAACATGAAGGTAATAGGTAATAAGTGGGTGTATAAAGTAAAGAGGAATTCAGATGGATCTATTTCTAGGTTCAAAGCAAGATTGGTGGCCAAGGGTTTTGCACAAACCTATGGAGTGGACTTTGAAGAGACATTCAGCCCCGTGGCAAAGATGAGCACCATTAGGACACTCATTGCAATGGCTGCTAGCAAAGGATGGAAGCTTTTCCAATTGGATATCAAGAATGCCTTTCTCAATGGAGACTTGGAAGAAGAGGTATACATGGAGCAACCACTAGGTTTTGTTCATAAAGAGTTTCCACATCATGTTTGTAGGTTGAAGAAGACACTTTATGGCCTAAAGCAAGCTCCAAGGGCTTGGAACCAAAGATTGGTGGACTATTTGATCAAATGTGGTTACAATCAATGCAAGGCGGATCCATCTCTCTTCATCAAACAAAGAGGAGAACTTGTGGTCTACATGTGTGTGTATGTAGATGATCTTATCATTACAGGTAATGATACAAAGGGCATTGAGGAGATCAAGGCAAAGCTTGGAAAGGAGTTTAGGATCTCTGATCTTGGAGATCTTAGGTATTTTCTTGGCATTGAAGTTGTATACAAAGAAGAAGGTATTATGCTCATACAAAGGAAGTATATTCTAGACCTACTTGAGAGGTTTGGGATGCTACATTGCAAGCCTATTTCAAATCCCATGGAAGTTAATGTAAAGCTAAGCTCCATTGATGGAGAGCCATTAGAGGATGTAACCTTGTATCGGTCTATTGTAGGCTCTTTCTATTATGCCACAATAACTAGACCCGACATAGCATATGGAGTTGGAGTGTTATCACAATTTATGCATAGTCCACGGACTACACACTTGCAAGCTGCAAGAAGAATGTTACGATATCTCAAGGCCACTATAAATGAAGGATTGTTCTATTCATTTGATGATGATATGTAGGTCAAAGCTTATTCTGATGCCGATTGGGCCGGTTCAAAGGAGGATAGAAGAAGTACAAGTGGTTACCTAGTCATGCTAGGTAGCAAGATCATCTCATGGATTTCAAAGAAGCAACCCACCGTGGCATTATCTTCCACCGAGGCTGAGTATAGAGCTTTGGCTCAAGTCACATGTGAGCTAATGTGGATTAAGAAGTTATTTATGGAGCTTAATTTGTAGGTTGACACATATCCAATTTTTTGTGACAACATGAGTAGCATTCATCTAGCATCGAATCCTCTCTATCATGCTAGAACCAAGCATATCGAAGTGCACTATCACTTCATAAGGGAAAAGGTGATATCCAAGGAAGTTTCAGTACATCATATAGGTACCAAGGACCAAGTTGCTGACATGTTTACAAAGGCTTTGGATGGGATGAAGATTTCAAAATTCAAGCAATGCATCAACATGAAGGAGCTTGGATGAGGACGAAGAATTGAAGCTTGAGGGGGAGTGTTAAAAGTCAAGCTTCAAGCTACAAATTCGTGGGGAATCTTTTATGGACATGTGAAGCAATCAAAGGAAGCAAAAAGCCACGAGATTCCATCAAGAAAAGTCACTCAACCACTCCCCAAGTCATCTCAACTAAGTCCTCCAAGTTAGGAGGCTGATTTGGAAAGGTAGTTCCTAGATTTTAGGGGCACACTTCTCACTATAAAAAGAGCATGTATCTCGACTTCTTTTGGCCCATCTTCTTGGAGTTTTAGCTCATGTAAAGTGAGCACTAAGTGCTGGAGTTGTGATAAGCAAGCCCCTTGCTTAAGCTAGCCCCTTGCTTGCTTGTTTGTTTTCTTTTAGTAGGCATATCTATGTGTGTGCGCAGGCAGTGTTGCAACTCTCTACCCCTGAGTTGTTAGCATTGGTTCTCCCTCGTATTGTATCCATTTGATGTAATTCGTGTCTCATTGGATAGATATTAGAGTCTATTTTATGCTCACAAAGTCTCTGGATCATTCTCTGGGTAATCTGGGAGCAACATTCATTTTAGTGAAGTTGTGTGATTGATATCTCTCTTGGTGTGTAGGCTTTGTTGGAAATATTTTGCTCTCTATTGTAAGGGCAGATTCTCCTTCTCTATGTATCCATTTGCTATGATTTTGGTGTCATTAGGTAGCTATTATATTCCTCTAAAGTTGACCCAAGTTTGAGATTCATTCTCTGTATAATCTCTGAGAAAAGCTTGCTGGAGTGAAGTGAGGTATCTGCTTGACTGGCAGTTGTGAGCATTCAACTAGCTCATGTTGTAGACATTGTTTCTCCTTGTGTAAGCATCCATTTGAAGTGAAATTTGTTTTGTTGGAAAGCTCTTGGTGTCTACTACAATTCTACAAAAGCTCACTAGAGTTCTCTGCATAAGCTTTGAGTAAGAGCATTTTTGGTGTGCAGAGGTCAAAGAAGGATACCTGTGGAGGTCATTCAGGCTTCATCATTGCTTAGGGGTTGAGATACTTCCCCCATCAAGTACACACTGAGCAACAGATCTGACAAAATGAGTAAAAAAGTCGGGTACCTGATAGAGAAGTGAAAATGAACAGACAGGGTTGACTTCAATTGAACATAACTGAAGATTGGAACACCCAAATGAAATGAAAATTGGTGAACATATAGTAGACTTATAGAGCTAACTTTACCAAGTTAGATTACTGAAAATGATGCACCACGCGCAGAGAAACCATCTCTGCAATCTGACTGAGAAAAACTAAGAGATATGGTAGTGAGTAGTACACTTCACAAGAACATGGAAATATGAACTCAAAAGATTACCTGCAAACCAATCATAGCCTTGAATTTGGAAAGCTTTGTACCATCCAATGCTTTGGTTAGAATATCTGCACATTGTTGATGAGTGGACACATATGATATTTTAATCTCTTTGCTTAGAACCTTCTCTTGTACATAGTGATAATGAACTTCAATATGTTTAGTCCTTGCATGAAAAATAGGATTAGCAGCCAAATGAATAGAACTCATATTGTCACCATAAATAGTTGTAGTTCCAAACTCCAATCCAAGATCTTTGAATAATATCTTCATCCACATAGCTTCTTGTGTAGCTATGGCAAGACCTCTATATTCAGCTTCAGTAGAAGAGAGAGCAACTGTGGGTTTCTTCTTGGATGACCATGAAATAAGCTTTGAACCTACAAAGGTAAGATAACCTGAAGTGCTCCTTCTATCTTCCTTGGAGCCAGCCCAATCTGCATCAGAAAATAGCATCAAACCTAAATCAAATACATAAGGATAATAAAGTCCTTCATTTATGGCTCCTTTGAGATACTTGCGAATCCTTTTGGCAGCATCCATATGTGGTTTCCTTGGTGTGTGCATAAATTGACTTAGCACACTCACACTGTAACATATATCTACTCTTGTCAATGTGGCATAGTTGAGAATACCCACTAGACTTTGATATGATGTGATGTCCTCTATGAGTTCACCTTCATGTGAGCTCAATTTGTGATTGACCTCCATTGGAATACCTACAATCTTACAATCTGGCATCTTGAATTTTGCCAACATGTCCTTAATGTACTTTCTTTGAGTGAGAAAAAAACCATGATCTTTGTAGACAAATTCCAAGCCTAGGAGGTAGGTAAGTGAACCCAAATCACTTATCTAGAACTCTTCTCTCATCTAATCTTTGATCTTCTTCATACCATCTGCATCATTTCCTGTCAATATAATATCATCTACATATACACATAGGTAGATGATCTCAGAATTACTCTTTTTAATAAAGAGTGAAGGATCTGTCTTGCTTGGTTGAAAGCTGTTGCTCTAGCACAATGGTGAGAACCACATTAAGAAGCTCCACCTCCTTAATGTCAATCCGCGGAAGAGATAGGAGTGATATGAAGATCGTGAATGTGAGATGAAGTGAGAGTGAAGGTGAGAAGCATAGAAATGCACACACACATACACACACACTACGAAGAGACAAGCAAGACACAATGGAAGGTGAGAAATCAACTCTATTAATCAAGAACACTATTACAAGCTCAAAAGAACTCTAACCTCAAACAAGCTAACCCCAAAAATGAGCTCTCTAGCTCTTTTTATAGTTTCTAGACTAGTTTTGACCGGTTTCACATCTAGTGACCGGTATAGTTAAAATTTAGGTCCTAGACGCTATTTGGAAGGGTAAATGGTGTCTAAAAATAACGAAAATTGATACGCTCATTCTACCTAAGCTCCTCAAGCTCGAGGACTCCTCGGCTTGCACAAAATGGAGCTAGAAATTAAGAAAAGGGTTTTTTCTATGTTACATATGTTACAATAGTGATAAAAATCACTGTTGGAGGTTTTTGGAAAGTATTTGAAAAAATAATTCTTTGAAAAAAGATTCCACTGGCTCACTGCTCCGTCGTTACATGCTTCCGTGTCTTCTATGCCTCTGGCTGCTTCCAACACCCCCCTCCCTCTCACTTCTGTCGTCCCTGACAGAACCTTGTTGTGAGGTCTGCCGGATATAGTTCTGTAGGAGGTCTTGAGCGAGGGTGTGCTTGGAGATACGAATGCCTCGGGCCAGATCTGCCTCGAGTTTCTCCCAGTCGATTGGTTGCGGTTCTTTTGGTGGCGGGAGCTGATAGTGTGTGGAATAGACCATTCGTTCACAGGCAAATAATTGTAATAAATGTGTAGGCCTGCTTATGAATACCTCTGAATGGTATTCCCAGAAGCCGGTTGTGAACATCTCTTCGAACGTCTGCTTGTAGCATGCCGGTAGGTACTTGATTCTGCAATGCCAGGCATAACACACCCGTAGCGACGGCGTTGTACTCATATCATATACCAGATCAAAATTGCCATGCTCAAAGCCCGGGGTGTTTACATGAGGTGCCTTGACGCGCCGGAAGACTTTAAAAATCATTTGCATCATGTCAAAGATTTTGACAGTCATGTGCGCCGCTATATCATCCATGTGCTTTAGTCTAGGGAGCCAATGGCGAATGGTAGCCATCATGTAGCCAACAGTTGGTAACTCAATGGGTGGCTTAAAATAGGGGTAATTCAACCAGTCTTGGCACTGCTTATTGTTTTGGACCTTAATAGCAAAGGCAGTCCAGGAGCGGCGTCGTGGTACTGGTCCCCAACACGGGTTATACTTCAAATGCAAAGGTGCCTTTACCCATGTACTCATCATTTCTGGATACTTCTGTAGTAAGTCTTTGCGCCACTCTGGTTGATAGATCACTCCTTGCTGCGCATCAAGTGGTAGATCGGCCTCCTCGAATTGAGTTGCATGCAATGGTTTCTTACCTGTTACTTTCTCAATGGCTAACTGGTATTCAGCCATTAACATAAAATATGGTTTATACTGTAGCTCATGCCCAGATATGTATCGTCGCGGGGCCAAATGAGCAAAGAATGGAGACTGTAAAATTCTTTCCTCTATCATCACCATGGCATGTAGTTGTGCCTCTACTCTAGCGGAGTGTGTTGTCCCAATTTCCTCAATAGTCTTCATCCACGCGGGGGTCGGGAGTTCGTAAGTCATCTGGCCTTCGACCGTGACACGTCCGCCTGGGATGGGTTGTGGCTCGTATGCCTCTTCAAACGTTTCCTCCACCGGGATGGTGACAGTGTCTTCCTCAGCTGGTAGCTCCGGTGGTGAATCTGGCCTTGGTGGTGCTTCATATACTGCAATCCTTGATTCGAGGTTTGATACCTGGGCCCGTAATGCGTTGAGTTCCTCTAGGATGTCAGGAGAGGGGTCCACAGGTGCTAGTATGTCTTGGTGTGTCGGTGCTCGTAACTGGAGTAATTTATGATCTTCTTTGAGTTTTTGTAACTCCTCGTTCATGCGGTCGTATTCATCTAGCAGTCTTACATGATCGTCTAGCAGCATCCTCATCGAGTCTGAGGGAATGGCTTTGAACCGGCTAGGACTGAGTGGTTGGTCTGGGTGGTCGAGCGCTGCTTCTAAGTTTTCTCGGTTCTGATCCTGTAAACGCTGATTTTCCTCCTTGGTGGCTGCTAGGTGTCTTCGTAGTAAGCCCATGTTGCGTATTAGCGTTGCATTGTGGATTGTTTGGGCTCTTAATAAGTTATCCAGGTCAGCAGTGGCTGCTTTAGCGTTTTCTTCGCTTTCGAGTTCCAATTTGTGATATGCCTCACGTAATTCCTGGTATCGGGTGTTCAGAGAGGCATTCTCAATAGACAATAAATTAAGCTGCGACTGTAAGTCATTGGTTGTCCTCTGCAGCTGCTGGTAATTATCGCCAAGAGATGTGAACTCATCTCTTACTTGTGTCATACACATGAACATCTGTCGAAATGCATTATCTACAGTGGGTGATAGTACTAATGAGGTGCTAAATGAAGATGCAGTGGGTGTAGATGTAACGGGAATGGGGAATGGGGGTGGGAAGGTGGATGTTGTGGTGATTGTGGAAAATTGTACGGTGTCTAAATTTGTTTGTGTTGTGAGTGAAATGAGTGATGGTGCAGCGGGTGGTGAGATGTCCATGTCATTGGACGTGCCCAGTGCGGTGACTGCGAATATGGGTGTGTCTGTGGGTGCTTGTGCTGGTGTAAATACGGGATTTACAAAGGTTGAGGAGTAATTTACAGGGGGGCTGGCTGGAGCAGCTTGGTGGAAAGGGGAAATAGGGGTTATAGTGGGTCGGGGAGGTGAGACGGGGGAGAAGGTTAATGGCGGTGGGAATGGGAAGAGGGGTCGTGGAGTTGTGGGGAAGGATGGAAAAGCTGGAGGAAGGAATGGGTTGAACGAAAAGGTGGGTGTGTGAGGGGGTAGACTAGGTCTAATGGGTGCCGGAATTGTGGGCAGGGTGGTCGTAAAGGCGATTTCTGCTACGCCACTGGCGAATGAAGATGTTGGTCTGGGGGAAGGAGGGTGAAGAGGGGAGGCTAGATGGACGGGCGGTGATGGGGGGGCGGTTGGGGTGGTCGGTACTTCAGTGGCTACTGAGGTATGTACAGTTGTAGCGCGGGGTGGGGAATCTACAAGGATGGTTTCTGCTGCCAACGATCTTTCGGGAACGAGGCGCGCCTCCCTGGCTTGTTCTGAAGACTGTGCTCCTGTTGGTACACGAATGTATTCGCTAGGCTTTGAAAGTAGTCGTACCCTGCGGGGGTCAAACTGTGGTAGTGGCTTTCTTTGCAAGTATCTGAGCGCTTCATTGGAGCCTACTGATTTGACTAACTCGCGGAATCCTTTGATGTATGCGTCTTCGAATCCGCCTGTGACAAGTTCCTGTTCTATTATTGTTTGACTCTCTTCCTCTGTCAGGTTTTGGCGAGCCCAAACTTTTTCCATAGTTCTATACAGCTTTTTAATAGCCAGTGTGTAAGCTGCTGCTTCGTAAGTTTCATCTTCATGGGTACTTGTATCACCATGTGTGTCGGTTTGTTGTCCTTGGCCATCTGTCTGCTCATGCTCTTGGGAGTCCTGAGTGCCCTGGCTGGCTTCGTCGTCACCTTCGTCGTCATCGGTTGCTGTCCGTTCATCATCAGAGCTAGACACAATCTGTCCTTATGGCTGATCCCTGGGTGTGGTAGGGTAGCTAGGTCTTTCATATTCTTGAGAAAACAAATGTCCTTCTGAGAACTGGAACTCATTGGAGAATGCATCAGGCATCTCAAAATCAAAAGTTTGGTCCAGTGGCTCTGCTTGTCCTGCTTCCAAATGGGGTATTGGAAAAGAGAAAGCTTCCGCACCAATAGTGGTGGGAAGTTCAGCTGCTGTGGTGATAGGCTCTGTGGTTGTGGCTGCTTGGGGTTCAACAGTACTGGTGGCGCCCTCCGGCGTAACTGGTCTTGATAACCGTATACGAATTGGTGGTACCGTGGGAGTGGCTGTTGTTGGTGACTGCTCTGGAGATGGTTGTGGCGAGGGTGATTCTGGGACTTGTAAGCATGGGATGGTGCCTCTCATCCGCTTTCCGGCTCTGCCTTTGCTAGACTTTCTAGCCTTCTTAGTGGTCCCTTTGAATGCTTTCAGTTCCTCACTTGTCATGGCACGCTCAATCGGTAAGTCATACGCCAAGCACATATATATAATTCTCGTAAGCGCACAACATCCATTGATGAATTTCTTTTGTTCCCATCTATGTTGGGCCAAATAGAGCTGAACAATTATCCAGCTGGCTAGATCAACCGTTTGAGGTCCAGTACATGCTAAGTATAAACCAAACCAGATTCTCTTGTGGGGCATGGTAAAACGATCCTGAGCTGGGAAAGCAAAGTGCTGCATGCATATCCGTAATGGCTTAGAAAGCTCAGGTGTTATAGCAGAAATGTCCTCCCACTTAGTTACGTCACCACGTTTCATCTGCTCGGGGACTAGCCGTTCTCTCTCCGTCGGAGTGTGTGTTCCATGTATTTTGAGAGCTGCACGAATTAAATCTTTGGACAAATAAAACCTTTTGAATGGAGGGTCATTTACCAAGGATGGTAACATGAATGTTCCGGGTAGATCCTTGTTCTCTGAAGCCGTTAAGGTGGTTACCAAGTAAAAACATCTGTAAAAATCAGGTTTAGGCAGAGGGTCACTAAAGTATTCTGTAAATCCCGCTCGTGCCCAAACGTGCGTTAAATCTTGTGTATTCTGTAGTCCTTCAAATTCTCTTGAAAAGAACTAGTACTTGGCCCATGTGCGCAAGTCAAATGCCAAATTGGCCTCAAATATGAAATTAGCGTCTGCTAAGGGTCCTGCTAGGCCTTGAAACCAGTGAGAATTACGATGGATCTTCTCAGTGTATCCTCTAGGAGGGTCGTCTATTGGCATGGGTCCTGGAAAACCTTGAAACTCTGGTGGTTGTACCGTCGGATAAGATTCCGCGAGTAATTCTCCAATATGGGCCATTGGTGTGCTTGGGCCAGCTTCTGGTGGTCCTGCTTCGGTTTGCATGATGACTGACGAGTAAATGGAAAAGATCTGCTACAAACGATTAACACATTAGTATGGAAATTAATTATGATCCCAATAAAGTGAGACCGCAATCCCTTTCCATAACCGATGCGTAACCCGTGTAGCCAAGTGTCGTGAAATGATTGATGCAATGATCTTTTTGCAGAGCTAATGCAGGTCTCTAGACACCTACATGGTTCAGATTATGCATACGTTTCTTGATGAGCTTTTATCATGCATGATGTGGGGTTATGGAGTGTGAATTTATACAAGGTTTGGTTGAGGGTGAATTATTACAAGGGTGGAGTTTAAACGGGATGGGAAAATTGCTAGATAATGAGGTACAAGAAGGCGTCTGAATACGTTTTTGTATCCATTTCTTAAGAGTCCTTGGGTAGGTGGTGTGGTTCTGCTGAGGTACAGAAAGTGGTATCGGGTTTGGTGGTATTGAAGGATGAAAAGATTTTGGAGGGGTATATATTACATGGCTAGAGGGTTGGGCTATAATCCATTGTTTAGGTACCCAAATCTGCATGGGTGTGGGTCTATGGTTAAGGTATTTCTTGGCAATCCAAATCTGTCGAGTATTGGTACTTGTAGAAGAAGATCGAGGGGACTTTGAATGCTGACTCTGCTTTTTTTGAAACTTTGTCCTGTTCTTGTCTGCAGTGTTGCCGATAGGCTGTGGTTGCTGTCCTTTTGGCACCCATATTTGTCTCGTGCCACTTGTTCTATGATTTTGATACTACTGCTGTCTTTGCCTTATCTGGTGGTGTCGTCGGTCTTGGTTCCTCTGTTGTGGTTGATTCCTTCGTGGTTGGGTTTGAGAGGTCCATTGGACGCTCTGCTTTGGAAAAGAAGGGAGATCCAACACTTGCGTGACCTGCCCATTAGGAAGTGATTCTTTCTTTATCTTTAATCTAGGCCAGCCCGCAGCAAGTTTGGAAGGATGAGCACCGCAGGGTGTTGTGCTCATTTGGCCGCTGATGCAACCCACCTGACCGCTGATTGTGTCCATCTGCCCTAGCGGTTGGGTAGCTGCCCCTTCTAGTTTGCAGGAAGCCCCAGGGAAGATCTCCTTTCGTCCTTCTGATTGACAATTGTCTATAGCCAAGCCCGAGTGGGTTGGTGTAGACGTAACGTGATTGATCTGACCTAAGATCTTCCGGTCTTCCATCACATGTATTTCATAGGGTCTAGGGTTACAAACCTCAGACGGAATGCCATTAGGGAAGTCAAGCGGTATCACTCACTTCTGTTCTAAGGTTCCAATCTGTAAGGAGCCTTGTCTAAGATTTAGGTCCACTGAGTGATCGTATAGCCAATCTTGGCCAAGGATTAGGGGTTCTATCAGGTCGTCATCATGGCACACTAGTAGCTTCGCTGTCATGGTCACATCCTTAATGAGGATAGGAAGGTCCACCTCACCCATGCAAGGGGTTTCCATGCCTCCTAGCCCTATGAGGTATGCCTCAATTGGCCGCATTTCTATTCCTGAATCCTTATAATGGGACCATCTAATCGCACTAGTCACAGCACCTGAATCAATTAAAGCCCTGAGCTCTTGGCAAGGGTTGCCGTGCTCTAGCCTAACTGTAATGAATGGTCTCCTGTCCACTATACTAGGATGAGTGGTTGACTTTACTTGACACATAGCCATGGGATATCTGGGTGTAGTTTCCAGATGGTTATAATGTTCTTTCCCTAGTCCTTGTCTTCTTAGCTTCATGCGCTTAATGCGTTCTATAGCTTCTGCCTGAGCTTCAGCTCGTATTCTATTTTCTTTCTCTTTACGCTTCTTTGCCAACGTGAGTCATCTAAGCATATCCTCAGTAAGAGGTTCCTGATATAACCTGACTCTACAGCCACTAATATAATTAGGCATTATGTTTCCTTCTAAGGTGGCTAACTGTACTGCTCCACTTGTCGAGAGTCTGTTAATGATCATAGGTCCATAACCTCGCTTTTCTAACTTCCGTGCGTGTTGTTTTAGCGTATATACTAGAACTAAATCTCCTTCTTTTAGGCCTTTATCTTTCACATGTGCATCAAAATATGCTTTCTGTCGCTTCTTCGCTGCATATATTCCTGCTGCTACCTTTAGCCTGGTTTCTCCTAATCATTCCAAGTCCATTATTCTCGCTGATAATTCATGGCCGGTCCACTGATGTTCTTGTGCAACCTTAAGGGTCGGTATCAAGAAGTCCAAAGGAAGCACAACATTCTGACCAAAAACCATCTGAAAGGGAGTGGCATTGAGTACGGTCTTGTAGGCCACTCGATATGCCCAAACAGCGTGGTGTAACTATTTGTCCCAATCTGAACGTTTGTTGTTCACGAGTTTTGTCAGTACATTACAAAGGATCTTATTAGTGCTTTCAGCCTGACCATTGGCTTGAGGATGATATGGTGCGGATTTCTTGTGAATCACCATAAAATCCTGTAACAAATATTCAATGACTTGGTTTAGAAAGTGAGTTCCGCGATCGCTCACTAACTCTATAGGCAATCCATATCTTGTAAAGACATTTTCAAATAAGAATTTTGCAGTTGTGTGTGCATCATTCTTTTTTGGTGGCTTTTGCCTCTACCCATTTCGTAAGATAATGTGTGGCAACAATAATGTATTCAGCATGTGTACCTTTTGCAGGGGGGTTAATGGGTCCTACAAAGTCTATACCCCACTTAGAAAATGCACGTCCTCCCATCATGGGTTTCAATGGAATTTCATCTCTGCGAGTAGGAAACTGAGTTCTTTGGCACACATCACATCTCTTAACATAGGTATGTGCATCCATGTGAAGAGTGGGCCACCATAATCCTGCAAAGAGGATGGCTTTGATTATCCTATCGGGTCCAAAATGACCTCCTGCAACACCTTGGTGTGCAGTCTCTAGTATGCTCAGATAATCACGTTCATGAACACATTGTCTTAGATATCCATCTCGTCCTCTTTTGTATAGATTATCGCCAATAAGTGAATAGTCTTGAGCTTCCTGCTCCAGACTACGTTGTCGAGCTAAAGTCATTCCTTGAGGGAATGTGTTCGTCCTCAAGTATGTCACTAAGGGTTCACTCCAGTCTGGTGTGAGAGACACGTGATATAATGTAGCATGCTCTACTGGTGGTCTTTCACAACAAACATAGCATTCTTTACACAACTTGTAGACATCTGCTTCCATTGAAGGCCAATATACTCCTAGTCTATGCAGAGTCTATAATGTTCGATGTTTCGAATGATGTTGCTTTAATGCACCTACGTGTGCTAATTGCAACCAATTCGCGTGTTTTGATTCATCTACACAACAAGCAAGAACCTTTTGATTATCTTGTTTATATATGCTTCCTGCTAAGATTTGGTATCTCTGAGACTTGGTAATCTCTCCTTCTTTGATCTTTATCCTAGGGTTCTTGGGTCCGTATGTCAGGATAGGGACTATAGACTTAGCCCATTCTGGTGCTATCTCAAGATTAAACAAATATGCATCTGGTAGATCATCCATTACTCCTTGAGGAGCTTCTCCTGATGTTAATCTGGAAAGGTGGTCAGCTCTAAGATGTGTCTTTCCTTTTCTGACTACTACTTCAAAATCGTACTCCATGAGTAATTGAAACCAACGTATTAGTCGTCCCGTGTTACATGGTTTGTTGACTAGGTACAATAGGGCTTGATGATCTGTAAAGAACTTGAATTTGTTGGCCAACAAGTAATGCCTAAACTTCTTTACTGCGTAGATCATCCCTAATCCTTCTCGTTCCGTCGTGGTGTAATTTCTTTCTGCTGCGTTCAATTGTCTGCTCGCGTAAGCTATGGGGAGATCTATGTTACCTTCACTCGTGGGTTGTGCTAACACACATCCTATGGCGTAATTGGATGCATCCACATGTACATGGAATGGCTGACTCCAATCTGGGGTAGTCAATATAGGTGCTGAGCACAAACGTCGTTTAAGTTCGTTGAATGAATTCTCACATTCTTCTGTCCATTCAAAATTAGTTAAAAGAGAGTACAATGGCTTGGCTATGATTGCATACATGTGTATGAATCTCCTATAATAGCCGCAATGGCCCATAAATGCCTGTACCTCTTTCACATTAGTTGGTCTAGGTAATTCTGCAATTACCTTCACCTTTTCTTCATCCGTAGAGATTCCATTTTTTGACACAATGTGTCCTAGAATTTTGCCTTGTCTGACCATGAACACGCATTTTTCTGGGTTCAAACAAACCTGATATTCTCGACATTTGTCAAATATTTGTCTTAACTCTGGGATATGCATCTGTCTTACATTAGAATGAGCACATATGTCATCAACATAAACTTCCAAACTCTTGCGTAAGAATTCCTTAAAAACATGACACATGAGTCGCTGGAAAGTGGCGGGTGCATTTGTTAAGCCAAATGGCATTACACGAAATGCAAATATGCCCCATTCAGTGGCAAAAGCCGTCTTGTGTTGATCTTCTGGAGCAATGGCTACTTGATTATAGCCTGAAAATCCATCAAGAAAGCTGTAAACTTCCTTGCCCGCAACTCTTTCCAATAGATGTTCTGTGATAGGAAGAGGATAACTGTCTCTAATCGTGGCGGCATTAACTTTTTTAAGGTTAATACACACACGCAATTTTCCATTCTTCTTAGGCACTACCACAATGGGGGATACCCATTCGGTATGCTCAATTTCGTAAATGAATCCTGCTTCGATCAGCCGATCTATCTCCTCTTTAATCTTCGCAGCGTAGTTATCATTGTACGTGTATGGTTTCTGTTTCGTAGGTTTTGCATCTGGAGTCATAGGGATTCTATGAGAACATATATCTGGATCTACTCCTTTCAAATCTTTGTAACTCCAAGCAAACACATCTCTATATTTGCGCAATAGAGCAACTAATTCTTCTTCTTCTTCAGCTGTCAAATCATGCCCTATGTATGTACATTTTTCTTCTTCTCCTTCTATGGCTACTATTATTTTCTTGGTTTTCTCTCGGTTATCATATACTTGTCCGTCATTCGCCTTTCTATTAGGCATTCGTACCATGATCCTTCTATCTTCGATTTCATATTTCTTGAAATTCTCCGGTACTTCAAACAAGGATTCTTCTTTTCCTGACATGGTTTCTTTCTTCTTTCTTTTCTTGCCTTCACTTTTGCTAGTCACTTGAGTGGCTATTCTCACGTCATTCATAACTTCCTTGTGTCTCTGAGGGTGAGTCTCTACTTCGTAGAAATATTCTTCCTCTGATGCAAAGGGTGGGTCCATGATAATTGATTCTAAATCGAAATCGCTTGCATCCTCAAATGCATCAGTGTTAGGTTCACACTCTTCTAAAATTGCATCGCACATGATTGGCTCTATCGTGAGAACTGAAATGTCATAGCCATCCTCGTCACAGTGGGGTGTCCATTGTTCTTCATTGATGGCTACATCCATGGTTGCTAGGATTTCTGCCCAACCATGGGGTTCAAACTCTTCATCAGGGAATACTACAGGTGTGTAAGCTGGATCTTGAAGGGTTCGTGGATGTTGTTCTGCACCTAAGGTCCTTGCTTCTAATCTTTCTTCCTCTTGTTGTGCAACTTTACACATCCATAAATGAGTGTCCTCGTGCAACCAAGAAGGATCTGATTCTAATGAGTGCACGGATTCTGTCTCTACTTGTGTCTTATGGATGGTATTCCATTGTATTGGGGGTACGTCTCTGTGTGAATAGTCTTTAAGATTGACTTTGGTAGTCACTCCTAAATGTTGCAAGTACAACGAATTAGTTCCCCAATCTTGTACAATTTGCAATTGACGCATGAATGGTCGTCCCAATATCATCTCATAAGCATGGTTTTTACTAAAATCACAAATGGCAAAGGTATGCTCAAATTCAACACCACAAGTGGTGAGAGATATTCCTTCTAGTAAGCCTAATGGTTTTTCTATGTGTCCGTCAGCCATTTGTAGCTTCATTCTGGTAGGTTTGAGTGCTGGCTTACCCCAATGTTTCCATAAAGCGGTGGTAGCGATGGCTACTCCGGCTCCTGAATCTAAGATGGCTTTCGTGGTGTAGCCCTGATGGGTTATTGGAAGATAAGTGTTACCTTCCTCTCCTTCGCTTACATCTTCGATCTTTTCCACGGGTATCTCTGGTACCTTATTTTGTGATCCTATTTGTGAGGGAGTAGTAGCAAGCTTGGGGAATTGATTTGCCACATGCTTCCACAATTCTGGTTTTACCTTTAACAACTCCTTTAGAGTGAGATTACACTGTACCTTAGTGTTCTTGATCACTTCTGTGTTTCTAGGGATTACTGATTCTTCATTCCTCACTATTATCGTGGGTGCTCTCATATTAATAGACTTTGCTTCCCAAGGTCCTATGAACTGAGGTAATTCTTGTAAGGAATTAGATTCGAAGCCTGTGTGTTCACTCAGTTGTTCTTCCTCTACATCATCATATATAGAGGGGATGTCTTGGGGAAATTGATCCTGCAAATCATCTATTTCTTGAATAGGAGGATGAGTTCCTTGTCCTTTTCTCCATTTCTCTTCTTGGATTTCTCTCAAAAATTCATGTGAGTACCTATATATCGAAGACAAATTGTCTTGACTTTCTGTATTGGGTACTTGAGACAGGGATGGTGCATTATTTTCCTGTGTCTCTGGGACAATAGGGTTCCTAGGCTGATCCTTTTTCTCTTTGCTTTCAATCAAGTATTCTAGCCTCTCCATTAGTCCCTGAAAGTGTAACTCCGGTTTTGCCATGTTATTCCAATTAAGATATCTAGAGGCTTCGAACAAAGCTTGTGCTAGTTCTACCATCTTCATGCAGAGTTTTGTTCTCTCCATTTCTAGATCAGCTCAAGGGTAGTTCTTACTCATTTCAGCTACTTGAGGTCCCTCTTTTAGTCTAGCCTGATATGCACGAAACATCATGTCTAGATTCTCTGGTATGGGTTCCGCTAAAACTGATCCTGATTTCTGAGCTGGATTCTCTTGATTCAATTCCTGTGAGGTCAATTCTTGGATTTTGGCTCTAGATTCCTTTAAACTTCCTTCCAACTCAGTTATCTTTTTACTCCATTTTCTCTTAATTCTTTCTCTAGAATCTTTCCAAGATTTTGTCTTTTTACTGCTAGATTCGGCAACTTCACTACTTCCGACTACTTTCTCTTGATTAAGCTGTTGGTTCTGTAAGAGCGCCTGGGCTCTTGTTATAGCTTGGATAGGCACATATGTAGGGTTGGATCCATTTGCATTATTTACAATACCTATCACGTTGATTGGTGTCACACTCGAAGCATTAGCTGGGTTCTTAGGACAATCTTTGATTATATGCTCTTTGCCACAATCGGCACAAAAGCCTTGGATGTTATAGTACTGTGATTGTCCTGCTATCGGAGGATGTGGACAATCATTTATGAAATGATCTCCTTGGCACCTAAAGCATGGTCCTCTAGGGCCCTGTGGTCTCTGTTGTCTCAATTGGGGCCGTGGATTTGGGTTTGTGTACATCACATGAGCATAGTCGGGCTCCCAACTAGGTTCCACTGGAGGACTATCATAATGATATGTCTCCACATGTTCTGGTGACTCCGTGTAATATGCGGGTGGACTATCTACATGCGTAGAGTCAAAACTGTTTGAGTTTGGTCACTCTCTGTGATCAAAGGTGAAGAAGGCACTAAGGCCCTACTTAAGTTCTCTTCTGGAGCAGCATATTTGACTGAGATGACATTCGCTGGTGGGGGTGGCTGCTGAGCTAAGATAGGTTGAGGTCTCTGTTGAGCCTGGTATGGGTAGTTCTGAGGAGGCCTATAGTAATAAGGCTGAGCATTTTAATGGCCTTGATACCTACCTGGCTGTGCGTATGCTTGCGGGTAGTTCTGTCTCACAGTCTGTTTGTTGTATGGGCAGTCCTGAGCCATATGATTCGTGTATCTTCTTTCAATGGTACAATATTGGCCACTAGGGTTGGCTTGTGGTTGTGGTGCATTGGGACACACATTTGCCATATGATCACCACCACAGGTGTAACAACGCTTGTTCATTAGTACCCTAGGTTTACTAGAAACTCCTAGTTTCTGGGCCACTTTTTCTGCTAGGTCCTCTATCGAACTAGACAATTTTGTGGATGCTAGAGATGAACAGTCTGAGTCCTTGTAGACCTTTGAGAGTTCCAACTCGTCTCCTAAGTTGTCCTCAATGTCTATACAAATTCTTATACATTGCTCTAGCGTTCTGGGTTCTTTTAGGTACACATAGGAGCGTAGTTTAGAGCTCAACAAGCCATCTAGGAACAATGACACTTGCTTGGCTTGTGAGGGTAGCTCTTGCATTGGACATCGTTCAACATATTGTCTAAACCTACGTCCTGCGAGTCTAACTGTTTCTTGAGGGGTCTGTTTGAAGCTATGAATCAACGACGACGTGTCATGTCTAATCCCACTTTTAGAGAATTCAGTGATGAATGACTCTAAAAAGTGATGGATGTCCCTAAATTGCCTTTGTTGCAATGGTTGGAACCAAGTTAAAGCTGTATTCTTCAACGTTAGTCCAAATGCGTTGTATTGCGTGAACATGTCTTCGACTTGTTCTGCTCTTAGTACTTGTTTGAATTCTGCGACATGGTCATAGGGATCTCCTGTCCCATCAAAGTAATTTTTCATGGATTTCACTAACTGTGTGGGTCTCAGTATTCTTGCGTGTTCACGTGGTCTAGGTAGAGGAAAATCATCTCTACCACCTGGTATTCCATGATCTCTTTGTCTATCCGTTCTATTAGTGTCCGTGGTTGTTCTATCTCTCCCCATGGGATGAGTGAAGCTTACTTCGGGTCTTTCTTTATTTCTCTCTCTTTGATTTCCATGGGCTGATGATGTTCCTGCCCCTTGTTGACTTGTATTCATGTTCGTTCTAGATGGAGGGAATACCAATTCACCTCTCCATGTGTATGTGTTTTTAGCGTGGTCAGGCACCACAAAGACTCTTTCTGAAGTCTCATCCAGGTATACAACCTTTCCAGGTGTATCCGGGTCCTTGAACTCGTATATCGTGATGATACCTACCTCACTAAGTAGTTCTGTCTTGTATCTCCAAAAGGCTTCATCAGTTTCTTTATTTACAAACAACTCTATGCTTCTGTTGTCCTGGGGGATCCATTCCGGGATTAGTACTCGTGTCAGTACAGATTTCCCTCTAGGTGTTCTAGGCTCTTCTAGAGGTTCTTTTCCTTGAGATTTAGTTTCCCTCTCTAGCTGAATTACGCCAAACTCATTCGTATTGTTTGGCTGTGTACTTAAGATGTACCTCGTTCCTTCCTTGTCTATGTACGCGTCTCTATCAAATTTCACCACTGGACGTTCCAATCCAATGGATTGATCGGGGTTGTGCATTTGCACCACTTGCCTTCGCAAACCATCCTCATAGATGCGAGCACCTAATCGGTTGGTTCGGAGAAACTCTAGTTGAGTCCTATAGGGTCCTTCTGGTTTTTCTAAATAGGCTACATTCGACCCTACTTCTGGTCTTTCTGTGCTAAATGCCATTTCTGATCTGCTGGTGTCTGAGCTCTCGTAGGGGTAATTACTATTCAATTGCTGAGCCCACGATCGAGCAGTAGTTCTTACACTTGCCTATGATGATCTAAGGCTTCGTCGGTCTGACTTACCTATATGTTTGCCCGATCTAAGGTTCATTAATTTCCTTCCTTGCACACTCAGTACACGCTCAGATCGTCAATGATTCTTTGTTATTACTATCTTGACTCTTTTTTAGATTTCTTTAGATTCTTGTCTTAACGTATGTGTCAGGAATTCGACTTTCCGTGGTAATTTGAGTTCTCGTTCCGTCAGACTTATGTTCTTTCCTTTAGGTTTTCGTGTCACACACCTTTACTTTTGTCTTGGACTTGATAAACTTAATTCTCTTGAACTTGAGGCGTTCCTATCGTCTTGAATCCACAATGCTACCGTTTATCCTAAGCTAAGAATTGACTGAGGGGGTTGAGTAATCTTCCAACCTCGAGTCAGCTTTTCTGGTTGCTCTAATGCCCAAGAAGCCGCGCTTCCCAAGCTTTATGCCCTTCACAGCCTTGCCTTGGTTGCCTTTGATTGTCCTTGCTAGACCTGGAAAAATCCAAGATTAGACCAATTCACAATTGGATGATCAAGAACTTGAGTATATACACCTTTTAAGTCCCTTCCCTTTTGTCCAACTTTTCAATGTTTGCCCCCTGGCTTCCTACTCTCAAACTAGGTCAACCTCAAAATAGCTTATCTAAAAATAGATGTATTCTTTAAGAAAAAAACAGTTGAGGTCACGTACTACTCGTCAAGAGCTTTCTAATGAGCTATTAAGCTCAAAAAACGGACTTCGGGTGAAAAAGTTATGACCGTTCAGGCCCTGGGGGGTAAAAACTGACAAATAGGTTTTTCTCCAAATATGAGCTAAGGGGTCTCCTATGAGTATAATCACCCAAAAATTTCCCAAAAATATCCCCAAAATTGGCCAAAAAATGAAACCCTAAAATTTGCAATGGGGGTGCACAATCGCGATGGTCTGGGACCGTCGCGATGGTCCAGGCGAACCGTCGCGATGGCGTGAAAGTGAACCGTCGCGATGGTCCAAAAGTGAGCAATCGCGATGGCGTGATAGTGGACCGTCGCGATGGTTTGAGTGGGAACCGTCGCGATGGCGTGATATAGCGGACAATCGCGATGGCGTCAGTCAACGGTCAACGGTGAACCGTCGCGATGGTCCAAAGTGAACCGTCGCGATGGTCACAAATGCGATGGCTTGAGACAATCGCGATGGTCTGAAATTTGAGTCGTCGCGATGGTCTGAGGGTATCGTCGCGATGGCGTGAGATGCGAGCCGTCGCGATGGTCTAGCTTGCCACGTGGCACCGTCGGCGCGATGGCGTGAGCCAATCGCGATGGTGTGGGGTCAACCAAACAGTCACGATGGTCCGCGAACCGTCGCGATGGTCTGGCCGAGCCGTCGCGATGGCGTGAGCCTATCGCGATGGTGTGACACAATCGCGATGGTCTGAGACCGTCGCAATGGTCCACCAAAATATGATTTTTTGATATGTAGCTATGGATTCGTGTGTGCGCTTGTGTCGCCTATACGCCTGTGTGGTCGCTTACCAAAAATTCCGCACTTCGCAGACCATCGCGATGGTCTGACACAGACGGAAATCTCTGATAGAAAGTGAAGTTTTTACCTTTTCCAAGCTTTCCTGATGCACTGGAGCACTGTACCTGCAAGAAAACTCAAGAAAACAAAAGCACATGCAAGCACAAAAGCTCTCTCTCACTCTCTTGCATGCACAAATGAGGGGAAATGAGGAGAATGGGTAGATATGGTGAATTTTCTGATTTTTTTTAGAGATGAAGATGATGATGCGGTGATGAAGATGGAGTGTGGGGGAGGTGAAAAACACTAAAAACTAAGTAAAAACAACAACAAAAACTGAAATTTTTACCTTCCAACGCCACTTCTTGCTATACTCTTACCATCACACATCCGTCCTAGACTCGATCCCCGGCAACGGCGCCAAATTTGGTGTTGCTCTAGCACAATGGTGAGAACCACGTTAAGAAGCTCCACCTCCTTAATGTCAATCCGCGGAAGAGATAGGAGTGATATGAAGATCGTGAATGTGAGATGAAGTGAGAGTGAAGGTGAGAAGCATAGAAATGCACACACACATACACACACACTACGAAGAGACAAGCAAGACACAATGGAAGGTGAGAAATCAACTCTATTACTCAAGAACACTATTACAAGCTCAAAAGAACTCTAACCTCAAACAAGCTAACCCCAAAAATGAGCTCTCTAGCTCTTTTTATAGTTTCTAGACTAGTTTTGACCGGTTTCACATCTAGTGACCGGCATAGTTAAAATTTAGGTCCTAGACGCTATTTGGAAGGGTAAACCGTGTCTAAAAATAACGAAAATTGATACGCTCATTCTACCTAAGCTCCTCAAGCTCGAGGACTCCTCGGCTTGCACAAAATGGAGCTAGAAATTAAGAAAAGGGTTTTTCTATGTTACATATGTTACAATAGTGATAAAAATCATTGTTGGAGGTTTTTGGAAAGTATTTGAAAACATAATTCTTTGAAAAAAGATTCCACTGGCTCACTGCTCCGTCGTTACATGCTTCCGCGTCTTCTATGCCTCTGGCTGCTTCCAACAAAAGCCTTTGTCCTGCAAGAATGAAACAAGCCTGAAATTCCAAGCTCTTGGAGCTTGCTTGAGACCATACAATGCTTTGTTAAGTTTACACACATAATCAGGATAAACTTGATTCTCAAAACCAGGTGGTTGTGCCATATATACCTCTTCAGTTATCCAACCATTCAAGAATGCATTCTTTACATCTAGTTGAAGTATCTTCCAATTCTTGGAAGAGGCAATACTAAGCAAAACCCTAATAGTAGGCATCTTTGCCACAGGAGAGAAGGTCTCCTCATAATGAATTCCCTGAGTTTGTGCAAAGCCTTTTGCTACAAGCCTTGCCTTATACCTGTTAATGGAACCATCAAAATTCTTCTTGAGTTTATAGACCCATCTTGAGCCTATTACCTTCATGGATGAAGTCTTGGGCACCAAATCCCAAGTGTTGTTTTCCTCAAGTGCTTCAATCTCTTCCTTCATTGCATGCTTCCATTCTGATTTTGCTTTGGCCTCTTCAAAGGATGATGGCTCCTCTTGGTTTATGTCCTGTGCTATGTAGATAGAATGTTTAGTTACTAATGAGTGTCAAACCCATACCTTTCTAGTTTTTTCTTTTCCCTCATAGATCTTCTTAGTCCATGATGTGATGATTGTGCCTCATGTCCAAGTTCTTGCAATTTTTCTTTACCTTTAGACTTCCATGCTTTGATCTTTTCCATCTGAGATTCTTCATCATCCTCTGAGGTGTCTTGTTCTTCAATCTTTGGTTGTTCTCTACCAAGCTTTGGAAAATCTTCTTCAAGATCATATGGTAAATTGACCTTCCTGCATGAATCTTCATACCATGAATTGTTTTCATAAAAAACTACATCTCTACTTACCAAGAATCCTTTGTTGGTAGGGTTGTATAACTTGTAGCCCTTTTGATTGTTGTCATATCCAATAAATACACACCTTTCTGCCTTTGGATCCATCTTGCCTCTAACCTGTGAAGGAACATGAGCGAAAGCAATACATCCAAAAATTTTACAATGATCTAAGCTTGGTCTTCTTCCGTTCCAAGCCTCATATGGAGTCATCCCATCAAGGGATTTTGAAGGCAACCTGTTAATCAAGTAAGTTGCTGTAGATACAGCCTCAGCCCATAGATAATTAGGTAAATGCTTTTCATTTAACATGGACCTTGAAGCTTCAACAATTATCCTATTCCTCCTTTCTGCCACTCCATTTTGCTCAAGAGTGTACCTTGTAGTTACCTCTCTTTTGATTCCTCTTTCTTGAAGAAAAAAATCAAATTTATGGAAGAAGTATTCTCCCCCTCCATCTGACCTTATCCTTTTTAGTGATTTACCTGTTTGATTCTCCACAAGAGCCAAATATCTTTTGAAACATGAAAAAACTTCATCTTTGTGTTTCATAAAGAATAGGATAGTCCATCTGCTGCAATCATCAATAAAGGAGACATAATACCTTGATCCAGATATTGAAGCTTCCTTGCTAGGTCCCCATACATCTGTATGAACCAACTCCAAGAGTTCTCCATGCATATAACCTTTCTTCATGAATGGTAACCTATGAGACATGCACTACACTTATAAATCATATGTTTTTTTGACAAGTTAGGGAGTCCAAGTACACTTTGGTCCTTGCAAATTTGCTTTAATGACCTTTCACCAATATGTGCTAACCTTTTGTGCCATACTTCCAATTCTGTGAGTGTCTGACTACCATAATTAAAGAGAGCAATGTTTCTAGTGTCTTGTAATTCAAATGTGAACAATCTACCTGTCTTTCACCTTTTGTAATCTTCTGAATCCTTGACTTGGATCTTCAACAAATGCACCTACTTTTGTGAACCTGACTTGCAACCCTTTCTCTACTATCTACCCAACACTTATCAAATTCTTTGTAATGTTAGGGACATAGAGTACCTTACTGAGTAGGTTGATGTTTCCATCAGGTGCTTTGACATTGCCTATTTTCTCCACAAGGTGTCTTGTATCATCTCCTATTTGTACCTCATGCTTATTCCTTGGATCTTCTAAATCTGATAGGAGTGCCACATTTCCTGCCACATGATTTGAACAACTTGAATCTATGTAGAAAACATGCTCATCAGATTTAGCTTGTGGCATAGCCATGTTCATGATCAATAATGAATCCTCTTTGTTTGAGTCTTCTGTGTAGTTATTGTAGTCTCTCCTTCCTTTGTAGCCTCCTTGATAGTTTGAATGATTGTAGTTGTTGTAGCTGCTATGATAATTGTTGAACCTTCCTCTTGAGTAGCCATAACTTCCTCTATTGTATCCTCTTCCTCTTTGATTCCTGGAATTCCTAAAGCAATTTTCAGTTGTATGATTAGTTAGTCCACAAATAGAACATGGGTTGGAAACTTGGGATCTCCCCCTGCCTTGCCTACCTCCTCTTCCTCTACCTCTGCCATGTCTTCCTCTACTTGCATAGTTAGCTTGATATGTACCTGCTGCATCATCCACTTTCTTTGCCTTTCCTTTGTTATCTTTGGACTTGCTTTTATCAGTGTATAAAGCTGAAGATTGATTACCTTTAGAGCTTTCTCAAATTTTGATAAGCTTTGCCTCTTGAGTAAGTAGTTGTCCAATGAGTGTATTGAAATCAGGTACATGCATATCCATGTACAAATCCATAGCTGTGGTGAATGCTTCCTACTTATCATGTGCCTTCAAGCCATTGATGACCTGCCTTACAATTTGCTCTTCATCTATTACCTCTCCAATGCTTCCCAACTGATCTACTATGTCCTTGAGGTTTGTGACAAAATCAGTCACATTTTGTTTGGGAGCCTTCTTGAGAGTTGTGAAATCCAGCCATAGTTGATGCTTCCTAGCTTTGCTACTTGAAGAGAAGAAGGCTTCAAGTGCATCCCACACTTCCTGAGATGTCTTACAACTTCTAATGTGAGGCAACAAAAAATCTAAGATAGAGTTGAGGAGATAAGACCTTGCAAGTGCATCCTTGGAGCACCGTGTGCTCAATCTTTCTTGCTCTTCTTGTGTTGGTTGACTTTTGTTCCTGAAACTTGACATTACTTCATCTCCAGCCACATAACCATATAAACTTCTACCTTGGAGATAAGCTTCCATCCTTAATGACCAAGCTGAGTAATTACCTCTATCCAATTTATCAATTGATGAAGGAAATCCATCTGCCATGTTGTCCAACCTTGCTCTGATACCACTGTGAAGAGATGGATAGGTATGTGCTTGAAGATGAAGAGGTGTTGCAAAATCCTTGATCTACACCAGCCAAATGAACTCCAGGAGTATATGGTGGGCCCTTATAGCTTTCCAATGGATGTATTAGACACCCTATGTACCTTGGAAGATCACTCTCAAAAGGATAGATCAAAACAGATAAGTTGGAGTTAGCTCAGAGGTGAAGAACTTTCTATTTTGGTTCATACACCTGTCTAGTGTTTTGCATAATTCTCTGAGCACAGTAGTAAATAGCTTAATTCCTTTTGGGGAATCTATTTAACTTAAAGAGCTAACTTTCAAGAGTAATCTAATAAAAAATAATGAACCACACACTGAGAATGATGTTTAACAAGTGATGACATCATCCCGATTTTCACGGGCTGCTATAGTAATGAGACCAGTGAGCACAAAAATGGACATAACTCAAGATTTAAGAATCAAATGATTATGAAAATTTTTACGTCTATACTAGACAGTATGATGAATCACACAAGCTTTAAAGCATTGAATTTGAGTAAGTACACACTGAGAAACAACTCTGACAAAATGAATAAAAAAGTTGGGTACCTGACAGAGAAGTGAAAATGAACAGACAGGGTTGACCTTAACTGAACATAAATGAAGATTGAAACACCCAAATGAAATGAAAATGGGTGAGAATATAGTAGACTTATAGAGCTAACTTTGACAAGTTAGATTACTGAAAATGATGCACCAAGCGCAGAGAAACCATCTCTGCAATCTGATTGAGAAAAACTGAGAGATATGACAGTGAGTAGTACACTTCACAAGAACATGGAAATATGAACTCAAATGATCATGAAAATGAAAGTATATTGATTGTACAATACAATGGAGTTACTGATACATATGTGTGCCTTGTAATCACACCTTGATATGGCATAAAGCTCAGCTCTTGGAGGTCTTCACATAACCACGACTAAGACTACCATGTATTTATAGTTGATCTTGGGAGGCTAACTTCCCTCAATCACTCTCCAATCAATTAGTGATTGATTTGATTTTCTATCTACCAAAAATCATGAATTCGTGGCTCCTCTTTCCTTTTTTGATCAAGTGGACTCAACCACTTAAGATTCTTTCACTTTTACATTAAGTAAAGTCTTCAAAAGTTACAAGAGGTAGTTCACAAGTGAACTTTACATAGTTTTCATTTTAAAGCTTCTTTTATGACTTTGTGGGACTCAAGCCAATACTTAGGCTTGTCATAGACTTGCTCCAACATAATATCCATTATGAAGAGCTGATTGCTACCTTCAGTAGAATGAATTTTTGTCCATCCTTCTTCATCCACAACATTTGATAATGGTGTGAGATGAACTAGCACATTACAGAAGATTCTCACATTCTCCTTGTGGCCCATCTCTACAGTAGGAGATTCTCACTCTCCTAAACAGTAGAATTCCCAATGAAAGTGCATGCCATCTTGAAGTCAGGAGGGATGTCACAAACATTGGACTTCACATTTTTTGGGATCCATTCAACAAAATAAGAAAAGTTCTTGTTCTTGCACATTTATCATCTACTCATCGACTTCCTTGGTACTCATTTTCCATTTGAATATAGCAGATGTTGTCAAATACCATCCATGATGCAGATCAACTACACACATCATGTTTTTACCATCCCACATTTGCTGAGTAAGTCTAGAATAGTGAGTGCATGATAATGCTGCGCGCAATGAGAAGTTATGGAGGCAAATCCAAACCATGAAGTGGAGGTGAGGGAATCAAATTAGGTTTACAACAAGTTTGCATACGTTAGATTTTAATTGTCTTGAGAACTTAAGGTCGCAAGTTACACCACTCATTGTCGCAGATATGAGATGATTCAGGTCACCAAATCTAGGAGTCCCAAACTTCAAAGTGTGGAAGAAAATGTCATATAATGCTTCGTCGTCCAACACCATACACTCGTCAACACCCTCCACGAGCTCGTGGACTGACAATGTGGCATTCCAAGGCTCTACAACAATGTCCGACACTTTAGGATAAGGGAACATAAAAAATGTTAGCATCATCCTATGTGGATATTCTTCTTTAATTTTGGAGATTGGAGGAATTCCCATGCCAAATCCGATACCACCATTGAGATAAGGAAAATCTTGAAAACATTGGAGACAGTCACAATTCTCAACTTCCTTTTGTAGAACATCAAGGAAAACATCAATAAGCTCTACACCTTTGGTATAGTGACCCTCGGCCCAATTGTTTTTAGCATCTAACTATCCAAAGATGAAGTTGTCTCTAGGTGTGATATGCTTGGCACTACCGAATCAAATACCTACCTGCCTGCTATAAGCTAACACTCAAAGAAATGTTCACAATGGGGTTTGGGAGTACCATTCCGAAGTATTTATCAACAAGCCCATGCATCTTTTACAACTCTTTGTGTATGAGAAAATGGTCTATTCAATGCACTACAAACTCCCACCCCAAGACAAGCCTTAGGCCATTGATTGGGAAAAGCTAGAAGCTGATACAACAGGAGGCCTAAGGATTACACAACATACCCTTGCCCAGGATCTCTTGCAGAATTACATCACTCAATACCTACAACAAGGATCTATTGGGGACAACATATGTAAGAGGGAGGGGGGAGTTAGCAGTGACACTAATAGTTGCCATAGGCATCAATGCGGAGAAAGCATGTAGAAGGAGATGCATGAAGATTGGGGGACTTGATCCATTCATTTTCAAAAAGATTGTTTCATTATAACTGATCAAACTCTCAACAGTGATTATAATCACTACTTGTGTAATGTATGTAACATAGAAAACCCAATTTGGTCACAAGCCACTCCATTTTGTGCAAGCCAAGGAGTCCTCGAGCTTGAGGAGCCTAGATAGATCACTCATACCAAGTTTCATAATTTTTGGACTTCATTTGAACCTCCCAATAAGTTTTAGGGCCAATTTTTTAACTACGCTAGACCTTAGGTTTGAAACCATTCAGAACTAGTCAAAAACCTATAAAAAGATATAAAGAGCCTATTTTTGGAGGCTCGAAGAAGTTGGATTGTTAGTTAGTGAGAGCAAGGAGCTTTGTAGGAGTTATTCGAGTAATGCTAGAGTTTTATCGCTTTCCATTGTGTCTCCTCTTGCCTCTACCTTGTGTGTGTATGTGTGTGTGCATTCATGCGCTTCTCACCTTCACCTTCACACATATCACTCATTCACAATCTTCATATCATCCTACCTCTTCCATGCATTGACAATTATGGAGGTGGAGCTTCTTGACACGGTACTTGCCATTGTCTAGAACAACACCAAATTTAGCGCCATTGTTGGGGATGCGATCTCTTGTCACTTATGTGATGGTTTATGGCATGAAAATGACATGTACGCTAGCTTTTCATGATGTTTTTTTATTTATTCGTTTCTGCTCTTGTGAGCATTTGCGACTTTCCAGATTTACAAAAATTATCAAGATGAACCATTTTTTGTATGATGAGGCTCCCCTCCTAGGTGATTAGTCTACCATGCATGGTGATTCTTCAAGTTATGACTAGAATAGGAGTATTTTTTTTTCAAATAATTAGTTAATTATGTTGATTATGTTTTTGATTTCATTGATTATTTCTCTAATGATGTGTAACTAAGTTTTGTCATGGGGTTTTTTTACAAGTTTCAATGGATTTTTTTGCTCATCATCTTCATCTCCTCTATAAGATGATCGCCTACATCACTAGATGATTACCAACATCACTTCCATTCCAAAAGCTTAGGTTTCATCACCTTTCTACCATTGTCGTCTTGAGTTCCTCATTGAAAATGCAAAATGATAGTTAGTGTCCCTTAGTCCGAATCCTCAAGTTAGGATGAGCGAGATGAGGCATGTTGTTGTCTGCTCAGTCAATGCCTTGTCTGCTTCCACAATTGGCTCCTTGGCTCCCTTTTCGCATGTGTGTCAGGAAAGCCTGCAAAGCAATTGTATACTCATTAGTTCGTGCTGCAAAAAAAGTCATGGGAGCATGAAACTTTTTATCCAAGAGCTTGACATAGCCTGTTGATCTCAGATCTCCCTCCTTTGGTCCATATCTATATGTAGAGCAGCACTCTATTCTCTATTCACCTACAAAAATTCAAGAGATGCTACAAGTCTAGAGACGCTAGAGTGATAACCAAATTGGGGCCAATTTCTAGGAGGTTGTGTGCACAGAACATGGGATTGACATCATGGGTACATATAGTGGAGACTCTAACATTCAGATCGAACGAGCTAATGAGTACTACAATGATGCAAGCTCTAGCCGATAGATGTTATAGGCTGTCTTGATGGACTTGGAGCCAGGTACCATGGATAGTGTCTGCATGGGTCATTATGGTCAAATATTTTAGCTACATGGTACTCATGTCATAGACTAAATCTTCATTGCCATGGTCAAATCTTCGGGGGGTGCACATATGCATCGGAAGACTTTGAATGTTGTCTGCATAAGATAAAAAATTCTTATGGCCATCTGAGCTGCCACACCTGCCATTTTTGTACCTTAATTATGAAAGCTATCCAAGATCGAAGACGAGGCATTGGACTATAGCATGGATTATACTTGAGGTGTAGAGGGGTATTGGTCCATGTATACATCATCTTTAGGTACTCTTGTAGTAACTCTTTCCTCTAATTAGGATGAAAAATGGTCCCTCGTTGAGCATTGGGTAGCAGCTCCGCTGGTTCAAACTTTGTGGTGTGGGTCCGCTTCTTTCTCATGAATTTCTCAATGGCTAAATTATACTCCACCATGTACATATAATATGGTTTGTATTGTAATTCATTATGGAAATATACCATCCCAATGCAAATTCTATGAAATATGGAGATGGAAGGATGGCCTCTTCAATGGTTGCCATGACCTCTAATTATGCTTTGACATGGACAGAGTGCGATTTGCATAATCCTTTGATGGTTTTCATTCATGCAGGTGTAGGAAATTTGAAGGTGTCCTGATCTTCGTCCATAACACGACCACAAATTGCACATTGAGGTTCATATTCTTCCTCAAAGGTGGGTTCAAGTGGAATGGTCACAATTTCTTTGGCCTTTGGTATATCGGGTGGGGAGTTAGGTTGGGGGATCACTAATTGATCTGATATTTGAGTTTGAAGTTCTAAGACACGTGCCCTTAAGGTATTTAATTCCTCTAGGAGTTTCAATGGTGTGACTAATTGTGTGGTAGATTAGGTGGCAGGTTCTCTGAGTTGAAAAGTGGCATTATCCTTTTTGAGTGTCTCGCATTCCTTGGTCAATTTTTCATAACCTTCAAGAAGTCATGCATGGTCATCCAATAACATTTGCATGGTCTCCAAGGGATCTGCCTTGAAGTGGTTGGGACTGATAGGTTCCTTTGGGTGGTCCTATGCGGTTTCAAAATTCTTGTTGATATATTTAGGTAGTGATATGTGTGATCACACTAGGACCATCGGCGTCAGGTCGTGGAGATGCTCGGATGGTGGATCAAGTCCTCCACCAAAATCGATCGGCACACATAGAGTGTCTGTAGCGGACTCAAGCTTAAGGACCATAAGGACACGTTGCTCTATATCTCGCAATAGCTTCCTGATAGGATGGTAAAATCAATGATTCTTCGGTTATCTGTTTTTTAACTACCTCCTCTACTTCGGTTTCTATTGGCTTCGGATGAGTATGTCTATTTAGAGGTGGCGGAAATAAGGTTTCACTATTATGCGGTTCAGGAGATGATGGAAAATAAAGTTAAGAACTTAGTTAAAGAATGATCATAGGATATGGAAACTAAGGATTCTGAAGTAATTTGATCTTTAATAACTTCTTCTATTATTACTTCTATAGACTCAGTTCTAGTATCAATGTTATCAAAACAACTATGCTCAGACTCATTGGATAGCTCAGAAGACATCAAAGAAATCAATGGAATATGATATTAATGCTAAATCTACTTGAACAATTGAGTTGATAAAGCTAATGAATTAAATCAACTCTTCTAATACAAATGTAAGGTTTAAATGATAGGATAAATGTCTAAAACAAATGGATAAATGGCTAAATGAAAATATAAGGTAGATGGAATGTCTTCAATCTGTCACTTCAGGGATCTTCACTTCAATTTCTCTTTAATTCTTCAATGTTTGTCTATAAAAAAACATTAGGCACATAAGTAAAGTTACAAGAATTCAATGAGAAATATAAATAAATTTTCAAAACATAAATCACATATACATTTAACATTCTCATACACATGCATATGTTCATGCAAATGATTTAATTCTCATAAACATACACATGTATTATAACTTACCTTTGTCATGCATATGTTCTCACAATCAATCATTCTTATGCATTTATCATCATGCAATAATTGTACATAAGTAAACATTGTGCTTCAATCCATATACATGCATTTTCACATACGCTAACATAAACTCATTCATATGCACATGCTTACCAATAGGTAATACATACTAGTTCATACATACATACACTTATCTTATGCTCATGCATGCATATATACATTTAATATGAGTATGCTCACATTTCAATCTTACTTCTGAATGCATATAATCATGCACATGCATTAACAATAATTGGTATACACTAACACTCTTTAGCTCATGTATGCATATATACAATTAATATGAATATGCTCACATTTCAGTCTTACTTTTGAATGCATATAATCATGCACATGTATTAACAATTATTGGTATACACTAACACTCTTTAGCTCATGTATGCATGCACACATGCATTTACTACATACACTCATGTATATACTCATGCTAACACTCACTGTAATGCATGCATATGCATATGCTAACATAAACTAATACTAACATTTAATGCTCACTTAACTAATTATACTTGCATTCCTACTCGTTCATGCATTTCAACATGCATATACTATTACACACTCACACATATTAGCTCTCATGATTATGCAAATGCACATTCATGTTAACACTTAGATGCATTTATGCACATGCTTACTTTCATATACTAATACATACTTGCAAAATTAGACTTAAGCTAACCCCAACATATGCATCATAAAATTGATATTCATGCTAACTTATATTCTAATCTTCAATTATGAAAATACATATCTCTAATATGGATAACCATACACTTTCATACATCAAGAATCATATGCTATAACTTATTACAAATAAGCCCATATGCACTTATTCACATGCATTTAAAACATTCATTCATTTATAAACTATAAAATTTATTACATAGAAAATAAATTAATTAACTACTAGTAAAGTTAACCATTCATTCTCTCTCTCTCTCTAATCCGATCTCTATATATCTATCTCTCCCTTCCTCTCTATCTCTCTCTCTCTCTCTCTTTCTCTCTCTCTCTCTCCCCTAACTCTCTCTCTCTCTCTCTCTCTCTCTCTCTCTCTCTCTCTGTGCATGCGCTATGCATCTGCAACGTCGTGGAGGGAGTTAGAGGGAAGAAAAAAACATTTTCTTTTTTATTTTTGTTTTAATATAAGTCACACTCTCTCTCTACAATGCACGCCTGCCAGGCCACCGCCAGGACTCTCCTATCTCTCTCTCTCTCTAGGAAGATCAAAAGAAAATAAAATTTCTTTCTCTCTGAACATGACTAACGACAAATCTCTGCAGTAGGCATCAACAATCACATGTAATTGACACCTGCAGCTGCCAAAAATCTCCTCTCCACGCATTTCAACATTCCCTCTCTTCAATTGATGCAGGCATCAAAATTTCATCAGGGGACAGTCGCTTTCTCTCTAAATATATGCTACAACACCATCTCTCTGTCACTTTCACTTGCCATCTCTCTCTCCATATGCGCAGAGTTCAGCCACTCCACAACAGCGAGGAAGAGAACATCTCCCATTCTCTCTCTCTACATCACGTGCATGTGCAGTCGCGAGGAGGGAAAAAGAAGGAGGAACAAACTCTCTCTTTCTGTAAGACTACCAAAAGTCTAGCAACAAAGGAATCTTTTCTCTCAGAATACGTTCAACAGCTAATTCTCTTCTATTCATTAAGAGCAAGAGGTGAAGGAAGAACAATTGAGTACTTGTAAAAAAACATTAGAAACTTTGAAGCACAACACACACATATATATACACACTCAGCGACCTGTATATACCACTCCTCTTGAATTTCCCTTTATTTAACATCCACACTTTAGCCCACAGTTATCCACCACAATTTTATTTAACTTTTCTCTCACAACCATACTTTAAAATACCCTCACACACACCATCCTTTCTACCATTCACTTTATCCACTTTAAGTGCTTAAATTACTCACTCCACTCTTTCACTTCACTTTAATTACACATCTTCCATACACCATCCTTTAAACATACACATATACACACAATTCATTATTTATCTATTTAATTTATGATTTTAATTTAATTATCCTTAATTTTTCATAATTTAATAATTCATTTAATTTAAGCTTACCTTAAGATTTTAATTAATTAAATACTTTAGTATTTATATTCACACACATAATTAAATTAACTAATTAAATCATATTTTAATTTTTAATAAATCAATGCTCAATTTGTAGATTAATTTAATTAAATACCTAATATTTTTACCCTTAAAACTCACTAAAACCCTTAAAAACCTACTTGAAACCCATCAAAAACCCATTGAAACCCTTTGGAAACCTAGCTTTAACCCTGACACTAACCAAGAATTAATGTTCTTAACTTAAATACACAGAAATTAATGTAAACATAGGATTAATACCCATGTTTCTTGCTTGTATGAATACAAAATCTCATTAAATGTGTAATTAGCGTAAACCCTAACATGAGCACATTTTCTTCTTCATCAATTGTACCTGTAAACACTTTCAAAATGATTGATTCCCACCAAATCAGCTGAACAACAGTGCTATAAAAAAGGTTTAGAATTCACCAATAAAATATTTTAATTTTTCTGATCATCAATTGGAAGATGCAAATCTTTCCGACATCCACCGCCACCAAACCTGCACATCGTCCTGATGGGCCAACTTGCAGATTAAGAGAAACAACATTTTCAATCTTTCATGCATATGAAGTTTATTTAAATTCAATCTAGTAATGAAAACATATTAAATTATAAAGCTAAACTATCAACCAGTTCGGTCAACAAAACATTAATCTATATTTCATCCATTTATAAGCTTTGCCAAGATTAGTATGAAACACAATTCATCTTCATTCATTCAAATGCAGGTTTCATCATATACATGCATTCACATATGAGCAATCAAACATGCCAAAGAAATCTACTAAATCTACTCGTACAGACATCCGCCTTGTTTGCCCAATTTTAATCACTAGATGTGTTTTCCACAACTAGTTTTCTTCATACAAAGATGATGTAAATCTTCATGTTGATAATAAGTGTAAATACCTTTTTGGGGTGAAAGAAGGAATAACTTCCATATCAATATTCTTTCTCTTTTTTATCTCTCTTTTTTTTCTATATTTTTTTTTCTATTTGTTTTTTACATTCGCTCTTTTTTGTTTTGAAGGGGAAAGGCTTAACCCCTTAATCTGAGCTAAGGATCTAAATGCATGTACAAGAAAGACCTAGGTTTTCACAGACAAGGATCATGCATCAATATGCTCCTACACATATACAACTACTTTCATTATCTGAAATGAACTACAAATCCTTCTATTCATCACAAATCTCACTCAATCTATAAATTTAGAAATATAAATCATGCCTATTTTCGTAGTATGGTTAAATAGATTCCTTTATAAAATAATAAACTTCATCCCTGACCTTATAATTTAATTTTATATGAATGCAAATAAAATACATAAATCAAAATATAAGTAAATTTTAAGACATAGAAAATACAACCTAAAATCAACTTCATCTTCATTTTAAATTCATCTTTAAACCTATAATTTGATCTTCAAAGACCTGTTGAAAATAAAACATCAACAGCTAGACATACAAAATTACTTAGATTCAAAACCAAATATTCTTCTTCTTTCCTGCAAAAGAAAATCACATTAAAGAAATTCATCCATACATAAATTAGTCATTCTCTTCATCATACATTACTTCATAAGTTTCATCATCTCTTTGCTTGAATAAATTAATTCTTTTACCCACAATTAAGTTCTTAAGAGGAGTACCATCTAATTCGCGTAAGGCATACATTCCATTATCATAAACTTTAATCACCACATAAGGTCCAAACCAACGCCATTTTAGTTTCCTATACCGAGAATCAAACCTACTATCATAAATTAAAACCCAATCATTAATTTGTATTAGCTTTGGCCTTAATCTATGTGATTTATCAAAATATTTCTTGTTCTAAGTCGAGAAACTTTTAATTTAACTATAGATTCTTCTAATCTTTCATTCCCTTGCTCAAGTTGCTGAATTCTTAGAGCTAATAAATCTTCAGTAGATAGATTAACTTCCCATGGAAGAGTAGTCCAAGTAAGGATTTGAGTGTGCAGAGGAAAAATTGGTTTCTAGCAGTACATCAACTCTGCCAGCATATACCCTATCGTTCTAGTGCAAGTTATTCTATCAGCCCACAATGCAAATGGCATAAATTTTGGCCAATTCTTAAGTTCTCCATTGCAAGCTTTAGAAATCGCTTAATAATAGGAGAATGCCATCTTTCTATCTTTTCATTAGCTTCAGGGTTATTATAAGCAATGGTAAGAGCTAAACGAATTCCATGACCAAATCGTGAAATGACATCTTCAAGAAGAAATTTACATACATTAAAAGTTGTCTTAGACCTTAGGGCCCAGCCTTCAAGCTCTTTTCCTAATATTCCTAAATCTATTTGAAGACCATGTAGGTGATCTAATCAAAGTACTAAGATACTTCCCAATATCCTGCCACTCTCCTTCGTATTCTTCAATATTAAACTGTTCATCTACGTATGCTTTAGAATCATAATTAATTGCATTTATATCTAATTCTATTTCTTTCTCATCATCAAACCTAGCTCGAGAAAGCATATCAGCAACAAAATTAGATTTACTTGCGATATGTATCAAAACAGGATTTATAAACTTGATGTATGAAATCCATCTAAGCATGGCAATGTCGGGTGATGAACAATTTGTAATCATTCTGATCAGAGGTAGGAAATCTATCTCAACAATTATGTTTGCTCCTATAAAATATTCCTTATTAGACTTTAATGTAGTGACTAAACCCTAGAGTTCTCGTTTAATTTGCCGATAGTTTCTTTGCGTATCATGTAAAATCTTAGCTCCAAATCTCACAGCATACCTTTTACCCTCTTCATTGTCCTGACCAATAACCCATCCTATGCCTATGGGACTTGTATCAATAGTTAAAATAATAGGCTTTTGATCAGAATAATCTACTCGTTTTAAAATAGGAGCTTCAAGAAGTAATTTCTTTAACTTTTTCATAGCTTTTGAGTGTTCTTCAGTCCAAAGAAACTTTCGATTCTTTCTTAGCAAAGCATAAAGACAGTTAGCAACATGTGCATAGTGTGGAATCCAAATTGAATAAAACACACAAGCACCAAGAAATCGTCTTACCTCACTAATATTGCTACATGTCTCAAAAATCTTGTTTATGGCGTCAACCTTAGGTGGATATGGCCTCCGACCGTAATGTCCACATAAATGGCCAACTATGAGTACCTCATTAACACCAAAAACAGATTTCTCAATGGAGAATGTAAGACCAACCTCTTCAAAACTCTGGAAAATCTTTTCAGAGTCAGAGATATGGTCTACAACAAATTTCCTACAGCTAGAAGAATCTAAAGTTTCATCTTTCGCATTCTCAATACATCCTTTAATAGGAATATCATCTATAAATGGCATGGCTATGTTAGGAATGAATTCATGTAATACAGAATTCATGGCGTTCATCATATGTGCTTCTAAATTAGTAGCTCCTTGCGGCAAAGTGCACATGCGAACTAAGACAAAAGGCATTTTCATGGTCGTAATGTCTCTACTTCAATAGCAAGCTGAAATTGATCATAGCCAGAATATAAGTCTCCCATTGAGCAAATGGCATGACCAACGAATGCTTCAGCGAATTCTCCTACAATGGGGCCAGTACCTACATTCCTAATAGTAACCTTATTTATGGGTTCTAAATCTTGTATGAATCGTAACTTGCCATTTTTCTTTGGAACAATAAACCACCTATTTGAGTAAGGTGCAGATGATGGCTCAAGAATTTTCATGTGAATCTTTTCCTTAAGAAGCCTCATTAACTATGGTAATTGGGCTTTCGGAATAGGTATGGGACGAAGTTTCCATGGAATGTGAGGCACCGTAAAGATTATCATTGGTGGAATAATTTGTGGGTCTGCACAACCTATCTCATGGGGATGTAAAGAAAACACCTTTCCATGCTTTTTAATCACTCTTTGAAATAAATCATGTTGAGCGGGTAATAAAAAATTATCATCATTTCTGATCTTGATTAATTTTAAAGTTTCATCTGTGAAGGTATGACCTATATTTGTGTGCTCTCTTAAATAAGGATCTTTTGAAACTTGTCTAAACTTCTCTTCACTCTCTCTTGGTAAAGGCTGGGCAATCGGTTTAATTTTTTTATCAACAGTTTTATATTTTGTATTTACTTTCGCTTCCTTACTTTCATTACTCGTAACAAATTTAATAATAAGATCATATTCTTCAATAGAATTTAAAAGTACAAATCTAAAAGTTTCTTTTTCATGCAAAATATTTTGAAGTTCTTCAAACAATGAGTTTGAAGATAAAGTTTCAATTACGTTTTCAATGTGTTCATAAGAAGAAATGAGTCCTTTATCTTTATAAAATTTTTCATAATGTTTTATAATTTTTTAAGGAATTTTTTTATAATGAGTGAATTGCAAATACGATGAAGGGAAATATAAAGCAAAACTATCTAAAGTATTTACAGATGGGTGCGAGACATCAATCCAAGAACCACCATTGTCTCGCTCAATAGTGGCATCTAGGCAAAATTTTGATCATAATAAGTTCCAAACTCACGAAGAGGCATATGATCTTCGTGTATCTTTTCATGAGAACGGATGGGCGTCTTTCTAATTTTCTCCCTATTTCGTACATGGTTTGGGCTGACTATCATAACTTGGAGTGATTGTAGATCATCTTTAGATCTACTTCTTGTGTATGCTGAGTCGTCATCCATTACTTTAGTCTCCATTCTAGCTTCGCATATAAATGGTTGACCTAATATAATTTCATAAGAGCAGTTGTCCTCAATGAAAAAGTGGAATGTCTCAGAGATTCCACCTATCATTAGAGATATGTTGGCACATGCTCCTAAGAGTGATCCACAACCATTATCCGCGGTTCTCATTATCCAACCGTGATTCTTATCAATAGGCCATTTAAAATTATCATATAATTCTTTTGAAATCACATTGATTTATGACCCAGGATCAATTAGGGCTAAAGCAGAACATGATCTTTTCTGATCACCTAAGTTAATTTTAATCTCAGGTGTGCCTCTCACCCAAAAACGTATTCTAAAATCGCTCTCTGAGTTTTTGGTTCCATCGTCTGATACAATCGGCCCTAAGAAATTTTTGTTAACATTATACGCATTTTTCTCTTCATCCTCTGAGTCAGAAGAAAGAGATTCATGAATTAACTAAGTTACATCGGCAACATCCTACATCTCTACCTCTTGTTAAAGAGGGAATCTCTTTCTTTTAATTAGTTTAATAAAATTTTCTTTAAATTCAATTTTTGCTATTGAAAAGATTTGTTCTAATGTCATTGTTACTGTGCTTTTTAATAAAATGTCATACAATATTTCCTTTGAATCAACTTTTTGTTCTAATTCTGAAATAAGAATAGCTTTTGGAACTCTTTTTGGTTTCTTCTCTGGTTTCTCTTCAGTTTGTTTTTCAGTTCTAGAAATTTCCTCTACTTTATCTGATGTTTGAATTGGCTCATTAATCACAGGTTGTTTACCCTCCCTAATTTCTTTTCTTCGTTGTTCATTTGTTTTAGAACTTTCGCCTTGTTCAAACTGAACTTTATTAGGCTTAGGCTCATCTCTCATCTTACTTCTAGTCATTCGTCTGCCTGATTCATTTGTATCTTGCTCATCATCCCTGTTTCTCTTCTCTTCAATGTTCGCAATATGCAATATATCAAGAATTGATCGACAGGAGAGTTCCATGCAGTTTTCTGCATAATGTCATCTCTAGCCTTTATTAAAGCTTCAATTGAGTAGTTCCTCGTTTCTCTTGTTTTCTCAGAATCAGAGTCACTATCTATGTATTCTAGTTTAATAGCAGAAGATGTTTTCTTAGACTCAGAAAGGTTTTCATACAGCTTCTACATCCCTCCTTTTCCCCAATTTGCAGCTAAGGGTAAATGTGTTCTATAGTCGCACAATCGCTTGTCAATATCAATTACAAGTCTTATTTTTTTTCGCATCTTTTAAAGCTTCGCATGTATAGGTAAGATGATCTGTGGCATCACACCAGATACATCTCCTCACATTGGAATTTCTCCTTTCATTGAAATTCCTTTGGTTAAATGCTTGAGGAATTGGTTGGGGTACACTTGGAGGAATAGGAGGTATTAATGGATGATTAAGAGGTACTAATGGTGGATTAGGAGCACTTCTAGGTTGAGGATATATAGTCGGATGAGCTTGCATTGCAGGTTTATCTTGTAAGTTCAAAGCACACACTACATTCTGCAAAGCGGATACCTCTTTAGACATATTTTCGTGCATGTGCATCATATTGTCCAACTTGTTAAATAAAATCTCAAATTTTAACTCGGTTGGTACTCTAGGTGTGAATGTTGTAGGCTCAACATTTGAATCTATATGTGTATCCCTAGTTGCATGAATAAGAGGAAAACTGGAAGATGGTTGAGACATCGAATCATAAAGGAGTGTTTTGCATTGCTTCATGTGAGCAATCACCTCAACCACTGTTTTCCCTACAACCCAATCATCTGTAAGCCCATATTTCTTTCCCGGTTCTTCAAGTCTATGCTCAACCTCTACCCTTATATCTGGAGTCAAGATTTTAAGAAAATATAAAACTATATCTGGGGTAAGGGCAACCCTATCCTGTTCAAGTAATTGAGAGAATCTTTTCATAAATTCGATATGGATTTGAGTTAAAGAAATGTGAGGCTTAAGAGAACTAATCCATTTCATAAATCCCTCTGTACTGTGTTGACTATAGTCCTCTAAGTAAAATTCCTTACGTAACTCCTTTCGAAACTCATCCCATTCCTTATTTTCATGTAGTTCCATAATAGCCTTAACTGTGCCCTAAATATGATTTCCATTTCGTATCAGGCAAGCCATGTAACTTGGCTAATTCCTCAAATGTGTCTAAATAATTTGTAACATTCATACCAGTGAACTTCCCTTTATCTTTTTAATAACCTTTCAACTACTTTCTGACCCTGTGTCTCATGCATCATATTTTGAAATAGTTCATCCATTTTTGTAGTTTGATTTGATCTAGTTTGAACAATCCTAACAATATCCTAAACTTCTTTCTTTACTCTTTCCTTATGCTCAGCTACTAATTCTGAAATTCCGTTAGAGTCGAGTTTGATAAGTTTTTAAATATGCCAATATGTTGCAATTAAACCTATGATCCTTAACCAAAATTTTGCTTTTAACCTATACCAACAATTTACCCTTAAACAAAATTTTGCACGCAACAATTTGAGAGTAAAAGAAATTATACCAACGGCTTGAAGATGAGGCTCAAAATAGTGTTTTTGTGAAATTCAATACATTTATTGATTTTAATCAAAGCCTAAATATATCTTTTGCTAAAATGGGTGCAAACATTTCGTTCTTCAATTGTTGATCAAAGAGGTGGCGAGAGGAGGTTCACCTACTTGCCAATATTCGTGGAGGTGCTCAGATCAACAGTCCAGCCCTCAACACCGAGAAGATTACAAGTTTTCACGAGAAAGCCACAGCTCCCAGGGATGAAGACGTAGCTGCACCAATTGTAGAATCATACGAATGTATATGCAATGCAAACTGAAAATATCTGTCTGAGTCGCAGGCCAATGGTTCACGTCGGGTTCACCAATGCCGGGTCCTGGAGAGGCTCGGATGGTGGATCAAGTCATCCGCCAAAATCGATCGGCATACACAGGGTGCCTGTAGCGCACTCAGGCTTAAGGACCATAAGGATGCGCTGCTCTATATCTGGAAATAGCTTCCTGATAGGATGGTAAAATCAATGATTCTTCGATTATCTGTTTTTTAACTACCTCCTCTACTTCGGTTTCTATTGGCTTCGGATGAGTATGTCTATTTAGAGGTGGCGGAAATAAGGTTTCACTATTATGCAGTTCAGGAGATGCAATGGAAAATAAAGTTAAGAACTTAGTTAAACAATGATCATAGATATGGAAACTAAGGATTCTGAAGTAATTTGATCTTTAATAACTTCTTCTATTATTACTTCTATAGACTCAGTTCTAGTATCAATGTTCTGAAAAAAACTATGCTCAGACTCATTGGATAGCTCAGAAGACATCAAAGAAATCAATGGAATATGATATTAATGCTAAATCTGCTTGAAAAATTGAGTTGATAAAGCTAATGAATTAAATCAACTCTTCTAATACAAATGTAAGGTTTAAATGATAGGATAAATGTGTAAAACAAATAGATAAATGGCTAAATGAAAATATAAGGTAGATGGAATGTCTTCAATCTATCACTTCACGGATCTTCACTTCAACTGCTCTTTATCTCTTCAATGTTTGTCTGTTAAAAAACATTAGGCACATAAGTAAAGTTACAAGAATTCAATGAGAAATATAAATAAATTTTCAAAACATAAATCACATATACATTTAACATTCTCATACACATGCATATGTTCATGCAAATGATTTAATTCTCATAAACATACACATGTATTATAACTTACCTTTGTCATGCATATGTTCTCACAATCAATCATTCTTATGCATTTATCATCATGCAATAATTGTACATAAGTAAACATTGTACTTCAATCCATATACATGCATTTTCACATATGCTAACATAAACTCATTCATATGCACATGCTTACCACTAGGTAATACATACTAGTTCATACATACATACACTTATCTTATGCTCATGCATGCATATATACATTTAATATGAATATGCTCACATTTCAATCTTACTTCTGAATGCATATAATCATGCACATGCATTAACAATAATTGGTATACACTAACACTCTTTAGCTCATGTATGCATATATACATTTAATATGAATATGCTCACATTTCAATCTTACTTCTGAATGCATATAATCATGCACATGCATTAACACTAACACTCTTTAGCTCATGTATGCATATATACATTTAATATGAATATGCTCACATTTCAATCTTACTCCTGAATGCATATAATCATGAACATGCATTAACAGTAATTGGTATACACTAACACTCTTTAGCTCATGTATGCATGCACACATGCATTCACTACATACGCTCATGCATATACTCATGCTAACACTTACTGTAATGCACGCATATGCATATGCTAACATAAAATAATACTAACATTTAATGCTCACTTAACTAATTATACTTGCATTCCTACTCGTTCATGCATTTCAACATGCATATACTATTACACACTCACACATATTAGATCTCATGATTATGCAAATGCACATTCATGTTAACACTGAGATGCATTTATGCACATGCTTACTTTCATATACTAATACATACTTGCAAAATTAGACTTAAGCTAACCCCAACATATGCATCATAAAATTGATATTCATGCTAACTTATATTCTAATCTTCAATTCTGAAAATACATTTCTCTAATATGCATAACCATACACTTTCATACATCAAGAATCATATGCTATAACTCATTACACATAAGCCCATATGCACTTATTCACATGCATTTAAAACATTCATTCATTTATAAACTATAAAATTTAATAAATAGAAAATAAATTAATTAACTACTAGTTAAGTTAACCATTAATTCTCTCTCTCTCTATCTCTCTCTCTCTCCCCTATCTCTCTCTCTCTCTGTCTCTCTCTCTGTCTCTCTCTCTCTGTCTCTCTCTCTCTCTCTTTCTTTCTCTCTCTCTCTCTCTCTCCCCTAACTCTCTCTCTCTCTCTCTCTCTCTCTCTCTCTCTCTCTCTCTCTCTCTCTTTGTGCGCGCTGCGCATTTGCAGCATTGTGGAGTGAGTCAGAGGGAAGAAAAAAAAATTTTCTTTTTTATTTTTGTTTTAATATAAGTCACTCTCTTTCTGCAATGCATGCCTGCCAAGACTCTCCTATTTCTCTCTCTCTCTCTAGGAAGATCAAAAGAAAATAAAATTTCTTTCTCTCTGAACATGATTGACGACAAATCTTTGCAGTAGCCGTCGGCAATCACACATAATTGACACGTGCAGCTACCAAAAATCTCCTCTCCATGCATTTCAACGTTCCCTCTCTTCAATTGATGCAGGCATCAACATTTCATCTGGTGACAACCGCTTTCTCTCTAAATATATGCTACAACACCATCTCTCTGTCACTTTCACTCGCCATCTCTCTCTCCATATGCGCAGAGTTCAGCCACTCCACAACAACGAGGAAGAGAACATCTCCCACTCTCTCTCTACATCATGTGCATGTGCAGTAGCCAAGAGGGAAAAAGGAGGAGGAACAAACTTTCTCTTTCTCTAAGACTACCAAAAGTCTAGCAACAAAGGAAGCTTTTCTCTCAGAATATGTTCAACAACTAATTCTCTTCTATTCAATAAGAGCAAGAGGTGAAGGAATAAAAATGATTACCTATAAAAAAACGTTAGAAACTTTGAAGCACAACACACACATATATATATATATATATATACACTCAGAGACCTGTATATACCACTCCTTTTGAATTTTCCTTTATTTAACATCCACACTTTAGCCCACAATTATCCACCACACTTTTATTTAACTTTTCTCTCACAACCATACTTTAAAATACCCTCACACACACCATCCTTTCTACCATTCACTTTATCCACTTTAATTTCATAAATTACTCACTCCACTCTTTCACTTGACTTTAATTACAAATCTTCTATACACCATCCTTTAAACATACACATATACACACCATTCATTATTTATCTATTTAATTTATGATTTTAATTTAATTATCCTTAATTTTCATAATTTAATAGTTCATTTAATTTAATCTTACCTTAAGATTTTAATTAATTAAACACCTTAGTATTTATATTCACACACATAATTAAATTAACTAACTAAATCATATTTTAATTTTTAATAAATCAATGTTCAATTTGTAGATTAATTTAGTTAAATACCTAATATTTTTACCCTTAAAACTCTCTAAAACCCTTAAAAACCTACTTGAAACCCATCAGAAACCCATTGAAACCCTTTAGAAACCTAGCTTTAACCCTGACATTAACCAAGAATTAATGTTCTTAACTTAAATACACAAAAAGTAATGTAAACATAGGGTTAATACCCATGTTTCTTGCTTGTATGAATACAAAATCGCATTAAATGTGTAATTAGGGTAAACCCTAATATGAGCACATTTTCTTCTTCATCAATTGTACCTGTAAACACTTTCAAAATGATTGATTCCGAGCAAATCAGCTGAACAACAGTGCTATAAAAAAGGTTTAGAATTCACCAATAAAATATTTTAATTTTTTTGGTTGTCAACTCGAAGATGCAAATCTTTCTGACACCGGGGCACTTTTTTTCCCTCTTTAGGAGGTTTTTTCCCCCCGTCTTGTCTATATGCCTATTACCCTAATGGGCTACTTATCTTTGTACATTATCTAGTAATACATTCAGTATTGTGTGTTGTGCTCCAAGCTTCTTCTTCTTCCTTGTGTTGTTCGCGTGCTTCCTCAGATGTCTAACTCTAACAATTGGTCGGGCTTATATGATGCAACATGTGTTGGTTGCAAAAAGACTGTGGAACATTGTGCAGGGTGTCGCAAAATGTCCTATCACACCTGCAACTGTTACAATTGCAGGTACTGAAGCTGATGTAGAAGGTGTTGAAGATGATGATATTCTGAATATTCCTATTTGTGCTATGGTTTCTACTGCGCCTACTGCAGAGCAGATTTGTTGGGATGGCAGAGATGCCCAGGCACATGCATTGATAGCTTTGTCTATCAAACGTGCCATTATTCCTCACATTCACTCTTGTAGAACAGCTAAGGATGCTTGGGATACACTTACCACATTGTACTAAGCTAGGAATGAGGCTCGTGTTTCTTACCTCTGAAAATAGTTGGAGAGTGAGCACATGAAAGAAGGTGATTCTATGGACAGTTTCTTAACGAAGATCAAAGACTTGAAGGAACAGTTGAATTCTACTAATGAGGTTATACCAAATAGCTCACTTGTGTAGACCGTTCTGAATGGTTTTCTTGATTCATATCAGAGTTTTGCTTCTACTCTTTGGTTGATGATGAAAGGAAATCCAAATGCCTTATCATTTGAGGAGTTAGTCTCTTTTTTGTTGCAAGAAGATCAGTCCAGGCAGAACAAGTCCATTATGCGAGTTGTAGATCAAGCTTTCTTGGCTAGTTAGAAGGGCAAAGGAAAATGGAGCTCTTCAACTAGGGTGACCAAACATATTACCTCGCAGCACAATTTCTTCTCTTCACTCAAGCCTGCCCCTACAGGGAATACTATTACATGCGCCAACAACTCTTATCCTGTTATAGGAGTTGGTAAGATCATTTTGACTACTGCTGATGGTAGTTCTTTGACTTTGTCAGATGCTTTATTTGTGCCAGGGATCAAGAAGAACCTGTTATCAATTTCTGCATTAGCGAAGATTGGCTTGGTTGTGAAATTTGTTGATGACAGGTGTAGAGTTCATGATCTATCCAATGGAGATGTGATTATTGCTTTTGGCATTTTATGTCCTGGGCTATATAAGCTCATAGACTATGAAAGATCTATAAATGATTTGGCATGTACAGTAAATGATTCTCATGCTATGTCAGATGCAAAGCTTTGGCATGCACACTTTGGTCATGTGAATTTTGCTAGTTTGCTACGCTTGCAAAAATCTGAAATGGTGTCCTCTTTGCCCAAACTTGAGGCACCTGGAAAACATGTTTGTGAAGGCTGTATTTTGTGAAAAATGCAGCGTTCATCCTTTCCAAAAGATGGTTCAGTTCGGGCTACTCAGAAATCGCAGCTTGTACATAGTGATGTCTGTGGTCCTATGTAGACATCTTCTTTTGGGAATTATCTTTACTTCGTGACTTTCATCGATGATTTTTACAGGAATGCATGGGTATATCCATTGAAGGCAAAGTCTGAAGTGTTCATGTGCTTCAAACAGTTTTTGGTTTTGGATGAAAATCTGTCAGCATGTAAAATGGGCACCCTCCGTTTTGATCGAGGGGAGGAATATATGTCTTCTGATTTTAATGCATTTCTGGCTAAACCTGGGATAAAACACCAGTGTACAGTGTCGTATACACCTCAACAGAATGGAGTTGCTGAATGAAAGAACATGTCACTGATGGAGATGGAGATGTGTATGGTCAAGATTCATGCTTTAGCACATAGTTTCAAGCTTGAGACTGTCATGTGTGTAGCATATGCACCGAACTGGTGTCCGACTAAAGCACTGCAGTCTAGCACTCCATATGAGGCTTGGCATGACCGCAAGCCATCTGTTGCTCATCTACGTGTTTTTGGTTGTTTGGCATATGCATTAGTGCTTGAACAACATCGCAGAAAATTGGATGATAAAGCAGTAAAATGTATTTTTGTTGGGTACAATTCTAAAAGTAAAGGCTATCCTCTGTATCATCCACAGACTAAACACATTCTAGTTAGCTGTGATGTTGTTTTTATGGAAGATGGTATTCAGCCATTGCTTTCATGTACTAAGGAGACATCTGTTAGCTCCAAAGACATGTATGATACTTTGTTGCCTCTTTTTATAGGTGGATAGTCTAGTGCTGGTCCTAATGAGGCAACTTCTCAGCCTTTGCAGGTTTCATGTGATGGTGTAGATAATTCCATTTCTGATGTATATGTACATGATGCACTTATTGATGAGAGAGTTGATATGTGTTATGCTCCAAGATTCTTGTTCTTCCTTGTGTTGTTCGCGTGCTTTCACAAATCTCTAACTCCAACAATTCTCTCAGTTCTACACTTGTAAGCATTGGTTTTCTTCTTTGGCCAGAGCTAAGTGGCATCATAGGAGTCCCATATTTCTCATTATATGGGCATTTCGGGTGACATGTTGTCCTAGTTGTTCTTCTACATCAATAATGGCTTCCTTGGTCTTTTGCCCTAATTCCACGTCCTTAGAATGATAAGATTCACAAAGTTCTTGATGACATGAATTGATTTTTGGTCACTAAGTTGAGATTTTCCTGTAGTTGAGCTGTCATTCGTTGTAGGGCCTAATATTGATGTCCTAATGAAGTAGATTCTTCTCTAACTTGATGCATGCAAGAAAACATTTGTTGAAAAGTAGTATCTATAGTGGAAGAGGAAAATAATGATGGGGTGCACAAAAAGGCATGTTGTTCAGTGTGTAATGTAGGGGGAACAAGGGTCGGGTAAGGGAGTGTGGATGCAGTGGTGATGGTGGAGAAGTGCGTGGAAATGGGTGTGTGAATAGTGGTGATGGGGGTGTGTGAATAGTGGTGATGGACATCACCATCTTGAGTGGAGGTATAGTGGGTGGTCCATATCACTAGAAGTGTGATGTAGTGAATGGATAGTGAAAAGTGGTGTGACCATGGAGGATTGTGTTGGTGTGAATACAAGATTTACAAAGGTTGATGAGTATGTTACACAGAAAGGTTCGAGCACTGATTGATGAGGGTGAGATGGTTGAGGTAGTGTGTTGGGGCTACGATGTAGTATTGATGAAAGATGAATTGGAGTATGGGGGGCGAGGAAAGGGTGTTGAGAGAGGGGAATAGGTGGAATGGGCAAAGCTAGGAAGAGGTTGACGACTATTCATTGGAAGGTTGATGTGGTGAATGATGTTGATGGTGTTGTGGAAGTGGTGAGAAAGGGGTTAACCTGTTCTTGTGATACTAAACTAGAAATGGGATGATCAAATGAAGATGAGCTAGGATGTATAGGTGAAACAAAATGTATAGGTGATTGAATGTCGGGTTCTGACATAAAGGCAATGTCCGAGGTGTGGGTGGGTAGGTATGTCGATGGAGGAGGTGGTATGTTGATTACGGTGGTGTAGTCTCAGGTTGGCATGTCTACCATGATTTGTGCTTCTTGATGAATGGAGGTGTGGGCCTCAACTGATACACAAATATACTCTCATGGTCATGGTATTAATCATACTCCTTGAGGATCAAATTGAGGTAGGGGCTTGCCCTTGAGGAAATGTAATGCTTTGAGTATGCCCACTACTTGAAATAATTCATTGAAACCATTTACAAAGGTAGCCTCAAATTCATTGTTGGCCAATTCTTGCTACAAAATTTCCTTACTTTGTTGCTCTGTGATCTGATTTCTTGCCCAAACAGCTTGCATGTTTTTGTATAATCTTTGAATTGCAAGGGTGTATTCAGATGCATTCGAGGTGTCATCTTCTCTAGTGTTTGTATCTCCTTGAATTTCAATTTTCCTCTCATTTTGTTCTTGTTGACCCCCAACTTGTGTTTCTTAGCTTTGGTTGATTGACATCCTCCTCATCGTCATCCTCCATGACTTTTCTATCTTCATCTATTGGACTTGACATAGCTTGATTGCTTTTAGGTTCTGATGGAGAATTGGGATAGCTATGGCGTTCATATTCTTTTGTAAAACTTGACCTTGGAGGATTGAAATTCGCTAGAGAATGCATCATCCATTTCAAAATCAAATGTCATATTTAGTGCCTCAGCTTCTATGTTGGTATTAGAAAGGTAAACGCTTCCCGTTTGACAGTAGCTATGGTTTCCCTTACTTCTGTAGCTATGGCCACTATGGTGGTCAGCATGGTTGCACGATAGATTATACTTGCACTAGAAGTACCTTTTAATGTAAGAGATCATGATAAACAAATTCTCATGGGGGGGGACATTTCTTGAGGCTCCATTGGCGATTGTTGGGGTAATGGTTGAGGGGATGAAAAGGTAGGTACATGTAGACATGTTGATGGTTCCCCTCATGCGTTTTCTGATTTGTGACCTTGGTGGTTTGCAAGAATTGGTAGTGACTTTAAATTGTTCTAATTTTGCACTTGATAAGGCTTGCTTGATAGGAATTTCATAAGCTATACACATATATGTTGGAGGATAAATACTCCTATGCACACAAAAAAAGAAAGTGAACCCTGCTTGAGGGGATGACAAGGCAGGTACATGTACACATGGGATGGTTCCCCTCATGCGTTTTTGGATTCATGACTTTGGTGGTTTGCCGGACTTGGTAGTGCCTTTAAACTGTTCTAATTTTTCACTTGATAAGGCTTGCTCTATAATAATTTCATAAGCTATACACATATATGTTGGAGGATAAACACTCCTATGTGCACAACAAAAGCAAAAGAACCCTCCTAGGATTCTAAATTTTTTCTAACATAGGATCTATGTTTTCCAAGTTTCTCTGAGTACATGTAGAGAATGAAAATGAAACTTAGCACCATAAATCTAGACTTAGAGAACCTTCAACAGAGAGTAAAATCACTCCATTTGGATATTGGATGGTGCCTTAGCTAGCTACAACAAAACAGATAACTTGATATCTTCACAGAATATTAGCTAATTGCACAGTAGAACTTATGGACTTTCCAAAAAGGAAAAAATCATTACAAATAGATTCAGGATGAAGGAGAAACAAAAATTACAAGATCACGGGGTCTAACAAGATCATTTAGAGGGATAGAGTATGTAAAAGTGAAACTTCTACAAAATATGTAGAGAACAACTAGTAGGGGGTGTGCTTAAGCAAGGGGGCAACTTGGGCACAAACATACAAGACTCTAAGTCATAATACAACTCATTAGAGGATTCAAAGTTCACATGCCAACCTCTTCAACCAATCAAAAACATATACATGTCAAAACGTGAGGTCCAATCACATCAAGAGCTTGTGAAGAGATTGATTTGTAGTTGATGAAGATGAAGCGGTGTTGCAAAAACTTTGCACTACACTAGCCAAACGGACTCAAGAGATATGTGGTGGGCCCTTTAAGATTGCAAAAGGATGTATTAGAAACCCTATGTACCTTGGAAGATCACTCTGAAAAATTTGAATCAAAATAGATAAGTTGGAGTAGATTCAAGAGCCAAAAACTTGATATTTATGTTCATACACATGTCCAAAGTTTTGAACAATTCTCTAGCCACAACAACAATTAAATTACTTTCCTTTGAAGAACTCTTACTAGCTTATTAAGCTAACAATCAAGATTTATCTCAACTAAAATTATGAACTACACAAGGAGAAACTTGTTTAGCAAGTGGTAGCATGAACCCGATTTTCTTGGGCTATAATAGTACTCAAACCAGTGAGCAGAAAAATGAGAATATCTCACGACTCAAGAATCCAATGCTTACGAAATTTTACAAGAAACTACTAAACACGACGATGATTCTAATAAGTTTTGAATCATGGAAAATGGTTAAGTACACATGGAGAAACAACTCTGAAAAAATGATTGTTCTAAGAGAATGTTGATAGAGAAGTAGAAAATGAGGTGACACTGTTGAATTCAAAAGATCATATCTCACGATTGGAACATCGAATTGCAATGAACATTGGTGAGCCTACCGTAGACTTAGAGATCTAACTGTATCAAGTTAAATCACTGAAAATGATGCTCCAAGCCCAGCAAAATCATCTCTGCAATCTGACTGAGAAAACTGGGAGATATGGCAGTGAACAATACACTTCACAAGACCATGAAAATATGAACTCAAATGATCATGAAAATGAAACTATATTGATTGTAAAATACAATGGACTTACTCTACATATGTGTGCCTTGAAACCACACCTTGATATGGCATAAAGCTCAGCTCATGGAGGTCTTTTCTTAACCATGACTAAAATTTCCATGTATTTATACTTGATCTTGAAAGCCTAACTTCCTACAATCACTCTCCAATCTATTAGTGATTGATTTGATTCTCCAACTATCTTCAATCACAAATTCATGGATTTTCTTTCCCTTTTTGATCAAGTGGACTCAACCACTTTAGATTCTTACACTTTTACATCAAGTAAAGGCTTCAAAAGTTGCAAGAGGTAGTTCCAAATGCCAATCCAAGATCTGTGAATAGTGTCTTCATCCTCATAGCTTCTTGAGTAGCTATAGCAAGATCTCTATATTCAGTGTCAGTAGAAGAGAGAGCAACTATGGGTTGCTTCTTCGATGACCATGAAACAAGTTTTGAACCTACAAAGGTAAGATAACCTGAGGTGCTCCTTGGGTCTTCCTTGGATCGAGCCCAACCTACAGCAGAGAAAAATTTCAAACTTAAATCAGATACATAAGGTTAATATAACCCCTCATTCATGGCCCCTTTGAGATATCTAAGTATCCTCTTGGCAGCCTCCATGTGAGGTTTCCTAGGTGTGTGCATAAATTGACTTAGCACACTCACACTATAACATATATCAACCCTTGTCAATGTGGCATAGTTGAAACAACCCACAAGGCTTTGATAACCTGTCACATCTTCTATGAGTTCACCTTCGTGTGAGCTCATTTTATGATTAACCTCCATTGGAGTACCTACAATCCTGCAATCTTGCATCTTGAATTTTGCCAACATGTCTTTAATGTACTTTCAGTCAGTAAGAAACATACCATGATCTTTGTAGACAACTTCCAATCCTAGGAAGTAAGTAAGTGAACCCAAATCACTTATCTTGAATTATTCTCTCATCTATTCTTTGATTCTCTTTATGCCATCTGTATCATTTCTTGTAAGTATAATATCATCTACATACACACATAAATAGATGAATTTAGAATTACTCCTTTTTATGAATAGTGATGGATCTACCTTGCTAGGTTGAAATCATTTGTTCTGCAAGAATGAGACAAGCCTGTGTTTCCAAGCCCTTGGGACTTGTTTGAATCCATATAAAGCTTTATTAAGTTTACACACATAATCAAGATATATGTGATTCTCAAAACCAAGTGGTTGTGTCATATATACCTCCTCTGTTATCCATCCATTAAGAAATTCATTTTTTACATCCAATTGAAGTATCTTCCAATTCTTGGAAGAGGCAATACTAAGCAAATGTTTAATAGTAGGCATTTTTGCCATAGGAGAGAAGGTCTCCTCATAATCAATTCCCTGAATTTGTGTAAAGCCTTTTGGCACAAGCCTTGCCTTATACCTGTTAATGGAGCCATCTGAGCTCTTCTTCAATTTGTGGATCCACCTTGAGCCTATCACTTTCATTGATGGAGACTTGGGAACCAACTCCCAAATGTTATTCTCTTCAAGAGCTTCAATTTCTTCTTCCATTGCATGCCTTCATTCTCATTTCTTCTTTGCTTCCTCAAATGTTGAAGGCTCCTCTTGATTTATTTCTTGTGCTAGATAGATTGAATGTTTAGTGACAAGAGAAGTATCAAACCCATACCTTTCTGTTTTTCTTTTCTCCCTCATGGGCCTTCTTAGGCCATGATGTGATGATTCTGCCTCTTGTTCACGTTCCTCCATTTTTGCTTTACCTCTAGACTTCCACATTTTGCTTTTTTCATACTGAGTTGCTTCATTATCTTCTGCGGTATCTTCCTCTTCAACTTTAGAAGAATTATCCTTAACAAATTTTGGAAAATCTTCTTCAAGATAATAAGGTAGGCTGACCTTTTTACATGAATCTTCATATCAAGAACTATTCTTATCAAATACCACATATCTACTCACCATGAATCCTTTCCTTGTTGGGTTGTATAATCTGTAGCCCTTTTGTTTGTTGTCATATCGAATAAATACACACCTTTCTGCTTTGGGGTCCATCTTGCCTCTAACCTTTGAAGGAACATGAGCAAAAGCAACACATCTAAAAATCTTACAACGATCCAAGCTTGGTCTTCTTCCATTCCAAGCCTCATATGGTGTCATGTAATGAAGTGATTTTGAAGGTAACTTGTTAATCAAATAAGTGGCCATGGATACAACCTCAGCCCATAAGTAATTAGGTAAGTGCTTTTCATTTAGCATAGACCTTACAACTTCAACAATTGTTCTATTCCTTCTTTTCGCCACTCCATTTTCCTCAGGAGTGTACCTTGTAGTGATCTTTCTTTTGAGTCCTCTTTCTTGAAGAAAGGAGTCTAATTCATGGAAGGAGTACTCTCCCCCTCTATTTAACCTTAGCCTTTTTAGTGTTTTACCTGTTTGATTCTCCACAAGAGCCAAACATCTTTTGAAGCATGAAAAGACTTCATTGTTGTGTTTCACAAAGTATAATATAGTCCACCTACTGCAATCATCAATGAACGAGACATAATACCTTGATCGAGATATTGAAGCATCCTTGCTAGGTCCCCATACATACGTATGAACCAACTCCAAGAGATCTCCATGCATATATCCTTTCTTCATGAATGCTAATCTGTGACTCTTTCCAAATTGACATGCACTACACTTATAAATCATGTGTTTTTTTGACAAGTTAGGGAGTCCAAGTACACTTTGGCCCCTTCAAATTTTCTTTAATGATCTTTCACCAATATGTGCTAACCTTTTGTGCCATATGTCCAATTAGGTGAGTGTCTAACTACCATATTTAAAGAGAGCAATGTTTCTAGTGTCTTGTAATTCAAATGTGAACAATCTGTCTATCTTTTCACCTTTTGTGATTCTCCTGAATCCTTGACTTGGATCTTCAACAAATGCCCCTACTTTTGGGAACCTAACTTGCAACCCTTTCTACTATCTGCCCAACAGTTATCAAATTCTCTGTAATGGTAGGGACATAGAGTACCTTACTAAGAAAGTTGATGTTTCCATCAGGTGCTTTGACATTTCCTATTTTCTCCACAAGGTGTCTTGTACCATCTCCTATTTGTACCTCATGCTTGTTCCTTGGATCTTCTAAATTTGATAGGAGGGCCACATTTCCTGCCACATGATTGGAACAACTTGAATCTATGTAGAAAACATGCTCATCAGATTTACCATGTGGCATGGCCATATTCATGATTAGCAATGAGTCCTCTTGATTTGAGTCTTCTGTGTAGTTATTGAATTCTCTTCTTCCTCTATTGCTTGCTTGATAGTTTGAATGGTTGTAATTGTTGTGGTTGTGATGGTAATTGTTGAACCTTCCTCTTGCGTAGCCATAGCTTCCTCTATTGTAGCATGTGCCTCTTTGATTTCTGGAATCCCTAAAGAAATTTTCAATTGTATGATTATTTAATCCACAAATAGAGCATGAATTAGAGTCTTGGGATCTTCGCCTACCTTGTCTTCCTCCTCTGCCTCTACCTCTACCATGTCTTCCTCTACCTGCATAGTTAGCTTGATGTGTACCTGCTTCATCATCCACTTTCTTTCCTCTTCCTTTGTTTTCTTTGACATGATTTTATCAATATACAAAGCTGAGGATTGATTACCTTTGGAGCTTTCTCCATTCATGATAAGCTTGGCCTCTTGAGTAAGTAGTTGTCCTATGAGTGTGGTGAAATCTGGTACATGCATATCCATGTATAGATCCATAGTTGTGGTGAATGCTTCCCAATTATCATCTGCCTTCAAGCCATTGATGACCTTCCTTACAATTTTATCTTCATCTATTACCTCTCCAATGCTTCCCAACTGATCTGCTATGTCCTTAAGCTTTGTGACAAAATTAGTCACATTTTTTTTGGGAGGTTTCTTGAGAGTTGTGAAGTCTAGCCATAGTTGATGCTTCCTCGCTTTTGTACTTGAAGAGAAGAAGGCGTCAAGTGCATTCCATACTTCCTGAGATGTTTTAAAACTTCTAATGTGAGGCAACAAAAAATTTGAGATAGATTTGAGGAGATAAGACCTTGCAAGTGCATCGTTGGAGCACCATGTGCTCAATCTTTCTTGCTCTTCTAGTGATGATTGACTTTTGTTCCTAAAACTTGGCATAACTAAGACTCCAACTATATAACCATATAAATTCCTTCCTTGAAGATAAGCTTCCATCCTTAATGACCAAGTTGAGTAGTTACCTCTATCCAATTTGTCAATTGATGAAGGAAATCCATCTTCCATGTTGTCCAACCTTGCTCTGATACCACTGTGAAGAGATGGATTTGTAGTTGATGAAGATGAAATGGTGCTGCAAAAACTTTGCACTACACCATCCAAATGGACTCAAGAGATATGTTGTGGGCCCTTTTAGCTTCCCAAAGGATGTATTAGACACCCTATGTACCTTGGAAGATCACTCTCAGAAAGTTGAATCAAACAAATAAGTTGGAGTAGATTCAAGAGCCAAAAACTTGCTATTTATATTCATATACCTGTCCAAAGTTTTGAACAACTCTCTGGCCACAGTAGCAATTAACTTAATTCCTTTTGAGGAACTCTTACTAGGTTATTAAGGTAACAATCAAGAGTTATTTCAACAAATATGATGGACTACACAAGGAGAAACATGTTTAGCAAGTGGTAGCATGACGCCTATTTTCTCGGGTTGTAACAATACTTAGACCAGTGAGCAAAAAAATGTTAATAGCTCTAGATTCAAGACTCCAATGCTTATGAACTTCTAGAGGCATATACTAGACAGTATGATGATTCTAATAAGCTTTAAATCATGGGAGAGGGTTAAGTACAAACTCAGAAATAACTTTGACAAAATGACTGTTTTGAGAGAGTGCTGATAGAGAAGTAGAAAATGAGGTAACATAGTTGACTTCAAATAATCATATCTCGCGATTGAGACATTCAATTACAATGAAATTTTGGAGCCTACATTAGACTTAGAGATCTTATTTTACCAAGTTAAATGCCAGAAAATGATGCACCAAGCTCAGAGAAATCATCTGTGCAATTTGACTCAGAAAATTGAGAGATATGGCAATGAATAGTACACTTCACAAGAACATGAAAATATGAACTCAAATGATCATGAAAATGAAATTATATTGATTGCAAAATACAATGGACTTACTGATACATTATGTATGCCTTGAAACCACACCTTGATATGGCATAAAGCTCAACCCATGGAGGTCTTCTCTTAACCACGACTAAAGGTGCCATGTATTTATAGTTGATCTTGGGAGCCTAACTTCCTACAATCACTCTCCAATATATTAGTGATTGATTTGATTCTCCAACCACCTTCAATCATTAATTTGTGGCTTTTGTTTCCCTTTTTGATGAAGTGGACTCAACCACTTTAGATTCTTTCACTTTTACATCAAGTAAAGGCTTCAAAAGTTACAAGAGGTAGTTTATAGGTGAAGTTTACATTGTCTTCACTTTAAGGCTTGTTCTATCACTTTGTGAGACTCAAGCCAATACTTAGGCTTGTCATAGACTTGCTCCAATAGCTCCCCATCAAGCCAAGTATGTTTGAGGTCTTCAATCTTCTAAGGTTACCTGCAAACCAATCATGGTTTTGAATTTGCAAAGCTTTGTACCATCCAATGCTTTGGTTAGAATATCTGCACATTGTTGATGAGTGGACACATGTTGGAGTTAGACGTCTGCGGAAGCACACGAACAGAACAAGGAAGAAGAAGAAGCTTGGAGCACAAATCACAATACTGAATGTATTACTAGAGAATGTACAAAGATAAGTAACCCAGCTGGCACTCATGTATCAGGAAGTGCCAAGCTATGTGGAAATCACTCCACAAAAGGAAGTAAGCCCAAAGCTTTGCGAAAAGCTTCAAACTTCTCCCTAGGCAGAGCCTTCGTGAAAAGGTCTGCAATGTTCTCCTGCATTGGCACATATGCAAAGTTTATCTCCCCAGCAAAGAACCTCTCACTGACATAATGATAATGCACCTCAATGTGCTTAGTGCGAGCATGGAACACAGGGTTCCTCGCAACTGCCAATGCGCTTTGACTGTCAGTGAAGATGGTGGTGGCAAAAGACTGACCAACACCCAAATCAGCCATAAGGCGTCTGAGCCACACACACTCAACAGTCGCTGTGAAAGCTGCCCTATACTCAGCCTCACAACTAGAAGTGGCCGTAGTAGACTGCTTCTTGCTCAACCAAGATATACATGAGCTACCAAGCATGAAGCAAAAGCCATTAGTGGACACACAAGTGTCATAGCAACCAGCCCAATCAGAGTAAGAAAAAGCATGCAAATCTGTTGGTAGTGATCCCCCCTTGGGGATAATACAACCCAAGTAGCCAAGTACTACTCAAGTAGCGAAAGATACGCTTAACCGCTTGCCAATGCTTGACTCCTAGGCAATGCATAAACCTGCTCATCTGTGAGATAGCAAACTGAATATCTGGCCGAGTAATGCATAAGTAAATCAAGCATCCAACAGCCTGCTGATAGAGAACAACATTAAATGCATCTCCACCATCATGAAGACTCAATCGTAAACATGTCTCCATAGGAGTGGCAATAGGTTTACAGTCTTCAAGGCCAAAAGGCTGCAATAATGTGTCAATATATTTTGTTTGACACAAAGCCATTCCACCATCAACGTGCATAAACTAAATGCCCAAATAATGATGTGAATGCCCCAAATCGGACATCTCCAATGAGGCATGCAAATCAGCCTTAAAATCAGCAATATGCTTCTCAATAGGACCAGTGAGAAGCATGTCGTCAACATAGACCACAATGATCAGAAGCACATCATTAGCACACTTAACATATAAGGTGCTTTCAGTTAGACTATTCTCAAAAGCATGTGCAATCAGATAGGCATGTATCTTCTCATACCAAGCACGTGGTGCTTGCTTTAAACCATATAATGCCTTCTTTAACCTGCACACCTAGTTTTCATGCCCTTTCTGCACAAAGCCATGAGGCTAAAAAACATACACTTCTTTATGCAAGTCACCATTCAGAAATGATGTTTTAATGTCCAACTGATGTACATTCCAACCATGATGGGCTGCAAGTGCACAGATGCTTCGAACAGTAGTCATACGGCATGTAGGTGCAAAGGTCTTATCAAAATCAATGCCTCTTTCCTATGCATAAAACTTTGCAACAAGCCTAGCCTTATACTTGTCAACTGTACCATCAGGTTTACGCTTCAGCTTGTTTACCCACTTAGTGCCAATGGCCTTCTTTCCAGGAGGCAGGTCACATAAAGACCAAGTACCATTCTTCATTATTGCATCATATTCAGATTGCATAGCAGCCATCCAATTTTTTGACTTTTGTGCCTCATCAAATGAAACAGGCTCAGTCTCATCACATAGACTAGATGCAACCATAGCATAGCAATGTGATGCAAAAGAGGCACTATGAGAGCGTGATAGAGTACGATATGACAGAGGTGCATCTAATTTGTTATCGTGCAAGGTCTGCACCAGCCATTTTGGCATAGTTCTTACCTGCTCAATATCAGTTCTCTCATCAATAAGTGCATCATGTAAATATGCATCAGAAATGGAATGATCTGCATCATCACATGAAACCTGCAAAGGCTGAGAAGTTGCCCCATTAGGACCAGCACTAGACTATCCACGTGTAAAAAGAGGCAGCAAAGTATCATACATGTCTATGGAGCTAACAAATGTCTCCTTAGTACATGAAAGCAATGGCTGAATAGCATCCTCCACAAAAACAACATCACAACTAACCAGAATGCATTTAGTCTGTAGATAATACAAACGATAGCCTTTACTTTCAGAACTGTACCCAACAAAAATAAATTTTACTGCTTTATCATCCAATTTTATGGGATGTTGTTCAGGCATTAATGCATATGCCAAACAACCAAAAACACGCAGATGAGCAACAGATGGCTTGCGATCATGCCAAGCCTCATATGGAGTGATAGACTGCAGTGCATTAGTGGGACACCTGTTTAGTACATATGCTGCACACATGACAGCCTCAAGCCAGAAACTATGTGGTAAATCTTGACTCTTGACCATACACCTCGTGACCTGTTCTTTCGTTCAGCAACTCCATTTTGTTGAGGTGTATACGACACTGTACACCGGTGTTTTATCCCACGTTCAGCCAGAAATGCATTAAAATTAGAAGCCATATATTCCCCCCCACAATCAAAATGGAGGGTGCCCATTTTACATGGTGACATATTTTCAGCCAAAACCAAAAACTGTTTGAAGCACATGAACACTTCAGACTTTACCTTCAATGGATATACCCATGCATGCCTGGAAAAATCATCGATGAAAGTCACGAAGTAAAGATAATTCCCAAAAGAAGGTGTCTGCATAGAACCACAGACATCACTATGTACAAGTTGCAATTTCAGAGTAGCCCGAACTGAACCATCCTTTGGAAAGGACCAACACTGCATTTTTCCCAAAATACAGCCTTCACAAACATGTTTTCCTGGTGCCTCAAGTTTGGGCAAGGAGGACACCATTTCAGATTTCTGCAGGCATAGCAAACTAGCAAAATTCAGATGACCAAAGCACATGCCAAAGCTTTGCATCTGACATAGCCTGAGAATCATTTACTGCACATGCCAAATCATTTACTAATCTTTCATAGTCTATGAGCTTATACAGCCCATGACATAAAATGCCAGAAGCAATAATCACATCGCCATTTGACAGATCATGAACTATACACCTGTCATCAACAAATTTCACAACCAAGCCAATCTTGGCTAATGCACAAACTAATAACAGGTTCTTCTTGATCCTTGGTACAAATAAAGCATCTGACAAAGTGAAAGAACTACCATCAGCAGTAGTCAAAATGATCTTACCAACTCCCATAACAGGATAAGAGGAGTTGTTGGTGCATGTAATAGTATTCTCTGTAGGGGCAGGCTCGAGTGAAGAGAAGAAACTATGCTGCGAGGTAATATGTTTGGTTGCCCCACTCTCAAAATATCAAACATCTGAGTTTACTACAGACATGCACTGCTCATGAGAAGATGGGTCAAAACTACAGATAGTAGTAAACGGCCATTCTTCTTCCAGCACAAGATTAGCAGACTCTGTTTTTGGTGTAGAGGCCTCTACAACAACCATTCCAACCTCTTTCTTCTTTGCCTCTTTAGAAGCCAGTTTTGGACAGTTCTTTATGATATGATCATTCCTTTTACAATACTTACAAAACAATTTCAGCTTTTCTGATTTCTTCTCATCTTTATCTTCCTTCTTCGAATATGCAAAATTAGCAGATTTCTGCTTACTAGTTGAAGAGCTCCATTTTCCTTTTCCCTTCTGACTAGCCAGGAAAGCTTGATCTGCAACTCGCATAATGGACCTATTCTGCCTCGACTGATCTTCCTACAACAAAACAGAGACTAACTCCTCAAATGATAAGGCATTCGGATTGCCTTGCATCATCAACCGAAGAGTAGAAGCAAAACTCTGATATGAATCAGGAAGACCATTCAAAACGGTCTGCACAAGTGAGCTATCTGGTATAACCTCATCAGCAAAAATCAATTGTTCCTTCAAGTCTTTGATCTTCGTCAGGAAACTATCCATAGAACCACCTTCATTCATGTGCTCACTCTCCAACTGTTTTCGGAGGTAAGCAACACGAGCCTCATTCCTAGCTTGGTACAATGTGGTAAGTGTATCCCAAGCATCCTTAGCTGTTCTACAAGAGTGAATGTGAGGAATAATGGCATGTTTGACAGACAAAGCTATCAATGCATGTGCTTGGGCATCTCTACCATCCCAACGAATCTGCTCTACAGTAGGTGCAGTAGAAATTGCAGCACGAACAAGAATATGCAAAATATCATCATCTTCGACACCTTCTGCATTAGCTTCACTACCTGCAGTTGTAACAGTTGCACGTGTGATAGGACATTTTTCGACACCCTGCATAATGTTCCACAGTCCTTTTGCAACCAACACATGTCGCATCATATAAGCCCATAATGGGTAGTTGGTACCATCCAACTTATGCTCAACAACCAACATACAGAATACATCACTGCTTTTAGCCATATGTTTTATAGGGTAACAACTTAGTTTCAAGGATAATTAAGGAGTTAGATAAGAAATCTAAAGGGTTTTGATAGGATAGAAGTTTAGTTTATGAGCTATTTGAGGGTTTGGATGAGATTTAAAGCTAAAAGAAAAGGTTTTGATTGATTAAAAACATGGTTTAAGGGAAGTTTAAGGTAAACCTATAGTAAAGGGGTTAATTAAGTAGGTTTTGTTCTCTGAAGGAGTCTCTAAAGGAGTTAATGTATAGGGCAAAAGGCATTAAATGGAAACCTTTGCTAGTATATGATCAATGTCTACCCCTCATGATTGTATGCACATTTTGTAAGGCCCCCGTTATGAGGAGAAGCCAAGCGTGCATTACCCAATTGATGGGAATCCCAACTTGCATGTTGGATGAAGGTCATATTCGACCATGTAAGGTATTGTCAGAAATCATTTATATTTGTTAGGTCGGTTCAACCGGTCTAAGCCGTGTATGAGAATTACGCGGGTGGTGGCCGCCCATGCTCTACCGCCCATGTATAGCCGTCCACGGAAGACCACCCATGATCCTATATGTACATGAGTTCTGCACTACCTGAGATATCACGTTGAGCCAGCATACCTCTACCTTGTATCTCCCTATCTAGAGTTGTCTAGATCACCATTTAAGCTCTACCTTGAGAGCGCACGGGTGGACAATGCCATCATCTTTGTACTTGCTGTTAGTAAAAAAATTGTTGAGATTCTCCTATATCTGTTATCTTCTCTGCTACTGCTCCTGTGTTATATTGCGTAACTATTGTCTTACAACCTTAACAAATATTTAAATGTAAATGAATAATTAAATAAGTCAATTAATAATTGACATTATTTAAATAATATTAAGGCTATGCAAATATCTTTAAATTTAATAATTGATAGGTTGAATTTAATTAATTCTAAAGTAAATAAATAATTGAAAATAATTGAAAATAATTGAAAGGTTGAATTTATTTAATTCTAAAAGGATGATAAAAGTCTAGGGTCAAGTGAGTATTTATTTATTTATTTAGTGGATATTGTATGTTTTTGGAAAAATGAATGGAAGAAAATCCCACGCCTTTTTTTTTTGGTTGAGTTGTGTTGAGTGGATGTGGAGTAAATGTGGGCTGCATGAATGAGTTAACTTAGGAAAATGTGGGCTATGGTGAGCTACTCACATGTATAAAAGGAGGGGAGTCGTATCCAGGAGCTCATGTTATTTTGCAGGTACTTCATTTTACTCTAAACTTTAGGCTTGTTTGTTCGTGCACATATTTTCATGTTGTCCTTTCTGGCAGGAGAAGAGACAAGGCCATCTCTCTTACTTTTGCATTTCATTTAATGTAAAGAAACTTTTTTTCCTTTTTTTTCAGAAGACACATAGAGATGGAGAGGAGATTGTTTTTGTTTTTTCTTTCTTTCTTTTTTTTTTCTTTTTTTCTTCTTCTTTATTTCTCTCCCTCTCTTCTCCCTCTCTTCTGTGCCCGCGGCACAGCGCGCTGCGCACAACCCAAAGAGAGAGAGAGAGAGAGAGAGAGAGAGAGAGAGAGAGAGAGAGAGAGAGAGAGAGAGAGAGAGAGAGAGAGAGAGAGAGGGAGAGAGAGAGAGAGAGTTTTATTTTTTTATATTTTTATTTTATTTTTATTTTTTCTTTTCTTTCTTTTCGGAGAGAGAGAGAGAGATTTTGTTTTTTTTTTCCTTTTCTTTATTATATTATATTATATTTTATATTTTCATTTTAATTTTATTTTATGCATATATGATAAGTATTATTATATTTTATATATTTTATTTAAATTTAATTAAATGCATATGTATTAAGTATATTTATTTAATATATGAGATGTATGGTATATGAACATGTGAATGATTAGTGTATATGTTTTTAGGTATATTTTTGTAATAATATAAAGGGTATGTAATGTGTATGTTTAGTGCATGTATGTGTTTATTAAGAATGTCTATGTGTGTGTGTTTTTTTTTTAAGTTCATATTGAATATAGTAGTTAGGTTTATAATATATAATTAAATTGATTACATAAGTAAATGTATGATTTGATTACCTAAAGATGTTTTATGTTTTCTAGGATAGCAGAAGAAGGTATTAGAAGTAGCAATTTAGCCATTTTTCCTCCTTTTTTCCAAAGATATTTTCCCTAATCTTAAAAATCCATTCTCACCTTTCTTAACTCTTTTTAGGCTTCATCATACTCATCCAAATTCTCCATTCCCAATCATTAGGATTCACTTAGCTTTTGATTTTATCCTATCTGATCATATCTTTTCATTTACCTTTCCCTATCCATTAGCCTATCTTTTGCAACCCATACTTGTTAGCCTAAACATGATAGAAGCTTATGATACTAAATGTATGATAAATGCATTAGATTTAATTCATTAACATGAATGTATGTATGCATGAATGTATGTTAGTGTATGCATGTTAGATGTATGTATGTAAGTGTTAGATGTATACATGTTAGGTATGCTTGAATGTATTCATGTTAGATGTTAGTGAATGTATGCATAATTAGTGCATGTATATGATAATGCATGTATGCATGATAGGTATGTATGCATGTATTCATGTGAAATATGTATGCATGTATTCATGTGAAATATGTATGCATGAATGTATGTTAGTATATGCATGTTAGATGTATGTATGTAAGTGTTAGATGTATACATGTTAGGTATGATTGAATGTATTCATGTTAGATGTTAGCGAATGTATGCATAATTAGTGCATGTATATGATAATGCATGTTAGATATTTTGCATGTATGCATGATAGGTATGTACGCATGTGAAATATGTATGCATAAATGTATGTTAGTGTATGCATGTTTATGTATGTGTGTTAGTAAATGAATGTTTATGTATGTGTCTTAGTGTATGCATGTTTATGTATGTGTGTTAGTGTTTGCATGTTTATGTATGTGTGTTAGTGAATGCATGTTTATGTATGTGTGTTAGTGTATGCATGTTTATGTATGTGTGTTAGTGAATGCATGTTTATGTATGTGTGTTAGTGTATGCATGTTTATGTATGTGTGTTAGTGAATGCATATTTATGTATGTGTGTTAGTGTATGCATGTTTATGTATGTGAGTTATGTATATGTATGTATGTGATGTTAGTGTATGTATATGGAGTGTTATGCATGTGTATGAATGTGAAGTGTTATGCATGTGTATGCATGTGAAGTGTTATGCATGTGTATGCATGTGAAGTGTTATGCATGTATGCATGTGAGATATGTATACATGTATGTTAGAGGTATATGCATGCATGAGTAATGATGCAATGAATGCATGAGGCATGTGTATGCATGTGAAATGTATGCAAGTGTATGTTTGCATGTATGCAAATGGATGTGTGTATGTGTGCATGAATGAGATATGTATATTAGAATGTGTATATAAGAATGAATGCATATGCTTATGATATATATATATATAAGAAAGTTAATTAACTTATGTTAGCATGAGTTTTAAATATGTTAAGTTTTGAATATTAATACTATAAGTGAGTGTTTTGTATATATGAAAGCATACTTATGGTTCTCATGTTATTTTGCAGCTCATGTTGAAGACGGATTGATGAACAGAAGAGTAGAAAAAGAAAATATACTACACCGGAATTCTGATGTTTAGCTTTTGTATAGGATAGAATTTAGTTTCTATCATTCATACAAATAGTTATAAATTAAAAATATATATATAATCTATTTGCATTTTTCTTTTCATGTCTATATAAGCATCTACTAGTAATACTTTGATTGAACGTGATATACCTTCTCCTTTGTTTGAAATACTTTTTCCTATTCCACTAGAAAATAATACAATTAGTGATGAATTAATTAAGGATTGTGTTGTAGAAGAAACTTTGCATTCCCTAGATTACAATTGTAGACTGTCTAGAGTATTACCTTTGCTTTCCATTGTTTTACCCGACCTTGAAAATAGTGAAGTTCTGTTCCCTCCATCCGTAAATAGAATTATTGATTGTTCTCAATTAAACTCAAACGAAACTGAAATTGTTAAAGATAAAGTAACTAGTGAAAACCTTATCCTTCCATCTTATATAGACGCAATCAATAGGTATAGAAACGATGTGCCTTATGGTCTTTAGTAAAATATGTGCCCTGCCATAGACACCCTGCGTGCGCCATTAGCGAGACGGCTGACTTGATCCAACAGCCATCACAAATCGCTTCCACATTTGAACCCGACGTGAACAACGGCATGGCAGGACAGGTATAATTTCTTTTCCTTTTTCCATATGCATTAGTTTTGTTTAGGTTAAGTGGTTGCAGTATCTTGTGGTGGTTCATCTTGCAGAGGTAGTACTCAAAAACCTTGTAATTCTTTGGGTGTTGAGGGATCGGCTTATGCTCTGAGAGCCTCCATGGGAATAGGCAAGTAGTTCAGCCTCGTCTCGCCACCCCTACCATCAAGAACTTGAAGAATTACGTTTGCATGCATAGCATTTACTTTTTTTTGTATTCGACATTTTCCTACTCAACAATGTATACTTAAAATTATCACGTGCACTTTAGCTTCATCATCAAGCACTAGGTATATTCACTAAACTTAAAATCTTTTTGTTACTATTTTAGTAGGACTTTAGGAGAAATAACTTAAAATATTAGAGTCTTTAGTACGACTTTTATTTTGAAATTTCAAAAAGAACTTTCATTTGAAAGTTATTATCTACTTTACGAGAATTGTTAAAAGGGTTTTAAATTTAGCAAAATTGGAATCAAAAAATTTAATTAGCTTGGTAAGAGACCAAAAAACAAGAGTACAAGAGGAAATTAAAGATTTTATTTAAAAAACTTAAGTCTAATGCTAATATACAAAATAAAATGGATGAATTGTTTTGAGATATGATGTCTGAAACTCAAGGGCAGAAAGTGGTAGAAGCAATGCTTAAGGAAAAAGGGAATTTCACCGAGGTAAATGCAACTAATTATCTAGATACGTTTGAAGATATAGCAAAATTACATGGTTTGTCTATATCTAAGTGGGTAACTTATTTGGTAAGGCTTGCTATAGGGTCAGCTATAAGTGTAATTGAACCTCATAGTGAGCTTGAATGGGACGACTTTAGGAAACAAATGCATAAGGAGTTCTACCTTGAAGATTATAGTCAGCATAGTAGAGAAGGGTTCATGAAATGGCTTAGCACCCCTAAGACTCAGATTTCCCTTACACAATTGCATGAAGAGTTTATGAAAAGGTTTTCACAGTTGCCAGGAGAGGATAGGACTGCACTCACACCTAACATAGTTCTATGTTTTCTAAAGGTATTACCTTCTGATATTAGAAGTGAAGTTGAAAGGAGGCTTGAGGAACCCGGGAAAAAATATGGCCTTACGGATGACTGGGGAGCATTAAAACAAGTAGTAGAGGCAGTAGCCCAGATGAAATAAAGGCAAAAATTACTTTATGGTAACAATCTAAGTTTCCCACTAATATGTCCCACTACTCTAATTCCTATATTTAATCATAGTACCACTGACCAAGAATCTACATCAAAAATTCCTAGTGAACTAGAATTTGAAATATCATTTAGTAAATTAGATAATATGATGCAGGTGCATATAAATATGTCTAACGAAGTAGCTACACTTCAAAATATAGTCTATTCATTAACTACTCAAGATAGAACAATTTTAGGACCTCAATTTACTAATGCCCCTCAAATAAATCCAATGCCTGTAGCACCTTTTATGACTCAACCAATAGCTCAAAGTAATGAATGGAGGAGCACACCTACTCGACGATGTGTTTGGTGCGATTCTACAAATCACATGTCCTACGCTTGTGAAGCTTTAAAAGAAGCAAAGGAAAGAAAACTATTAATAGATATAGATAAAAAATTATGTGATTATTGCACCCACCTTCCATTAGGAGTAAATTGGGGAAAAGGGGTATGCAAAAACTATATGAGAATATATCTGAAGCACAAAAAACTCTCCTGTGATTAGTTTAGAATGTGATGAGTGTGATCTAGAAGATGAAAACTCTAATGAAAATAAAAGTTATTCAATTGAAGCATTAATAAAAGCCAGGGATGATATAATGCATAAAAGAGCATGGGACTCACTTGTCGATCATTTCTTTATCTTTTCACATATAGAAAATATGGAAGAGAAGAGAAAACGGGATGAAACTCACGATATAGATGAAACCAATCAAATGATAACTAGAAAACAGTTAAGGGAAGAACCTAAAAATTTTCAATTTTAGGGAAACACAAATTTAGACTCAAATGAACAAAAAAGAAGAGAAATAAGGGAGGGGAAACAACCTGAAATATCAAACAAACCTTTAGATTCAAAGCCTAGTGAACAATCAGAACAAAATGAGGAAAAAACAAAGAAACTTAAACGAATCCTAAGGCCATTTTAACCTCAAAATTAAAACAGAAAAATGATGCAAAAGAAATACTTTACGAGATACTTTTGAAAAGTCAAGTGACTATGTCACTTGAACAATTATTTTATATAGGTAAACTTGAATTTAAAGAAAACTTTATCAGAATGATTCAGAGAAAAAGATTCCCACTTAATACTGATATTGAAGTGCAAGAAAATGTAGATGTGTCTCATATCTCAAAAGATCTTCTTTCTTCTAACTCTAATGATGAGGTAGAAAGTGAAGGTCAATAAAAATTTTCTAGGTCCAATTCTTCAAGATAATATAAATGAACAATCTGAAAGTAGTTATAAAAGAGTTTTTGGGCTAGAGGAACACCTGAAATAAAAGTAAACTTAGGAGATAAAAAAAAGTCATGTGTAGCTTTAGCTTTATTAGATTCAGGTTCTGAAATTAATGTAATCTCAAAAGAATTATATGATAAATTTAGATGGCCGATAGATAAACAACATGGGTGGATAATGAGAACAACAGATAATGAATGTGGTGCACTTTTGGGAGCTTGTGCAAACATTCCAATTTTAATAGGAGGAATAACTAAAACATTTCATTTTTTTATTCAAGATAATTGTTCTTACCAAATCATTTTAGGGCAACCGTTTATTTGTGAAACACGAATGGAAACAAAAGTATTTGAAGACGGCTCTGTGTATGCTAGAATTAGGTCAAAGAATGATTTGCAATCAATACAAGTTATGACTGTAAATCCAAATCACACTAGAAATCGAGAAAAAAATTAGGAAAACACCAATCCGATCACAAGAGAAGTTGCACGAGAGTCATCTCCCTCTTTGTGAATCTGGGACTTCTTTTGATCAAAATTTTTATTAGACACCATTGTTGAGCGGGACAATAGTGGTAACTAGTTTGAAATCTTGCAAAAATGTGTACATAAATTGTAAACTTTTTCTGTTTATTTTACATCCTCAAAATTACAAATTTTAAATAGTAAACATATTCCTAGGAAGATAATCAAAAACATTAAAAATATTTCAAAAGTAAAGGTTATATGTCTACAAATGAACATATTGAAATATAATTGAAACATCGTTTTCTTCTTCTTTACTTGATGAAATTAATCAAACTTTACATGATGAAAAATTAATGCAAATTATACTTTTGAGCTCGTTAAATGAATATGACCTAATTTTGAAATTTGTTTCTGATTCTCTTAATGAAGCTAAAGTTAATATGAAATATAAAGCAGTTGATAAAAAAGTTAAACATATAGCCCAAGCTTTACTTGAAGGGAGTGACCTGAAAATAAAGCAAGTAGCTAATGATCCCATTTTACGTGATATCTCAAAAATAGGACATAATTTTAGTGATTGGTTTACTGTTCCTAAAAAGAATGGTAAGCTTAGATTTATCCAAGATTTACAACCCATAAATAAATTTACAATTAGAAATGTAGGAACCAACCCTATTGTAGGAGAATTTGCTGAAGCCTTTGCTTGGCATTCTATCTATTCTATGGATGATTTATATACTGGTTATGATTAGTTCCAGCTTGCTACTGAGAGTAGAGATATAACTACAATGAAGACTCATTTAGGTTTAGTTTGTATGTGTACTCTACCTCAAGGAGCTACAAACTCGGTAACACATATGATGAATGCAATGAATATGGTTCTTCATGATTTTATTCCTAATGTGACCATGCCATTTATAGATGATATTTTGATTAAATGCTGTGAAGAAAAGGAAAAACATGAAACATTAGATTCTTTAAGATGTAGGAAGTTTGTATCTAATCATATTTCAGAGTGTGAGAAAATACTTAAAAGATTTGAAGAAGTAGGATTAACATTTTCCATAGAAAAATCAGTATTTGCTGTTAATGAAGTTCTTATTGTAGGACATTTATGTGGATACTATGGTCGTAGGCCTTATCCACCAAAAGTGGATGCTATAAATAAATTATATGAAACTTGTAGGAGCATTAGTGAAGTAAGACGTTTCTTAGGAGCATGTGTTTTTTATGCTATTTGGATACCGCATTATGCCCATGTAGCTAATCCGTTGTATATCTACTTAGGAAAAATAGGAAATTTTTAAATGGATTGAAACTCATATTAAAGCAATGAAGAAATTAAAAAGTTTATTTTCTAATGCACCTATTTTAAAACGTGTAAACTACACAAATAACAAACCAATTATTTTAATTGTAGATACAAGTCCCATAGGTATAGGATGGGTAATTGGACAAGATGATAGTGAGGGAAATAGAAACGCTATTAGATTTGAGGCCAAAATTTTACATGAAACTCAAAACCATTATCCTCAAATAAAACGCGAATTATGGGGATAAGTTACTGTGTTAAAAACTGACAAGGAATATTTATAAGAGCTAATGTAGTAATAGAAACAGATTGTTTACCATTAATAGGAATGATTACTAATTGTTCTTCTCCAGACATAGGAATGTTAAGGTGGATATCTTATATTAAGTTTATTAATCCTGTTTTAAATCATATTTTTGGGAAAACTAACTCTGTAGCAGATATGCTTTCTAGGGCTAAGTTTGGAAATGATGACATGACTGAAACTGAATCAAATGTGATTAATTATACTGATGTTTATATGTATGAAAATTTAATGAAAAATAATAAGAGGGAATTTGGTATGATATGGGATATTATCTTAGCACTTTAAAACAATTACTTGTTTGGTGATCTAATAGGTTTAGAGACATTAGGAAATGTGCATTTAATTTCTTTTTAAAGGATGGTTTTATTTGGCGTCATGCAAAAGGGCATTACATGTCCGCAACGAGTTTTAGGAAATAAAAACCTTCAAAATAGAGTTATGATAGACATGCATGAAACCCTTTGGGCAGGACATAAAGGCTTCTATGCGACGTATGATAAAATTAGAGAAGCTTATTGGTGGCCAGGTATGTATGTGAATATACATGACTTTGTAAGTACTTGTACTACTTGTCAAGTACATTCGTCAGTTAGACGTAGGGAACCTCTACACCCGACTTACCCTCCTTGTATTCATTACAAGTGGGTAGTTGATTTAGTGACCATGCCTAAAGGTTTAGATAGGATGAGGTATATAGTATTAACTATGGAAGATTTGACTAATCATGTAGAGGGTAGAGCTCTTCGTACTAAAACTACTTATAACATATGTAGATTTTTGTTAGAAGAAGTTATTTCTAGATTTGGCTATGTAGAAAAGATAGTAGCAGATAGGGGCGAGTTAGATGCTCGAGAGGCAAGAGAATTCTTTGACTAGCATGGGATTCATCTATCTCTCTTAACCACTTATAATCTGGAGTCTAATGGTAAGATTGAACGAGGTCATCCATCTATTGTGAAGGCAATCTCTAAGGCCTGCAATGGTGATACAAAGCAGTGGCCTAGTTCCTTCCTTTTGCACTATGGGCAGACATAATGATGTGTACTAGGTCTACAGGATTTATGCCTGTAGAACTAATGTACTGTCAAAAGACAATTTTTCCTATCCAGACCCAGATTATTTCATGGACAACACTTTTGTGGAATAATGACATGACTCGTGAAGATTTGATTTCTATTAGGATTATGCACTTAGATCTAGGAAATAAAATGATTGAAGAAGTTGTACAAAAAGTTACAGAATCACGACTTAAAAATAAAATCTATTTTGATAAAAAACATAGACTTAGGCCTCGTACTATAGAAGTAGATGATTGGGTATTAGTTCACTATAGTACTTTTGATACACAGTATCATGCTAGGAAGAAGTTAATTAAAAGATGGTTTGGTCCGTATGTAGTAGTAACTGTTTTTGATAATGGTACATTTAAACTTAGGGAATTTGATGGTTCTTTGTTGCGAAATTTAATTGCAGGGAAAAGGATTAAACTGTTCAAGAAACAAAATATTGAAGATTATGAGATTGACAAGATTGATGAAGATGCTGATGAAGATTAAAGATTTGTTCTAATAAGGTGAAAAGGTTTTAATTAAAGGTTTGTTTGATTTTTTGTGTATATGCACTGCATTACTGAATGAGTTAAAAGGATATGTTCAAATTTTTTAAAAAATCAAGAAGAATTTAAGATGTTAAATTTCTGATATATTTATGATTGATGCATGAAAAACTTGTATTTATATGAATTAAATCAGATAGTAAAATAGAAATTTTCGGAATTGGAAGCTTGTGTAAGAAATGGTAGACTTATTATGAATACATGTATATGCCAAAAATTTTATCCATTAGAAAGTGGGATTTTTGTATCTTACTATTTATTCCTTATGAGATCTGACCTCCAAATGAATTAAAAGATAAAACTTCATACCCAATTTAGCCTATATGTTTGTGTTTGTAGTTGGTGCGCTATGGTGGGCTAGTAGGCGGGTGGAATAACCTTGGTTGGGTGATCAAGGCCAGGAGGTGATGCTAGTTTCATCATAGGCCTAACCTTTATGTTGTCAGGCCCCTGCATGGGTCGGTAGGCGGGTGGAGGCACTCTGGTCGGGTGGCCAGAGCCATGAGCCGATGTCAATTTCATGTAGGGCTGACATAGCTTTGTCGTGTGCTATACCGGATTGGGAGACAAGTGAGTAAAACTTGACCGGGTGGACAAGTCCAGGAGTTGCACCCAATTTTGGTATAGGCCGATTTGTTTAAAATAAATAAAGACCTGAGTTGGGATGAAGTAATAAAACAAGAAAAAAATGAAATGAAAAATAAAAAAGAAATGAATGGAGAGTCAGACCATAGGAAATAAAAGTAGGAGTTACTTATTCCAAGCAAGTTACATGAAGAGAAGGACTATGACACTTATGGTTTATTCCTATAAACGCTTGTTTAAATGTGGATTCAGAGATATAACATGATATTATATGACATATCTACTTTGATTTTTTAGAAGATTTGTACTAATATTTTTAATTGCACAAAGTATGAATGCATGATAAAACAAAACTTTGAAAATTTAAAATTTATTTACAAAGAATTTGATATGTTCCACTTGAATCTGCAGGTTGGCCCATCGGGACGATGTGCAGGTTTAGTGGGGGCAGATGTCGGAAAGATTTTATACCTCTTAAAATATTATTAAAAATTAAAGATCAATTGATTAAACTAAGTTTTAATAATTTATGAAATTTTAACTTGAGTTTGATCTTAAATTTTTGCAGGACAAAAAGTTTTGATCATTTGGGATCCAATACAAAGATGGAAAGTATTTAGAAGGAGTTTTCAAATGTACTTGTGGGTATTTGATTAAAAATGAAGGGTTAATTAAGGGTTTAATAAAGGTTTGAAAGTAAATTGAGGGTTATTTAAGGGTCTAATATAGGGTTTGAATACGTTTTATAGGGTAACAACTTAGTTTCAAGGATAATTAAGGGTTTATATAAGAAATATAAAGGGTTTTGATAGGGTAGAAGTATAGTTTATGAGTTATTTTAGGGTTTGGATGAGATTTAAAGCTAAAAGAAAAGGTTTTGATTGATTAAAAACATGGTTTACGGGTAATTTAAGGTAAACCTATGGTAAAGGGGTTAATTAAGTAGGTTTTGTTCTCTGAAGGAGTCTTTGAAGGAGTTAATGTATAGGGCAAAAGGTATTAAATGGAAACCTTAACAAATATTTAAATGTAAATGAATAATTAAATATGTTAATTAATAACTGACATTATTTAAATAATATTAAGGTGGAAAATATATTTAAACTTAATAATTGATATGTTGAATTTAATTAATTCTAAAGTAAATAAATAATTGAAAATAATTGAAAGGTTGAATTTATTTAATTCTAAAAGGATGATAAAAGTATAAGGTCAAGTGAGTATTTATTTATTTAGTGGATATTGTATGTTTTTGGAAAAACGAATGGAAGAAAATCCTTTAGTTGAGTTGTGTTGAGTGGATGTGGAGTAAATGTGGGCTGCATGAATGAGTCAACTTAGAAAAATGTGGGCTATGGTGGGCTACTCACATGTATAAAAGGAGGGGAGTTGTATCCAGGAGCTCATGTTATTTTGCAGGTACTTCATTTTACTCTAAACTTTAGGTTTGTTTGTTTGTGCACATATTTTCATGCTGTCCTTTTTGGGAGGAGGAGAGAGAAGGCCATCTCTCTTACTGTTGCATTTGATTTAATGTAAAGCAAATTTTTTTCCTTTTTTTCAAACGATGCAAAGAGATGGAGAGGAGATTGTTTTTGTTTTTTCTTTCTTTCTTTCTTTATTTTTTTTTCCTTTTTTTTCTTCTTCTTTATTTCTCTCCCTCTCTTCTCTGCCGCCGGCACAGCGCGCTGTGTGCAGCACAAAGAGAGAGAGAGAGAGAGAGAGAGAGAGAGAGAGAGAGAGAGAGAGAGAGATAGAGAGAGAGAGAGAGAGAGAGAGAGAGAGAGAGAGAGAGAGTTTTATTCTTTTTATATTTTTATTTTATCTTTATTTTTTCTTTTCTTTCTTTCCCTCCCCCCACTACAGCCGACGGACCAGCACGCAGTTGAGAGAGAGAGAGAGAGAGAGAGAGAGAGAGAGAGAGATAGAGAGAGAGAGAGAGACAAAGAGAGAGAGAGAGAGTGAGAGATTTTGTTTATTTTTTTCCTTTTCTTTTTTATATTATATTATATTTAATATTTTCATTTTTAATTTTATTTTATGCATATAGGATAAGTATTATTATATTTTATATATTTTATATCCATTTATTTGAATGCATATGTATTAAGTATATTTATTTAATATATGAGATGTATGGTATATGTACATGTGAATGATTTGTGTATATGATTTTATGTAATTTTGTGTAATAATATAAAGGGTATGTAATGTGTATGTCTAGTGCATGTATGTGTTTATTAAGAATGTCTATGTGTGTGTGTATTTTTTTTTTAAGTTCATATTGAATATAGTAGTTAGTTTAATAATATATAGCTAAATTTATTACATCAGTAAATGTATGATGTGATTACCTAAAGATGTTTTATGTTTTCCAGGATAGCAGAAGAAGGGATTAGAAGTAGCCATTTAGCCATTTTTCTCATCTTTTCCAAAGATATTTTCCCTAATCCTAAAACTCCATTCTTACATTTCTTAAATCTTTTTAGGCTTCATCAAACTCATCCAAATTCTCCATTCCGAATCATTAGGATTCACTTAGCTTTTGATTTTATCCTATCTGATCATATCTTTTCATTTAACTTTCCCTATCCATTAGCCTATCTTTGAAACCCATACTTGTTAGCCTAAACATGATAGAAGCTTATGATACTAAATGTATGATAATGCATTAGATTTAATTCATTAACATGAATGTATGTATGCATGAATGTATGTCAGTGTATGCATGTTAGATGTATGTATGTAAGTGTTAGATGTATACATGTTAGGTATGCTTGAATGTATTCATGTTAGATGTTAGTGAATGTATGCATAATTAGTGCATGTATATGATAATGCATGTTAGATATTTTGCATATATGCATGATAGGTATGTATGCATGTATTCATGTGAAATATGTATGCATGAATGTATGTTAGTATATGCATGTTAGATGTATGTATGTAAGTGTTAGATGTATACATGTTAGGTATGCTTGAATGTATTCATGTTAGATGTTAGCGAATGTATGGATAATTAGTGCATGTATATGTTAATGCATGTTAGATATTTTGCATGTATGCATGAGAGGTATGTATGCATGTATGCATGTGAAATATGTATGCATGAATGTATGTTAGTGTATGCATGCTTATGTATGTGTGTTAGTGAATGCATGTTTATGTATGTGTGTTAGTGTATGCATGTTTATGTATGTGTGTTTGTGAATGCATGTTTATGTATGTGTGTTAGTGTATGCATGTTTATGTATGTGTGTTAGTGAATGCATGTTTATGTATGTGTGTTAGTGTATGCATGTTTATGTATGTGTGTTAGTGAATGCATGTTTATGTATGTGTGTTAGTGTATGCATGTTTATGTATGTGAGTTATGTATATGTATGTGTGTGAATTTAGTGTATGTATATGGAGTGTTATGCATGTGTATGAATGTGAAGTGTTATACATGTGTATGCATGTGAAGTGTTATGCATGTGTATGCATGTGAAGTGTTATGCATGTATGCATGTGAGATATGTATACATGTATGTTAGAGGTATATGCATGCATGAGTAATGATGGATGAATGCATGAGGCATGTGTTTGCATGTGAAATGTATGCAAGTGTATGTTTGCATGTATGCAAATGGATGTGTGTATGTGTGCATGAATGAGATATGTATATGAGAATGTGTATATAAGAATGAAGGTATATGCTTATGATATGTATATAAGAAAGTTAATTAACTTATGTTAGCATGAGTTTTAAATATGTTAAGTTTTGAATATTAATACTATAAGTGAGTGTTTTATATCTATGAAAGCATACTTATGGTTGTCATGTTATTTTGCAGCTCATGTTGAAGACAGATTGATGAACAGAAGAGTAGAAAAAGAAAATATACTAAACTCGAATTCTGTTGTTCAGCTTTTGTATACGATAGAATTTAGTTTCTATCATTCATACAAACAATTTATAAAATTAAAAATATATATTAATCTATTTGCATTTTTCTTTTCATGTCTATGAAAGCATCTACTAGTAATACTTCGATTGAACGTGATATACCTTCTCCTTTGTTTGAAATACTTTTTCCTATTGCACTAGAAAATAATACAATTAGTGATGAATTAATTAAGGATTGTGTTGTAGAAGTAACTTTGTAACCCCCTAGATTACAATCGTAGACTGTCTAGAGTATTACCTTTGCTTTCCATTGTTTTACCCGACCCTGAAAATAGTGAAGTTTTGTTCCCTCCATCTGTAAGTAGAATTACTGATTGTTCTCAATTAAACTCAAACGAAACTGAAATTGTTAAAGATAAAGTAACTAGTGAAGCATTGATCCTTCCATCTTATATAGACACGGTCAATAGTTATAGAAACACTCTACCTTATGATCCTTAGTAAAATATGTGCCCTGCCATAGACACCCTGCATGCGCCGTTAGCGAGACGGTTGACTTGATCCAACATTCATCGTGAATCGCTCCCACATTTGAACCCGACACGAACAACGGCACAACACGACAAGTATAATTTCTTTTCCTTTTTGCACATGCAATAGTTTTGTTTAGGTTAAGCGGTTGCAGTATCTTGTGGTGGTTCATCTTGTAGAGGCAGTACTCAAAAACCTTGTAATTCCTTGGGTGGTGAGGGCTGGGCTTATGCTCTAAGCGCCTCCATAGGAATAGGCAATTAGTTCAGCTTCGTCTAACCACCCCTGACGAATTACGTTTGCACGCACAACATTTAGTTTTTTTTTGTATTAGATATTTTCCTACTCAACAATGTGTACTTGAATTTATCACGTGCACTGTAGCTTCATCATCAAGCGTCAGGTATATTCACTAAACTTAAAATCTGTTTGTTACTATTTTAATAGGACTTTAGGAGAAAGAACTTAAAATACTAGAGTTTTTTAGTACGACTTTTAGTTTGAAATTTCAAAAAGAACTTTCATTTGAAAGTTATTATCTACTTTACGAGAATTGTTAAAAGGGTTTTAATTTTAGCAAAACTGGAATCAAATAATTTAATTATCTTGGTAAGAGACCAAAAAACAAGAGTACAAGAGGAAATTAAAGATTTTGTTAAAAAACTTAAGTCATTCTAATATACAAAATAAAATGGATGAATTGTTTCGAGATAGGATAAAGAGAGAAAGCTTTTCCATGTTTTCGTATCATTTCACAAAACATTTCATGTTCAATGGGCAATAAAAAAGAGTCTTTGCTTCCTATTTTTATTAATTTAATGGCTTCATCAGTAAAATTATGTCCTATTTTTGAAATATCACGTAAAATGGGTGTTGATATATTTAGGTAGTGATGCGTGTGAACACACTAGGACCGCCGGGGCAATTTTTTCCCTCTTTAGGAGGTTTTTTTCCCCCGGCTTGTATATACGCCTATTGCCCTAATGGGCTACTTATCTTTGTACATTCTCTAGTAATACATTCAGTATTGTGTGTTTGTGCTTCAAGCTTCTTCTTCTTCCTTGTGCTGTTCGCGTGCTTCCGCAGACGTCTAACTCCAACAATTGGTATCAGAGCAGGTCGTCGCTTCATCTAGGGTGCCATCGACACTCCTCCGTTTGCAGTCTTTGAATCGCACGAATTTTGGTGAGCATACTCAACGTGTTTCCGAGATCAAAACAACTTCGCTTTGTGGTGCCGAAATCGCGATATGAGCTCGTTTCAGCCTCCGAACGCACTATCGCAGTGCTTGTGCAGGATATTTTGTCTTTTTGTGCCAAAGGTATATACCAGTTTCTATTCGCCAGTTTAAGCGTCTCGAAGTCTACTACGGGTCTAGCATAACTCGTCTGGGCAGTTCTGTTCAACTTTTTGAGATACAGTCAATTTTCTGCATCAGGGTATTTTAGTCACCGGCCATGGCTGAAAGCAGTGATGTATTCCGTATGTTGGTTGTTGAGGATAAGTTGGATGGTACCAACTACCCATTATGGGCTTACATGATGCGACATGTATTGGTTGCAAAAGGACTGTGGAACATTGTGCAGGGTGTTGAAAGACGTCCTATTACACCTGCAACTACAGGTACTACAAATACAGGTGCTGGAGCTGATGAAGATGGTGTCAAAGATGATATTCCGTAAATTCCTGTTCGTGCTGTTGTTTCTGTTGCACCTACTGCAAAGCAGATTTGTTGGGATGGCAGAGATGCCCAGGCACATGCATTGATAGCTTTGTCTGTCAAACGTGCCATTATTCCTCATATTCGCTCTTGCAGAACAGCTTGGGATGCTTGGGATACACTTACCACATTGTACCAAGCTCTATGGATGAAGGTGATTCTATGGACAATTTCCTAATGAAGATCAAAGATTTGAAAGAACAGTTGATTTCTGCTGATGAGGTTATACCAGATAGCTCACATGTGCAGACCGTTCTGAATGGTCTTCCTAATTCATATCAGAGTTTTGCTTCTACTCTTCGGTTGATGATGAAAGGTAATCCAAATGCTTTATCATTTGAGGAGTTAGTCTCTGTTCTGTTGCAGGAAGATCAGTCCAGGCAGAACACGTCCATTATGCGAGTTGCAGATCAAGCTTTCCTGGCTAGTCAGAAGGGCAAAGGAAAATGGAGCTCTTCAACTAGTAAGCAGAAATCTGCTAATTCTGCATATTCGAAGAAGGAAGATAAAGATGAGAAGAAATCAGAAAAGAAGAAATTGTTTTGTAAGTACTGTAAAGGGAATGATCATATCATAAAGAACTGTCCAAAACTGGCTGCTAAAGAGGCAAAGAAGAAAGAGGCTGGAATGGTTGTTGTAGAGGCCTCTACACCAAAAACAAAGTCTGCAAATCTTGTGCAGGAATAAGAATGGGCGTTTACTACTGTCTGCAGTTTTGACCCATCTTCTCATGAGCAGTGCATGTCTGCAGTAGACTCAGATGTTTGCCCAGTATTTTGACAGTGGGGCGACCAAACATATTACCTCGCAGTGCAGTTTCTTCTCTTCACTCGAGCCTGCCCCTACAGGGAATACTGTTACATGCGCCAACAACTCCTCTTATCCTGTTATGGGAGTTGGTAAGATCATTTTGACTACTGCTGATGGTAGTTCTTTCACTTTGTCAGATGCTCTATTTGTGCCAGGGATCAAAAAGAATCTGTTATCAGTTTTTGCATTAGCCAAGATTGGCTTGGTTGTTTAATTTGTTCATGACAGGTGTACAGTTCATGATCTATCAAATGGCGATGTGATTATTGCTTCTAGCATTTTATGTCGTGGGCTGTACAAGCTCATAGACTATGAAAGATCTGTGAATGATTTGGCATGTGGAGTTCATGATTCTCAGGCTATGTCAGATGCAAAGCTTTGGCATGCACACTTTGGTCATCTGAATTTTGCTAGTTTGCTATGCGTGCAGAAATCTGATATGGTGTCTTCTTTGCCCAAGCTTGAGGCACCTGGAAAACATGTTTGTGAAGGCTGTATTTTGGGCAAAATGCAGCGTTCCTCCTTTCCAAAAGATGGTTCAGTTCGGGCTACGCAGAAATTGCAGCTTCTACATAGTGATGTCTGTGGTCCTATGCAGACACCCTCTTTTGGCAATTACCTTTACTTCGTGACTTTCATCGATGATTTTTCCAGGCATGCATGGGTATATCCATTGAAGGCAAAGTCCGAAGTGTTCATGTGCTTCAAACAATTTTTGGTTTTGACTGAAAATCTGTCAGCATGTAAAATGGGCACCCTCCGTTCTGATCGAGGGGGGGAATATATGTCTTCTGATTTTAATGCATTTCTAGCTGAATGTGGGATAAAACACTAGTGTACAATGCCGTATACACCTCAACAGAATGGAGTTGCTGAACGAAAGAACAGGTGACTCATGGAGATGGCGAGGTGCATGGTCAAGAGTCAGGCTTTACCACATAGTTTCTGGCTTGAGGCTGTCATGTGTGCAACATATGTACTGAACAGGTGTCCCACTAAAGCACTGCAATCTATCACTCCATATGAGGCTTGGCATGACCGCAAGCCATCTGTTGCTCATCTGCATGTTTTTGGTTGTTTGGCATATGCTCTAGTGCCTGAACAACATCGCAAAAAATTGGATGATAAGGTAGTAAAATGTATTTTTGTTGGGTACAGTTCTGAAAGTAAAGGCTATCGTCTGTATCATCCACAGAATAAACGCATTCTGGTTAGCCGTTGTAGCTCAAGCGTAAGCACCACCTCCTTTACTTGTCAATCCGCGGAGACGTGAGGACCGGTATGAAGACCACGAGCAAGTGAAGGCACAAGTGCGTGAGTGAAAGCACACAAACATGCACACACAAACACACACACGCGCACAAGGTAAGATCAAAGAGAGGAACAATGGAAGGGTTTTGATTACAAAATAAATCTATTACAAAACAGAAATCTACAAGAAGCTACCCTCAAAAATGAGCTCTCTAGCTCTTTTTATAGTTTTTGGACTAGTTTTGGCCCTGTCCAGACCTAGTGTCCGGCCTAGTTAAAAATTAGGTTCTAGGGCTTATTTGAAGGCTCAAACGGAGTCTAAAAATTATGAAAACTGGTGGGATGATACTTCTAATGCTCCTCAAGCTCAAGGACTCCTTGGCTTGCACAAAATGGAGCTACAAAAATAGAAAATGGTATTTACAATGGTTTTAGTGATGGAAATCACTATTTTTGTAGGGGATTCTTCTGATAATTTGACATGTACTTCTTGGAGCTCCCTACTTACTCCTTCTTCTTGTGTGTGTCCACCTTTCTGATGTGCTTCCATGCTTGTGCTTGACCTTGAGTTCCAACACTCCCCCCCCTCTCGAGTCTGTCGTCCCTGACAGACCTTGTTGTAGTGGTTGTTCCGAGTAGTGCTTTGAGAGGGAGTGTCCCTTCTGTATGATCAAAAGTCGTCTGGCTTCTAGATGTGGCAGGGTTCATTGGCCGGTTCTTCATTTGTCACTGCAAGCTTTTGCAAGTCATAGTCCCTTGGTATGTGTTTCTTTCACATATTCTAGCATGAATGCATCATTGTGAGCTTTCAAAAATTGCGAGTTGCTCAAAAGAGGTTGTCAAGATTGAGTTGGAGCAACTGCCAGCTTCGGATTGCTTCCTAGGTATTGATGTTGCCCCCAGGATGTCCTCTAGCACTTCTAAAGATGATGTTCAGAGTATTCTTGCCAAGTACTCATAACCCGTAGTGAATAATGGGTAAGGGTGTTGGTGCATGGGTTGAAAAAAGTATGTGCCTTGTGCACGGCCTTGTAATGTAGCCCTATGCATGCTTACTTGGACAATGCATTGGAAGAAGTATGGTGCAAAAATTTTGGGTCTTGAGTTAAGTGCTCAAGGGTATGCTGATGAAGAGGTTTCCTACTCTATCATGGTTATAATGTGGCCCAAGTAGGAGATTCTTACCATAAGGAAAGGTCAGTCGACGCGGATCTTTTTGTGTTGTACACCTTTCATCATGATGGACCATTGGTTGGTTTATCATTGTCGATGAATGCCCTGATTGATGGTCCACCTAAGCATGACTCATTCATGTTCCCTAAGCCAAACCTAGGAACAAGCTCTCTCTCGCTTTTCTTCTCTCTCTCTCTCTTTTTTTTTTTTTTTTTTTTTGTGGAAAAAATATCATGAAACCTTGAAGAACACAAAAGTTAGCATCAGTAGAAAAAATTTGACATATGTCAATGTGCTCTTGTGCTTGGGATTCTCAAGTGTGTCTATGCACGGCCATGTAATGTGGCCCTATATTAATGCATACTTTGGAAATGCATGACCTGAATGGTGCATAAGATAGGGTTGTGCAAGGAGCACATGGTTGTCGCTCGTCGAGGCTTTTGATGTTATTTGTAGATATTGATGCCATCTTTGTTGGAGGTATCCATTGTATCTCGAGATGACAACTGATCATTCCTCCTTATAGGGATCCATTTGAGAACGGTCTGCGACTGGGTAGAGATCACCTTTGGCCGCTTCATGTTTGAATGATTTCGTGAGGGTTTGATCCATCGTGGCAGGCTCTTTATTTTGGTGGATGCTATCGGTACTTTCGTCTTCCAAACCCATATCCTTGCAGAAGAGGTTCTTTGATCTTTATTGGAGCTCTGTGCTTGATTCAGTCCTTTACCTCGCCTTGGTGTCTTTGTTGTGCAGGTTGTTGCCTTGAAGTCCCCCCTTGGATTTTTTCTGAGCTTAGGCTTGATTGCTTGGGATCCTTGGATTGGAAGTGGTCTTTCTTGAGGATAAGTCATGGTAGGCCTAGACCATAGATTTTGAAGTCTATTGTGAGGGGACTGATTTGGTGCAAGGGCTTTCTTTGGTACCCATATCATAGTGCGATTTGGTTGGGCTCTAAGTAATTTCTTGGCCACCCAAATTTGCTTGACATTACCAAGAAAATGTGATTTCTGTTTCTTGATGTAAGGGTCTTTTGGGCCTTCTATGTGAGTTTTTTGAGAAAACTCATCTTTACATGGGGAATGCAACAAGGGTTGATCTTCTATACCTACATCAGACTTATGCAAGGGATCAATGGGTTGTGTGGTTTGAGATTGATCTAGAGATTCATCGAGACATTTATCGTTATTACACATAGAATCCCTAGGTGTAAAAATGGGTGATGGATTGTCATGATTCACCCTAGAGTCGACATCCTTTTCCACATCAGTGATACAAAGCATTGGTTGATCATCTCCTTCTTGACCATATGAGTGTAGATCATCCCTGCTTATGGCTTCATGAGGGAAATCCAAATTTACAGGAAGAGAGGGTCCTTCCACATCCCCCAAACACTTGGAGTCCTCCATTTCTCCATTCTCTAAGGTTTCCTGTGATTTACTCAAAGAAGGATTAGATTCAAAAACATGAGTAGAAAGAAAATTTTTTTCATGAAAAGCACACTCTTTGAAAAGATGATTTTGCCCCCAATTATCATAAGGTGGATAGTCATTAGGATTTTCCATAGACATATATGTAGAAGCACGGATAATAGGTGGAGAAGGCACCTCAAATTCTTGATGATTTTGTGTAATGAACCTTTGGGTGCCAATGATCAAATCTTCATCCATACAATCCATGACAAAGAATGTTTCCGAAAATTGCAGATCATCCACCATAACAGGCAACACAACTTTACCCATGCATTCATAATGTTCCCCATCCATGAGGATAGAAGGATGAGTTGTTGGTTGAATGTTCTCAAAGATAATGGTCACTAGGTCAATATGAATTAAATTCCACTCACAATTAGGATTGATATAAACACCCAACCTTCTATGGTCATATCCTATTTTGATATCCACAAAAGTATTATCATATTCTCTTATTGCAAATAAGGATCCAACCTCCTTAGACATTTCCCCCGTTTCCTTGACTCCTTGCAATTTTTCTCTAGATGTTTCACCTTTATGTGATATTATCTCATGTATTTCATGTTTATCCCCCTCCTTTTTTTCAATCTTAGCCCCTTTTCTTCTATCTTTTGCTTTTTTCTTCCCATGACACAATTTTCTCGCCCTTTGTATTGCTAAAAAATCCTTGGGAGCCCCCTTGGTTTCCTAGTCCCACTTGATGCCCAACTTCAAATTATCCTAACTGAAAATCAATGCATTATTTTTATAAAAAACAGTTGAGGTCATGTAGGATTCGAAACGAGCTTTCCAACGAGCTATAGAGCTCAAAAAATGGACTTTGGATGAAAAAGTTATGTCAAATCAGGCTCCTGGGGGTCAAAACAGGCAAACAGGACCTTTTGAAAAAAATCACGATTTTGTACCTTGAGAATCGTGTTCACAAAATCGTGTTTTCACAAAATCGTGTTTTGAAAATCGCGATTTTGATCACAAAATCGTGTTTTGAAAATCGCGTTTTTGATCACAAAATCGTGTTTTCAAAATCGCGATTTTGATCACAAAATCGTGTTTTGAAAATCGCGATTTTGATCACAAAATCGTGTTTTGAAAATCGCGTTTTTTATCACAAAATCATGTTTCTGAAAATCGCGTTGTTGAGCACAAAATCGTGTTTTTGAAAATCGCGATTTTGACTCAGAGAATCGTGATTTACAAAATCGTGTTTTTTTTTTCACAAAATCGTGTTTTCTCAGAATCGTGTTTTTGGCATGAAAATCGCAATGTTGAGCACAAAATCGTGTTTCTGAAAATCGCGATGTTGAGCACAAAATCGTGTTTTTGAAAATCGCGATTTTGACTCAGAGAATCGTGATTTACAAAATCGTGTTTTTTTTCACAAAATCGTGTTTTCTCAGAATCGTGTTTTTGGCATGAAAATCGCGATGTTGAGCACAAAATCGTGATTTGTGAGAATCGCGATTTTGAGCCCACTGAAAATCGTATTTTTAGAAAATCGTGTTTCTTTTGATATGAAAATCGCGATTTTGAGCACAGAATCGTGTTTTAGAGAATCGTGTCTTTTGACATGAAAATCGTAATTTTGAGCACAGAATCGTGTTTTAGAAAATCATGTTTTTTGACATGAAAATCGCGATGTTGAGCACAAAATCGTGTTTTTGGCTGAAAATCGTGATTTGTGAGAATCGCGATTTTGAGCCCGCTGAAAATCGTATTTTCTCAAAATCGTGTTTTTGGCATGAAAATCGCGATGTTGAGCACAAAATCGTGTTTTTAGAAAATCGCGATTTTGAGCAAAAAATCGTGATTACACAGAATCGCCTTTTTTTCACAAAATCGTGTTTTTTTATTGAAAATCGTGATTTTTTGAGAATCACGATTTTGAGTAGGGAATCGTGTTTTCTCAAAATCGTGTTTTTTTTACTGAAAATCGTGATTTGTGAGAATCGCGATTTTGAGCACAATCACAGAATCGTGATTCTGAGAATGACCACAGAATCGTGATTCTTTTCAGCCAACTTTTATGCGGGAAAACAGAAAATCGTGATTTTTCAAAAAATTTTGAATTTTCACAGAATCGCGATTTTCATCACAGAATCGCGTTTTTTGGCGGGAAATTCAAATTTCTGAGCGCCGGCTATGGCGAGCTCCGTATGAGCAGAAAATCATGAAAAAAACACAGCGCTTGCTCTCCCTTGCTTCTCCTAACTCCTTCCCACACAATAATGCATGAAAAATGGTATGAAGATGGTGAAAATGCACTAAAAAACAAGAATTTTCTATGAAGAAGAAGATGGAAGAAGGTGGAGATAATGATGATGATGAAGATGAAGAGGAAAAAACAGAAAATGAACTGAAATGACAGTTTCTTTACCTTCCAATGTCGCAAATCTACGATCTTACCATCACAACGCTCGTCCTCGAAGCTCTCTCCCCGGCAACGGCGCCAAAATTTGGTGTAGCTCAAGCGTAAGCACCACCTCCTTTACTTGTCAATCCGCGGAGACGTGAGGACCGGTATGAAGACCACGAGCAAGTGAAGGCACAAGTGCGTGAGTGAAAGCACACAAACATGCACACACAAACACACACACGCGCACAAGGTAAGATCAAAGAGAGGAACAATGGAAGGGTTTTGATTACAAAAGAAATCTATTACAAAACTGAAATCTACAAGAAGCTACCCTCAAAAATGAGCTCTCTAGCTCTTTTTATAGTTTTTGGACTAGTTTTGGCCCTGTCCAGACCTAGTGTCCGGCCTAGTTAAAAATTAAGTTCTAGGGCTTATTTGAAGGCTCAAACGGAGTCTAAAAATTATGAAAACTGGTAGGATGATACTTCTAATGCTCCTCAAGCTGGAGGACTCCTCGGCTTGCACAAAATGAAGCTACAAAAATAGAAAATGGTATTTACAATGGTTTTAGTGATGGAAATCACTATTTTTGTAGGGGATTCTTCTGATAATTTGACATGTACTTCTTGGAGCTCCCTACTTACTCCTTCTTCTTGTGTGTGTCCACCTTTCTGATGTGCTTCCATGCTTGTGCTTGACCTTGAGTTCCAACAGCCGTGATGTTGTCTTTGTGGAAGATGCTATTCAGCCATTGCTTTCATGTACTAAGGAGACATCTGTTAGCTCCAAAGACATGTATGATACTTTGATGCCTCTTTTTATAGGTGGACAGTCTAGTGCTGGTCCTAATGAGGCAACTTCTCAGCCTTTGCAGGTTTCATATGATGATGCAGATCATTCTATTTCTGATGAAAATTTACATGATGCACTTGTTGATGAGAGAGCTGATATTGAGCAGGCAAAAACTATGCCAAAATGGCTGGTGCAAAATTTGTGTGACAGCAAATTAGATGCACCTTTGTCATATCATACTCATTCAGGCTCTCATAGTGCCTCCTTTGCATCAGATTGCTATGCTATGGCTGTGTCTAGTCTCTGTGATGAGAATGAGCCTGTTTCTTTTGATGAAGCACAGAATTCAGAAAATTGGATGGATGCTATGCAATCTGAATATGATGCTATAATGAAGAATGGTACATGGTCTTTATGTGACTTGCCTGCTGGCAAGAAGGCCATTGGCACTAAGTGGGTATACAAGCTGAAGCGTTAACCTGATGGTACAGTTGACAGGTATAAGGCTAGGCTTGTTGCAAAGGGTTATGCGCAGGAAAGAGGCATTGATTTTGATGAGACCTTTGCACCTACATGCCGTATGACTACTGTTCGGAGCATTTGTGCACTTGCAGCCCATCATGGTTGTAATGTACATCAGTTGGACATTAAAACAACATTTCTGAATGGTGACTTGCATGAAGAAGTGTATGTTTTTCAGCCCCGTGGCTTTGTGCAGAAAGGGCATGAAAACCAGGTGTGCAGGTTAAAGAAGGCATTCTATGGTTAAAAGCAAGCACCACGTGCTTGGTATGAGAAGATACATGCCTATCTGGTTGCACATGGTTTTGAGAACAGTCCAACTGAAAGCACCTTATATGTTAAGCGTGCTAATGATGTGCTTCTGATCATTGTTGTCTATGTTGATGACAAGCTGCTGACTGGTCCTATTGAGAACCATATTGCTGATTTCAAGGCTGATTTGCATGCATCATTTGAGATGTCTGATTTGGGGCATTTGCATCACTATTTGGGCATTCAATTTATGCAAGTTGATGGTGGAATGGCTTTGTGTCAAACGAAATATATTGACACATTATTGCAGCGTTTTGGCCTTGAAGACTGTAAGCCTATTGCCACTCCTATGGAGACATGTTTACGATTGAGTCTTCATGATGTTGGAGATGCATTTGATGTTGTTCTCTATCAGCAGGCTATTGGATGCTTGATTTACTTATGCATTACTCGGCCAGATATTCAATTTGCTGTCTCACAGATGAGCAGGTTTATGCATTGCCCAGGAGTCATGCATTGGAAGGCAGTTAAGCGCATCTTTCGCTACTTGAGTGGTATTCGGCTACTTGGGTTGTTTTATCCCAAGGGGGGATCACTACTGCCAGATTTGCATGCTTTTTCTGACTCAGATTGGGCTGGTTGCTATGACACTCGTGTGTCCACCAGTGGTTTTTGCTTCATGCTTGGTAGCTCATGTATATCTTGGTTGAGCAAGAAGCAGCCTAATGTGGCCACTTCCAGTTGTGAGGCTGAGTATAGGGCAACTTTCACAGCGATTGTTGAGTGTGTGTGGCTCAGACGCCTTATGGCTGATTTGGGTGTTGGCCAGTCTTTTGCCACCACTATCTTCATTGACAGTCAGAGCGCATTGGAAGTTGCGAGGAACCCTGTGTTCCATGCTCCCACTAAGCACATTGAGGTGCATTATCACTATGTCAGGGAGAGGTTCTCTGCTGGGGAGATCAGCTTGGCATATGTGCCCACGCAGGAGAACGTAGCAGACCTTTTCACGAAGGCTCTGCCTAGGGAGAAGTTTGAAGCTTTCCGCAAAGCTTTGGGCTTACTTCCTTTTGTGGACTGATTTCCACATAGCTTGGCACTTCCTTATACATGAGTGCCAGCTCCTTGTTCACCGCATCACTCCCAGGGGGGATTTGTTGATATATTTAGGTAGTGATGTGTGTGAACACACTAGGACCACCGGGGCACTTTTTTCCCTCTTTAGGAGGTTTTTTTCCCCCGGCTTGTATTATACGCCTATTGTCCTAATGGGATACTTATCTTTGTACATTCTCTAGTAATACATTCAGTATTGTGTGTTTGTGCTTCAAGCTTCTTCTTCTTCCTTGTGTTGTTCGAGTGCTTTCGCAGACGTCTAACTCCAACAATGGGATCATTAGCTACTTGCTTTATTTTCAAGTCACTCCCTTCAGGTAAAGCCTGGGCTATAGGTTTAACTTTTTTATCAACTGTTTTATATTTTGTATTAACTTTAGCTTCATTAACAGAATAAGAAACAAATTTCAAAATTAGTTCATATTCATTTAACGAGTTCAAAAGTATAATTTGCATTAATTTTTCATCATGTAAAGTTTGATTAATTTCATCAAGTAAAGAAGAAGAAAAAGATGTTTCAATTATATTTTCAATATGTTCATATATAGACATATAACCTTTACTTTTAAAATATTTTTCATGTTTTTTCATTATCTTCCTAGGAGTATCTTTGCTATTTAAAATTTGTAATTTTGAGGATGTAAAATAAATAGAAAAACTTTCCAATTTATGTACACATTTTTGCGAGATTTCAAACCAGTTACCACTGTTGTCCCGCTCAACAATGGTGTCTAATAAAAATTCTGATCAAAATAAGTCCTAGATTCACAAAGACGTAGATGACTCTCGTGCAACTTCTCTTGTGATCGGATTGGTGTTTTCGTAATTTCTTCTCGATTTCTAGTGTGATTTGGATTTAGAGTCATAACTTTTGATGACTCTTGTGCAACTTCTCTTGTGATCGGATTGGTGTTTTCCTAATTTTTTCTCGATTTCTAGTGTGATTTGCAAATCATCTTTTGACCTATTTGTAGCATACACAGAGCCATCTTTGAGTACTTTTGTTTCCATTCGTGTTTCACAAATAAACGGTTGTCCTAAAATGATTTCGTAAGAACAATTATCTTGAATAAAAAAATGAAATGTTTCAGTTATTTCTCCCATTAAAATTGGAATGTTTGCACAAGCTCCCAAAAGTGCACCACATCCATTATCTGCCGTTCTCATTATCCACCCATATTGTTTATCTATCAGGCATCTAAATTTATCATATAATTCTTTTGAGATTACATTAATTTCAGAACCTAAATCTAATAAAGCTAAAGATATACATGACTTTTTTCTATCTCCTAAGTTTACTTTTATTTCAGGTGTTCCTCTAACCCACAAACTCTTTTTATAATTACTTTAAGATTGTTCATTTATATTATCTAGAAGAATTGGACCTAGAAAATTTTTATTGATATAACCTTCACTTTCTTCCTCATCATCAGAGTCAGAAGAAAGAAGATCTTTTGAGATATGAGACACATCTACATTTTCTTGCATTACAATATCAGTATTAAGTGAGAATCTTTTTCTCTTAATCATTTTTATAAAGTTTTCTTTAAATTCAAGTTTAGCTATAGAAAATAATTGTTCAAGTGACATAGTCACTTGACTTTTCAAAAGTATGTCATAAAGTATTTCTTTTGCATCATTTTTCTGTTCTAATTCTGAGGTTAAAATGGATTTAGGAATTCGTTTAGGTTTCTTTGTTTTTCCTCATTTTGTTATGTTTATTCACTAGGCTTTGAATCTAAAGGTTTGTTTGATATTTCAGGTTGTTTCCCCTCCCTTATTTCTCTTCTTTTTTGTTCATTTGAGTTTAAATTTTTGTTTTCCTTAAATTGAACATTTTTAGGTTCTTCCCTTAAGTGTTTTCTAGTTACCATTTGTGCACTAATTATGCATACATTCGCTAACATCTAACATGAATACATTCAAGCATACCTAACATGTATACATCTAACACTTACATACATACATCTAACATGCATATACTAACATACATTCATGCATACATATTTCACATGCATACATGCATACATACCTATCATGCATACATGCAAAATATCTAACATGCAATATTATCATATACATGCACTAATTATGCATACATTCACTAACATCTAACATGAATACATTCAAGCATACCTAACATGTATACATCTAACACTTACAAACATACATCTAACATGCATACGCTAAGATACATTCATGCATACATACATTCATGTTAATGAATTAAATCTAATGCATTTATCATACATTTAGTATCATAAGCTTCTATCATGTTTAGGCTAACAAGCATGGGTGCAAAAGATAGGCTAATGGATAGGGACAGGTAAATGAAAAGATATGATCAGATAGGATAAAATCAAAAGCTAAGTGAATCGTAATGATTGGGAATGGAGAATTTGGATGAGTACGATGAAGCCTAAAAAGATTTAAGAAAGGTAAGAATGGATTTTTAAGATTAGGGAAAATATCTTTGAAAAAGATAAGGAGAAATTGGTAAATGGCTACCTCTAATCCCTTCTTCTGCTATCTTGGAAAACATAAAACATCTTTAGGTAATCAAATCATACATTTACTTATGTAATCAATTTAGTTATATATTATAAACCTAACTACTACATTCAATATGAACTTAAAAAAAAAAAAAACACACACACACACATAGACATTCTTAATAAACACATACATGCACTAGACGTACATATTACATACCCTTTATATTATTACACAAATATACATAAAAACATATACACCAATCATTCACATGTACATATACCATACATCTCATATATTAAATAAATATACTTAATACATATGCATTTAATTGAATGGAAATGAAATATATAAAATATAATAATACTTATCATATATGCAGAAAATAAAATTAAAATGAAAATATAAAATATAATATAAATATAAAAAAGAAAAGGAAAAAAATAAACAAAATCTCTCACTCTCTCTCTCTCTCTCTCTCTGCTGCGTGTTGGTCCACCGGCTGCAGTGGGAGGAGGGAAAAAAAGAAAAGAAAAAATAAAAATAAAATAAAAATAAAAAAATAAAACTCTCTCTCTCTCTCTCTCTCTCTCTCTCTCTCTCTCTCTCTCTCTCTCTCTCTCTCTCTCTCTCTCTCTCTCTCTCTCCCGCCCTCTGTGTGTGTGTGTGTGCTGCGCGTAGCGCGCTGCACCGCCGGCAGAGAAGAGAGGGAGAGAAATAAAGAAGAAGAAAAAAAAGGAAAAAAAACAAAGAAAGAAAGAAAGAAAAAAACAAAAACAATCTCCTCTCCATCTCTTTGCGTCGTGTGAAATAAAAGGAAAAAAATTTACTTTACATTAAATGAAATGCAAAAGTAAGAGAGATGGCCTTCTCTCTCCTCCTGCCAGAAAGGACAACATGAAAATATGTGCACAAACAAACAAGCCTAAAGTTTAAAGTAAAATGAAGTACCTACAAAATAACATGAGCTCCTGGATACGACTCCCCTCCATTTATACATGTGAGTAGCCCACCATAGCCCACATTTTCCTAAGTTAACTCATTCATGCAGCCCACATTTACTCCACATCCACTCAACACAACTCAACCAAAAAAAAAAGGCATGGGATTTTCTTCCATTCATTTTTCCAAAAACATACAATATCCACTGAATAAATAAATACTCACTTGACCTTATACTTTTATCATCCTTTTAGAATTAAATAAATTCAACCTTTCAAATATTTTTAGTTATTTATTTACTTTAGAATTAATTAAATTCAACCTATCAGTTATTAAATTTAAATATATTTTCCATAACCTTAATATTATTTAAATAATGTCAATTATTAATTAACAAATTTAATTATTCATTTACATTTAAATATTTGTTAAGGTTTCCATTTAATACCTTTTGCGCTATACATTAACTCCTTCAGAGACTCCTTCAGAGAAAAAACCCTACTTAATTAACCCCTTTACCATAGGTTTACCTTAAACTACCCTTAAACCATGTTTTTAATGAATCAAAACCTTTTCTTTTAGCTTTGAATCTCATCCAAACCCTCAAATAACTCATAAACTAAACTTCTACCCTATCAAATCCCTCTAGATTTCTTATCTAAACCCATAATTATCCTTGAAACTAAGTTGTTACCCTATAAAACATATTCAAATCCTAAATTAGACCCTTAAATAACCCTCAATTTACTTTCAAACCTTTAATAAACCCTTAATTAATCCTTCATTTTTAATCAAATACCCACAACTACATTTGAAAACTCCTTCTAAATACTTTCCATCTTTGTACTGGATCCCAAATCATCAAAACTTTTTTCCGTGCAAAAATTTAAGATCAAACTCAAGTTAAAATTTCATAAACTGTTAAAACTTAGTTTAATCAATTGATCTTTAATTTTTAATAATATTTTAAGAGGTATAGAATCTTTCTGACATCCGCCCCCACTAAACCTGCACATCGTTCCGATGGGCCAACCTGCAGATTCAAGTGGAACATATCAAATTCTTTGTAAATAAATTTTAAATTTTCAAAGTTTTACTTTATCATGCATTCATACTTTGTGCAATTAAAAAGATTAGTAGAAATCTTCTAAAAAATCAAAGTAGATATAAGTGATATAAATATCATGTTATATCTCTAAATCCACATTTAAACAAGCATTTATAGGAATAAACCATAAGTGTCATAGTCCTTCTCTTCATGCAACTTGCTTGGAATAAGTAACTTTTCCTGCATAACAACATCTACGAAAACTTTTTCATGAGTTAATAGAATTATTTGACTCCTACTTTTATTTCCTATGGTCTGACTCTCCATTCATTTCTTTTTTATTTTTCATTTAATTTTTTTCTTGTTTTATTACTTCATCCCAACTGAGCTCTTTATTTATTTTAAACAAATTGGCCTATACCGAAATTGGGTGCGACTCTTAGACTTGTCCACCTAGCCAAGTTTTACCCACTTGTCTGCCAATCTGGGATAGCACACGACAAAACTATGTCAGCCCTACATTAAATCGACATCGGCTCATGGCTTTGGCCACCCGACGAGAGTGACTCCACCCACCTACCGACCCATGCAGACACATGACAACATAAAGGTTAGGCCTATGATGAAACTAGCATTAGCCCGTGGCCTTGATCACCAAACCAAGGTTATTCCACCCGCCTACTAGCCCATCGTAGTGCATCAACTACAAACACATACATATAGGCTAAATTGGGTATGAAGTTTTATCTTTTAATTCATTTGGAGGTAAGATCTCATAAGGAATAAATAGTAAGATACAAAAATCCCACTTGCTAATGGATAAAATTTTCAGCATATACATGTATTCATAATAAGTCTACCATTTCTTCCACAAGCTTCCAATTCCAAACATTTCTATTTAACTATCTGATTTAATTCATATAAATACAAGTTTTTGATGCATCAATCATAAATATATCAGATATTTAACATCTTAAATTCTTCTTGATTTTTAAAAAAATTTGAACATACTCTTTTAACTCATTCAATAACGCAGTGCATGTACACAAAAAATCAAACATATCTTTAGTTAAAACTTTTTCACCTAATTAAAACAGATCTTTAATCTTCATCAACATCTTCATCAATCTCGTCAATCTCATAATCTTCATTATTTTGTTTCTTGAACAATTTAATCCTTTTCCCTGCAATTAAATTTCGCAACAAAGAACCATCAAATTCCCTAAGTCTAAATGTACCATTATCAAAAACAGTTACTACTACATACGGACCAAACCATCTTTTAACTAACTTCTTCCTAGCATCATAGTGTGTATCAAAAGTACTATCGTAAACTAATACCCAATCATCTGCTTCTAAAGTACGAGGCCTAAGTCTATGTTTTTTATCAAAATAGATTTTATTTTTAAGTCGTGATTCTCTAACTTTTTGTACAACTTCTTCAATCATTTTATTTTCTAGATCTAACTGCATAATCCTAACAGAAATCAGATCTTCACGAGTCATCTCGTTATTCCACGGAAGCGTTGTCCATGAAATAATCTGCGTCTGGATAGGAGAAATTGGCTTCTGACAGTACATTAGTTATGCAGGCATAAATCCTATAGACTAGTACACGTCATTCTGTCTGCCCATAGTGCGAAAGGAAGGAACCTAGGCCACTGCTTTGTATCACCATTACAGGCCTTAGAGATTTCCTTCACAATAGATGGATGACCTCGTTCAATCTTACCATTAGACTCCGGATTATAAGCAATTGTGAGAGATAGACGAATCCCATGCTGGTCAAAGAATTCTCTTGCCTCTCGAGCATCTAACTCGCCCCTATCTGCTACTATCTTTTCTACATAGCCAAATCTAGAAATAACTTCTTCTAACAAAAATCTACGTATGTTATAAGTAGTTTTAGTACGAAGAGCTCTACCCTTTACATGATTAGTCAAATCTTCCCTAGCTAATACTATATACCTCATGTTATCTAAACCTTTAGGCATGGTCACTAAATCAACTATCCACTTGTAATGAATACAAGGAGGGTAAGTCGAGTGCAGAGGTTCCCTATGTCTAAGTGACGAATGTACCTGACAAGTAGTACAAGTACTTACAAAGTCACGTATATTCACATACATACCTGGCCACCAATAAGCTTCTCTAATTTTATCATATGTCGCATAGAAGCCTTTATGTCCTGCCCAAAGGGTTTCATGCATGTCTATCATAACTCTAATTTGAAGGTTTTTATTTCCTAAAACTTGTTGCGGACGTCTAATTTTCTCTTTTGCATGACGCCAAATAAAACTATCCTTCAAAAAGAAATTAAATGCATGTTTCCTAATGTCTCTAAACCTATTAGCTAACCAAATAGGTAATTGTTTTAGAGTTCTAAGATAATATCATATATCATACCAAATTCCCTCATATTCTTTTTCATTAAATTTTTCATACATATAAACATGAGAAATATAATTAATCATATTTGATTCAATTTCAATCATGTCATCATTTTCAAACTTAGCCCTAGAAAGCATATCTGCTACAAAGTTAGTTTTCCCAAAAATATGATTTAAAATAGGATTAATAAACTTAATATAAGATATCCACCTTAACATTGCTATGTCTGGAGAAGATTAATTAGTAATCATTCCTATTAATGGTAAAAAATCTATTTCTATTACTACATTAGCTCATATAAAATATTCCTTGTCAGTTTTTAATGCAGTAACTAATCCCCATAATTCGCGTTTTATTTGTGGATAATATTTTTAAGTTTCATGTAATATTTTGGCCCCAAATCTAATAGCGTATCTATTTTCCTCACTATCATCTTGTCCAATTACCCATCCTATACCTATGGGACTTGTATCTACAGTTAAAATAATTGGTTTATTATTTGAGTAATTTACATGTTTTAAAACAGGTGCATTAGAAAATAAACTTTTTAATTTCTTCATGGGCATAATGCGATATCCAAATAGCATAAAAAACACATGCTCCTAAGAAATGTCTTACTTCACTAATGTTACTACAAGTTTCAAATAATTTATTTATAGCATCCACTTTTGGTGGATAAGGCCCATGACCATAGTATCCACATAAATGTCCTACAATAAGAACTTCATTAACACCAACTAGTGATTTTTCTATAGAAAATGTTAATCCTACTTCTTCAAATCTCTTAAGTATTTTCTCACAATCTAAAATATGATTAGATACAAAATTCCTACATCCTAAGGAATCTAATGTTTCATCTTTTTTCTTTTCTTCACAGCTTTTAATCGGAATATCATCTATAAATGGCATGGTCACATTAGGAATAAAATCATGAAGAACCATATTCATTGCATTCATCATATGTGCTACCGATTTTGTAGCTCCTTGAGATTGAGTACACATACGGACTAAACCTAAAGGTGTCTTCATTGTAGTTATATCTCTACTCTCAGTAGCAAGCTAGAACTGATCATAACCAAAATATAAATCGCCCATAGAATAGATGGAATGCCCAGCAAAGGCTTCGAAAAATTCTCCTACAATAGGGCCGGTTCCTACATTCCTAATTGTAATTTTACTTACGGGTTGTAAATCTTGGATAAATCTAAGCTTACCATTCTTTTTAGAAACATTAAACATCTATTAGAATAAGGTGCGGAGGAAGGTTCTAGAATTTTCATATGCATCTTCTCCTTAAGCAGTTTCATTAGCTCAGGTAAATGAGCCTTTGGAACTGGTATAGGGCGAAGATTCCAAGGAATATGGGCTACGGTAAATATAATCATTGGAGATACTATTATAGGATCAACACATCCTATTTCATGAGGATAAAGAGAGAAAGCTTTTCCATGTTTTCTTATCATTTCCCTCGGAAACATTTCACGTTTAGTAGGCAATAAAAAAGAGTCTTTGTTTCCTATTTTTATTAATTTAATGGTTTCATTAGTAAAATTATGTCCTATTTTTGAAATATCATGTAAAATGGGATCATTAGCTAGTTGCTTTATTTTCAGGTCATTCCCTTCAAGTAAAGTCTGGGCTACAGGTTTAACTTTTTTATCAACTGTTTTATATTTCGTATTAACTTTAGCTTCATTAAGAGAATCAAAAACAAATTTCAAAATTAGTTCATATTCATTTAACGAGTTCAAAAGTATAATTTGCATTAATTTTTCATCATGTAAAGTTTGATTAATTTCATCAAGTAAAGAAGAAGAAAAAGATGTTTCAATTATATTTTCAATATGTTCATTTGTAGACATATAACATTTACTTTTAAAATATTTTTCACGTTTTTTCATTATCTTCCTAGGAATATCATTACTATTTAAAATTTGTAATTTTGAGGATGTAAAATAAACAAAAAAACTTTCCAATTTATGTACACATTTTTGCGAGATTTCAAACTAGTTACCACTGTTGTACTGCTGAACAATGGTGTCTAATAAAAATTCTGATCAAAATAAGTCCTAGATTCACAAAGAGGTAGATGACTCTCGTGCAACTTCTCTTGTGATTGGATTGGTGTTTTCCTAATTTGTTCTCGATTTCTAGTGTGATTTGGATTTACAATCATAGCTTGTAATGATTGCAAATCATCTTTTGACCTAATTCTAGCATACGTAGAGCCGTCTTCCATTACTTTTGTTTCCATTCGTGTTTCACAAATAAACAGTTGTCCTAGAATGATTTCGTAAGAACAATTATCTTGAATAAAAAAATGAAAAATGTTTCAGTTTTTCCTCCTATTAAAATTGGAATGTTTGCACAAGCTCCCAAAAGTGCACCACATCCATTATCTGCCATTCTCATTATCCACCCATGTTGTTTGTCTATCGGCCATCTAAATTTATCATATAGTTCTTTTGAGATTACATTAATTTCAGAACCTGAATCTAATAAAGTTAAAGCTATACATGAATTTTTTCTGTCTCCAAAGTTTACTTTTATTTCAGGTGTTCCTCTAGCCCAAAAAATCTTTTTATAATTACTTTGAGATTGTTCATTTATATTATCTGGAATCGGACCTAGACAATTTTTATTGACATAACCTTCACTTTCTTCCTCATCATCAGAGTCAGAAGAAAGAAGATCTTTTGAGATATGAGACACATCTACATTTTCTTGCATTTCAATATTAGTATTAAGTGGGAATCTTTTTCTCTTAATCATTTTTATAAATTTTTCTTTAAATTAATCTAAAAATTACATATAAGTAAAAGTATGGTCTCATGAGAATTTGATCATCAAGAAGAATAATTTTGAATATGTTCTGCTCATAGGTATAGAGAAGTATCCTTACAAGAATACTTATGTCCGTAATTGCATAAGAACCTTCATGTATGAAGAGTATGGGGGTGAATGCCTCAATGTACATCCTTATAATGAGCTTCAAAATAGTTTTCTTCAAACATTCTACTAAAAAGAATGTAATTGAGGGCACATGTGAATTTACATCACATAACATTAAACACTACTATGTACAAAATAAGTGTAGAGGTGTGTGTGACTTGCATGTCGGACTAATACACAATTAGTGATTGAGTTTGGTATATGACTGAGACACTTCATCTACAAGTCTAGCAATTAGCATCACAAACTTCTACACGTGTTGATGATAGTCTTCCATAGAGTTAACTGGATTGTATCACAGTGCCCGCCAACTTTCTGAAGCTCTCTCGTAGAGAAATCTTATCCGCATCTTGCAGGAGCTAGAGTCTTCCTTTGATTCACTATTTGCATGCTTCAATTAATTCATATGTCTAATCTTGTTAGATGTTGATAGTACCTGTGGATATATATATATATATATATATATATATATATATATATATATATATATATATATATATATATATATATATATATATATGGCAATATTCTTGCTTGGGCAATCACACGTGTTGTGAACCGATGCTCATGAATATGTAGTATGCACGAGTAGTAATCATTCATAAATGATTATGTATGTTTTTGCATGCCATCAGCTTAGTCATGCACATGCATAGAAACATAAGTCTTCATGAGGTGAACACGTGTAGTACAGAATATTGATTCAACACATAATATGAGTATAGCACTGTTGGTGCAAGTCAACCACCAATTGATGTTTTGGATAAACACTTGAAGACAAAGGAAGAAGAAAAGATCAACAAATGAATAGGGAAGATAGAACATATTCAGGAGATGAAGACTTGTATACATATGTACATTAAACTATAGCTAGCTCACTTATACCTTTGTTTTAGTCATGAGCTTGTACATATATGCCTATATATACAAGTAAAAAATTTCGATCAAATATGAGAGAGTATGAGATGAGAAGAATTAGAAGTCATTAGACATTTTAGAAGTGAGGAAGATCTATCTCTCATCTAGATGTAAAATTTTCAAAGAAGAAGAAATATTACGTCCGATCTTTTGCTTAGTTCTCCTTCTTTGTTTAATATTTTGTAAAATGCTTTTGTACAAGTCTAAGTCTATAGTTGATTGACCTCTGTACAAGTTTTCAGATTCTAGTTGTGATCAAGCTGAAAGAATTGAGAGTAGGAACATTTACATGTGTAAATGTGAATAAGTGAAGTTGCAAAATGTGCAAAATTTGATGCTAATGTTTTGGTCAATTCTCCTCCCACATTGTAAAGTTTTGAGCAAGCAAGCACTGATTCTTTAAGTTGGAAGGTAAGCTACCTATGGCTAAAAGCATTTGAATAAACGTGTCATAATTTGGGATAAATGTGTGTTAGAAGTTGTAAGTGTCAGAATCCACTATTCAGAAGAATAGTTTTAGACATAGGTGAACTGTTTGAGTCATTTCTCAAGATCTACTAAATCTTTTGAGATGATTTAACTTGAAGAAGGTGCACAAACTATATGCAACACCTTGTGCAGAGTTTTATAAAAAACGTTACACATTTGATAAGACAATGAATGAATTATGTGCAACAGACTTTCTGAGTATCAACTCACTTCACAGTTTGTTCAAGATTTTGATAATTGAGTATTGATCCTCCGAATTGGTAAAGGTTTTGAGTTGTTCTTGATATAGAGGTGCTCTAACATCAAAGATAACTTGTTCTTTTGGAGATTAATACTCTCCATCAGTGGTATTAGAGTAGGAATCATCAAAATTGAAGAAAGGAGGACCCGGACTGCTGCAGTTGTAAAGAAGTCAACACTTGAAGGTTCAAAAGGTGAAAGCTTGAGAAGGAGACCAAAAGTTATCAAGAAGATCAAAAGGAACTTCATTCGAAGTAAAGTTACACGTATTCCTCATAAAGCTTGAAGAAATTAATACACAGGTGAAGAAAGGATGGGAGATTCTATTCAGATAGAGAAATTAGATAGAGAAAACTATGCAGCATGGTCAATGAGAATGGAAGCTCATCTCATGAGCAAAGACTTGATAGGTTACATTATAGGTGAAGAAGAAAAACCACAATTAAGAGATCCTAGTGTTCCAACTAGGGATGAATTATCAGATTTGAAGATTTGGATGAAGAAGGATGCTCAAGCAAGGAGCATTATCTACATGGGAGTCAATGACTACTTGTTACCTCATATTAGAGGTCTTGAAAGTGCAAGTGATATATGGAATGCTTTGGATGAGCATTTCCAAAACACTTCAAAGTTAAGGAAGGACATTGAAGATGCATTAGGAGAACTTGATGAAGATATTGAGGAGGATAAATTGGTAAGGCAAATCCTCACAGGTTTGAGAGGTGATGAGAAATGGAAGCCATTCATTTTGTCTACTGAATTGTCACTAGATCATTTCACTCCTGATTTAAATCAGTTGCTAGGACACACGCTAACCTTTGAGTAGGATGTCAAAGGAGAAAGTGATAAGAGTGCAAGTCAAACAATGTATTCGAAGGATAAGAAGAAGAATAGAAAAGGCAAACAACAAGAAAATGAAGATGAAGGTACAACTAGCCAAGCTAACTTCCTAAGAGGAAGAGGAGGTGGCAAAGGTAGAGGAAGAGGAAGAAGCAATAAAGATGGAGCCAAAGCTTGTTGGATTTGTGGTAAGACAAATCACTTAGCTCATGATTGTTGGCATAATAATCAGAATAATGGAGGATATAATTAGAATTTAATTCAAGAGGAAGAGGTGGCACAAACCAAAGAGGTAATTTCAGAGGTAGGAGTAGTAGAGGCTACTTTGGAAGAAATGCAGGTAGAGGATTCCAAAGTCAATCCTACAACAATACCTACTACAATTATGCTTCAGATCAGAAGGAGGATTCAACCTTGATTCTGAATGCAACTTGTGAAAGGCAAAGTGAAGACCAAAGAGTCTTCTACATTGACTCAGGGTGTAGCAATCACCTAAGTGGTAACATAGCCTTGATAACTAATTTGGAAAATAAGGTAACTAATCATGTAGTTCAAATAGGTGACAATACAAAGCACAATGTGAAATCAATTGCAGCAGTGAACGCCAAGGATGGAAGTACTCTTCTGAGTAAGGTCTTGTATGTTCCTACAATTCCAAAGAATATGATAAGTGTAGGATAAATTGTTGAAAAGGGCTATGAAGTAAGGCTCACTAATGATGGAGTTTTTGTGGAAGACCCTAGCAATGGTTATAAACAAATTGTTTCACGAAAGAAAGAAGGAAGACTTTTCACATTGAAGATTCAAGGTAATGTTGGTCATGCCTTGTTCACTTATGGAGGACATAAGATCTCTGAGTTAGATCTTTGGCATAAGAGGCTTGGACATTTCAATGAAAGAGGTATTAAAGATATGGTCAATAATGGTTCAGTGCTTGGATTGCCTAATGTTGCAGGTCAACGTATGACATACAAATGTGAGGCATGTCAATTAGGTAAGGCTCATAAGCAATCTTATTCCAAGCATGGTTTCATGTGTTCAGAGAAGCTTGAATTGGTACATACAGATGTGTGGGGACCTTCAAAGGATTTCAGTATAAATGGTTGAAGATATTATGTGATTTATGTTGATGATGCTACCAGGTGGATAACTATCTATGTGATCAAAGACAAATCAGAGGTATCTAATACATTCAAACATTATCATGTGTATGCAGAAAGAATCACATGTCAAAAGTTGAAGAGACTAAGGTCAGATGGAGGGGGAGAGTATTTCTCTAATGAGTTCAGTGATTACTTATGGAATGCTAGTATAAAAAGAGAAGTTACTTGCAGGTACTCTCCTCAACAAAATGGTGTAGCAGAAAGGAGAAGTCTCTGTTTCAGTTTCAGCTTCAGTTCCAGAACCAGAACCTACATTTACACCTATGTTTACACCTACGTTTAAACCTAGGTTTACACCTACATTTACACCTATGTTTACACCTACGTTTACACCTACGTTTACTCCTTCGGCTTACTCTTCGGCTTACTCTAAGGCGTCGACTAAGGCATCAACTAAGGCAAAGAACTTAGGCAATAACTTAGGCAATACATTGGCACCCAAGGCTCCCTTAGCGACTGTTGGCTACACGCGAGGCAATTTTAATTTTGAGTGGCAATAGAGAGTTTTAGATTCCCTAAGGTAGCAGGATTTGAACCCACAACCTCCTACTTACAAGGGAAGTACTTTAACCACTTCTCCATCTCTTTGAGTTATCACTCTATCTCTCTTTTGTCATATTTACATCAGCTTTCACCTCCCTCTTCCTTTTACAATTCCCAAGTTGAGCTCACACATGTGGAAGCGCCCGTCGATTTTCCTAGGGGAGTGCATCACAAAAAGTGCATAACTTTCACTATATAACTCGGATTTTAGCATATAATATATCATTGGAAAGCTCTCGGAATAAGCTTTTTAATTAATCTATTAGATTGAGGATTCAACATAGTTTGAAAGAGGGATTTTATTTTCTGATATGTACCCTACAACAATGGAGGATTTTGGCAATTCACCTTTACCTAGGGTCTCATTCGAGCAACAATTAGAGCTTATGCGAGAAGAACTTCAAGCAACTCAACAAGCTATACAAGAATGCTATGCTATGCTCCAACAAGTACAAAGTGATGATTGTAGATTAATCAGAGTGGTGAAAGCGATTATCACTGCACAGGAAGAAGGTGCAAGTTCCAAGAGAGGTGCTAAGAACTTCCAATTCTCCAGATTCGATGGATGAAGGGATGGCTGATTTGTCCTATTATGGCTCTCTCAATTCAATGATTTTTACTCTGATGAGTCATATTCAGACAGTGAGAAAGTCAAGTTTGCCACCAATTATTTGGTAGGAAGAGCTTAGCTATGGTGGAATGGTCTTTGTCATAGTGCAGATTGTCCAAGCACATGGAAGGCCTTTCAAGAAGATTTTAAGGATTCTTTTCTACTATTATAGTTCAATCTACATGTTCGACAATTGTGGGCTAAATTTACATGGATGGAAGGTGACACATTTACAACCTATACGGACCGGTTCTATCAATACTCAGTAACTCTTCACTTTCTTGAAGATGTTTCGAATGATACTATGAAGAAGAAGTATGATGATGGGATAAATAAGGAGGTTAAAGCAAAGCTTTGTTCATGCCATCCTACATTGCTTCATGAAGCTATTGCCTTTGCTCATGATGCGGAGAATGAGTACCAATTGATTATCAAGAGGATCTGTTTGTAGCCGCCACATCAACAACATTAATCTTTTTGCTAGTCTAATTTTCTTTGATTATATGTAATGCATTTACACATAGAATTTAGTATGTAGGATCATACTTTAGATATACTTTTGAAAATGAATTAGAATAATGACTTATTTAAAACACAATTATCACTTCACTATGATCATTTAATTTCTACTTATCATTCCCAATTACATTAAACTTTCAGGTTTCTGATTTCATGCATGTGTTTTACATGGTTCATGCTTACTATTGTTCAATGATAGGACATGCGACTGATCATCCATGTCTATTTTTATATTTATCAACTGAGGTCAGTTTCTTGTCAACTGGGAGGCATGTTGTATATTATGGAATCATGGAAGGTTAAATGGATTTTTGAATGTTTTAAATGTCCAGAAGGTTTTAATGTGGTTGTGTTTGATCTAGCAAGTGAAGAAACATGAGGACGTGGATACTAGTGGATGCGCATAAATAAATAAATTCAAAGACTAAATCGAAGACTTCTAGAATAGTTATATTTAGGTTTATCTTGTTGTAAAAGTAGTGGTTCACTTTAGAAAGCGACACCTTTTGTAAATAAAGTAGTTTTACCTAAAAGATGCTTCTAAAAGTGACGGCCCTCATGTAACTTCTATTTTCAGGACATAATAGAAATAAACCTGTAAATACATGTACTCTGAGAGACTCGTCCATGAGAGTACACAGGGGGAGATTGCACCCAATATCGCGTCGAATGTTTTCTCTATTTTTTATTCCTGTTTCTTCTTCTTTCTGCCTCTACATGTGCGTGCACTGAAGGACCTGATAACAACGACACTCGACACCTGAAGAATATTGTGACACTTGGCCTTGAGCACGACACTCGACACCTGAGGAATATCATGACACTTGGCCCTGAGCACGACACTCGACACCTGAGGAGTATCACAACACTTGGGGAGTGCAAGATATCGGCGATACACGATATCTACCAAATATCCACACACGAGAATTCAAGTATCGCGACACTTGAACTCAACCGATCATGACACTTGGATTTTTTGGAGTCCAAATTCAAAACATTTTGCAAATATGAGCACCTTGTGTCCTCCTTGTCACTCCCATGTGCTTGTAGAGGCAAAATCTATCTTCAAACCTGTGATACCATATTCACAACACTTGGCGCAGGTTGTGTCACGTCTGAAACTAATCACTCCATTTTTTGGGTATTTTGGTAGTATTTCTTCAGTGCTTCAATTCTGCACCCCCTCTAAGCTTCTTCCTCGCAACCACAAATGAAAAAGGAGGTAAATGTACACTAAAAAGATGGAAAAATTTTAGAAAATGAAGGTGGGTGGAGATGGTGATGATGATGAAGATGAAGATGGAGAAAAAAATCAGAAACTGCACTAAAAATGATGATTTTTTTACCATCCAACATGGCTACTCTACGTCTTACTGTCACATGCTCATCCTCCAAGCTCTCTCCCCGGCAATAGCGCCAAATTTGGTGTCACTCTAGCACAATGGTAAGTACCAACATGAGGAGCTTCACCTCATAAATGTCGATCTGCGGAGACGTGAGGACTAGTATGAAGACTATGAGCAAGTGATGACATCAAGTGCGTGAGTGAAAGCACACAAGCATGCACACACATACACACACACACGCACAAGGTAAGAGCAAAGAGTGGAACAATGGAAAGCTTTGATTACAAAAGAAATCTCTTACAAAGCTCAAATCTACAACAAGCTAACTTGAAAAATGAGCCCTCCAGCCGTTTTTATAGGTTTTTGAGTCTTTATCTTCATCCAAGCTCCTTCATATTGAGGCATTCCTTGAACTTTAAAATACTCACTCCATCCAAAGATTTTGTAAACATGTCAGCAACTTGGTCCCTGATGCCTAGGTGATGTATTGAAACTTCTTTGAGATCAACTTTTCCTTTATGAAGAGATAGTGCACTTCAATATGCTTGGTTCTAGCATGACAAATAGGATCCGATGTTAGACGAATTCTACACATATCATCACAAAAGATCGGATATGTATCAACCTACAAATTAAGCTTCATGAATAGCTTCTTAATCCACATTAACTCACATGTAACTTGAGGTAAAGCTCTATGCTTAGCTTTAGTGAGAGATAATGCAACTATGGGCTTCTTCTTTGTAATCCATGAGATGATCTTGCTACCTTGCATGACTAGGTAACCACTTGTACTCCTTCTATCTTCCTTTGAACCGGCCCAATCGACATCAAAATAAGCTTTGAACTTCATATTATCATCAAATGAGCATATCAATCCTTCATTTTTAGTATCCTTGAGATATCTTAGCATTCCTCTTGTAGCTTGCAAGTGTGTAATCCTTGGACTATGAATAAATCATGATAACACTCCAACTCCATATGCTATGTGGGGCCTAGTTATTGTGGCATAATTGAAAGAGGCTACAATAGATTGATACAAAGTTTCATCCTCTATTGGTTCTCCATCAATGAAACTTTGCTTTAAATTAACTTTCATGGGATTTGGGATAGTCTTGGAATGTAGCATCCCAAACCTCTCAAGTAATTCTAGACTATAATTCCTTTGTATGAGCATAATACCTTCTTCTTTGTACACAACTTCAATGCTAAGAGAATATCTAAGATCTCAAAGATAATAGATCCTAAGCTACTTTCCAATCTTTGCCTTGATCTCCTCAATTGTTTTTGTATCATTACCTATAATGATAAGATCATCTTGATACACACAAATATAGACTACAAGTTCTCCTCTTTGTTTCATGTAGAGGGATGGATCCGCCTCACATCAATTGTAAGCACACTTGATCAAATACTCCAATAATTTCTCATTCCAAGCTCTTGGAGCTTTCTTTAGTGCATAAAGTGCTTGCTTCAACCTAAAAACATGTTGTGGAAACTCTTTATGAATGAAGCATAATGGTTGCTCCATATATACCTCTTCCTCCAACTCTCCATTGAGAAAGGGATTCTTGATATCAATTGGAAGAGCTTTCATACTTTTCCTCCAACCATTGCAATGAGTGTCTTAATGGTGCTCATCTTTTCCATGGGGCTAAATGTCTCTTCAAAGTCTGCTCCATAGGCTTGTGCAAAACCCTTGGCCACCAATCTTTCTTTAGACCTAGAAATAGACCTATCTACATTGCTCTTAAATTTATACACTCACTTATTACCTATCAACTTCATGTCCTCCTTCTTGGGCACTAGAATCCATGTTTGATTCTCCTCAAGTGAAATAATCTCATGTTGTGTTGCCTCTTTCCATTTGTAGTATGTGCTTGCATCTTCATAACAATAGGGATCATGATATTCAACTATTTTGTTCATATATGCATAATGAGTTGTTATGCAAGAATCATTAGTAAAATTTTTAGCTAGATACTTAAAACCCTATAAGACATCCTTTATTCACTGTTTGGAGTACGAAAACTCCTTCGCATTGTATGCATGATCCTTTTTTTTCATGTGGGTTCTCTCTCTGTCATGTGTCCTTTATCCTCTTCAAATTCATTACCATCTTCATCCAACTCTACCAATGTTTCTTTGCCTTTGTTGATTGATTGTGCTTCATAGCATGATGAACATCTCCTATCCATGGTGAGTTCATGCTTGAATCATTTTCATTGATGGAACTCTTTGGGCTATTTAGCTCTATGTCGGTTTGTCCTTCATCATCTCCATGCCTTTCTTGTTCATATTCTTGCATACAATAGTATTTCTTATACCAATGGGGTAGCTCATTGAATGCTTCATCCCTTGATATCCTCAAGTCCTTTGCTTTTTTATTGAAGCACTTGTAATCCTTATGATCATTTGAGTATCCTAGAAAGACACACTTCTTCGACTTTGATTGTAGCTTGTGCCTCAATTTGCTTGGCACATGTTCATAACATGTACATCAAATTATTGTCAAGTGGGAAAGATCAGGTTTCTTAGCATAGTAAGCTTAATATGGTGTCCATTCATGGATCCTTGTCTAGCATTCTCTACAATGTATCTATTCTTTTTCTTTGCTACCCCATTTTGTTGGGGTGCATACTTGCATGTAACTTGCCTCTTTTGTTGGGGTGTGTACCCCATTTTCTCTCTGCTACCCCATTCTCTTGGGATGTCTACCTACATGTCACTTTCCTCTTCATGTCTTGATCCCATAAAAAATCAAAAAATTCATTCGAGAAATATTCTCTCCCACATCGAACCTTAGATTCTTGATGTATGTACATGTCTCCTTCTCAACTATTTTCTTTATGTAAACACATCTCTATCATTTCCTTGAATGCATTGAAATATGTGAACACATTTGATTTGTGTTTGATGAAGTAAACCCAAGCCCTCCTTATGCAATCATATATAAAAGTGAAAAATTACTTGCTACCTCCAATGGATTGCTCTTTGGTTGGCCCCCACACATCTTTTTGTATCAACTCCAATGGGTATTGGGTTATGTAGCCACTCTTCTTGAATGGAATCCTAGCTTGCTTCCATAATTGACAAGATTCACATAAATGCTTCATACCTTGTCCTTAGAAGTTTGGTAGACCTTCAACGAGCCTCTTGAATTGTACTTCATTCTTTGTATCTTGATGTGGCCTATCCTCTTGTGCCACAAATTCAACTATGAAATTTTCTTGTTTCCATATGTGAAGTAAACATATTGAGTGGAATGAGAGTTTACCTCTAAAGTGAAGAGTCTCCCTTGCTTCCTTCCTCTTGTTATGACATTGTACCATTTCTTAGAGTTCTCCACAAAGCATGCACCTTTGGTGAGCCTTACTTGATACCCTCTTTCAACCATTCTCCCTATGGACACCAAGTTCTTCTTGATGGTAGGTACATGCAAGACATCCTTGAGATTTATTGCTTCCTCTTTTTCATCCAAAGCTACATCTTCAACATGCGAGATCTCATGGACTATACCATCACCTATTTCTACATATCCTTTAACTTTGGGAGTATGTATATTAGTAAACCAAGAAGCATTGCAACTCATATGGTTTCTACATCCACTATCGATATACCTAGTATTATCTACTTTGCTTGAATTCCCATTCATATGCGTAATCAAGAGATTAGCATTTTCTAAACTTGTAGAAGCATAATTACCTTGGTCATTGTATGAAGAACTTTGATTATAGCTCCTTTGGTTTCCTCCTTGCTAGAAATCTCTATCATAGTGGACAAATTTTACAACATCCACCTATGTTCATATCTTTTGTAACCATTAGAGAAACCAGTATTTCTCAAAAGAAGGGAGATTATTCCTTACATATAATGATGTGGTAAATGGTTTCCACTTTGCATTGTCCCTCAAAACCATTGAAGTTATAAGCCACAAGATCATCATTATCTACATGGATTCCAATGGATCACAATGCATTTCAAAATTCCTTGACCTTAACTATGTACTCGATTATGCTACTCCTCCATTATTTCCTAAGGTCATTGAGATCATTCTTGAGCCTAATATTCCTTGCTTTCATGCTTTCTTAATAAGGCCACTCAAGTGTCTTCCATGCCTTCATTCTTGAATCCAAATCCTAGATGTGGCCAATCATGCTATTGCTTATGTGTTTTCAAAGGATAAAGATCACCATCTTCTCTCTTTTAGTCCATTCCATAAAGGCCCTTAGTTGGTGATTGGTTGGATTTTCATCCAACCTAGGTCTTGGTTCACTTCCACTAATCAATCCCCATAGGCCCTTGCCATAAGGTAGTTAGAGACCCTAAATTTCCATGGTTGATAGTTCCCCTTGTCTACATTTTCAATTTAAATGTTGAAGTCTCCCATATCTAGTCTTTTCTACTTGATTTATCCCTTGGATAATGATCCAATGCATGTGAAATATAAATGAGGCTTTGAAGTTACCTTAATCCAAAGATTTCCTTAGATGAACACCTTGTGCAATTGAAACTTTGAGTAAAATAGCTCCCCCTTGATGTGAGTTACCTCCAACAAGCTGTTGCTGCAAATCTTCACCCAATAGCTCTAAGAGGTCTTGTTGCTTGTATTTCATGTCTCCAAGATGAAAAGATGCTCTAATACCATTGTTGATGGAAGTACCTCGACGCCTATGCAGCTTGAATGACCTCCACATGTACACTTCTTTGCACTTTTGCAAACCAAAATTGCTCTTTCTCCAAGCTTATGCAGAGAAATCTGATGAACTTTTGTAGATCTCTTGTAGGCTTAAAGAGATTTCCAACAAGAAAAATTAAAATCCAAATGGATGCCTACACTTAGAGAAATAATTTCCACAAGATGAGCTACTTGTACAGGTTCAGATGGAGCTGGGATCAGATATCATTTGGTCATTCAAGTGTAGGGAAGAAGTCTCAAGATTAGAACTAAGCAAAGGTTCTGTTCTCTAGACACGCAAAGGTGCTTGGCCTAGTGGTTAAGTTATTTGGATGAGAAGGAAGCGAAATTTGGTTTAAGTCCTATGCGAGATGTGGGAGAGGTCTAGAGCATTTTGGCTGAAAACATCAAAAGTTCTAGAAGCTCAAAACCTCTCTCACATCTCTCATAGGGCTTGTGCCCAATCCCTGTTCCTTCTCATCCATATGACTTAACCACTAGGCCAAGCACCTTTGGTTTTCTAAAAAGTATAAGCTCATTTGCTGAAGTCTACTCTTGAGACTTCTACCATACACTTGAATGAACAAATGATATATGATATCAGATCCATCTGAACATGTCGGACCCTCATGTCATAAACTTCCTTTATAACATTCTTGCCCCTTGGAAAAACATTTTTTCCTCTAAAATAGAGCTATATAAATCTAGGAATCCCGCGAGCTTCATGTACAAATTGTACATAATCATTTCTATGTGTTGTTTCACAATATCTTTCCCCTTAAGAAGTCTCATGTGCTTACTATCTCCCATATATACCTAGCTTCCAAAATATCACTCCCATAATATATAACATCATCAATATGACCTCAGTCCATATGATGTACCTTGTGTGGAGTAATATTATGAAAGAAAAGTGCAAGGGCCAAGCTATATAAGCTTGACCATACCTCAATGGAGATAATAAACCATAAAATTCTTTAAATGTAGAATAGTATCCCATAAGAAAAGTGACTACAAACCCATCTATACTTAAGATGATAGACTTATCCTCATTGCACTCTCGATCTTCCTAACCTGGAGTGTACTCACAACTGATAGTTTTTACCTAAACCATCCTTGTGGCCTATGTAAATCTATCATCCTAACTCTCATATAAGAATTCCTTGGTAGTAAAATGAATTCTCTATATTCCACTAGCCAATAAGTCTTTTGTTTCTCATCCATAACCTTTGGATTAAGTTCTATTGGAAGAACATCAAATAACACTAATGCAAACACTACTTTTTTCTCTTCCCTTTAGTTTGCCATATGAATGTAAAAAGCATTCCCCTTGAGATTTAGATAATACCTAAGTATCCATTCTCCTAATTGATGTTCAATCATTACTCATGATGAAACAACAACTAAGAGTTTGGTAACCCAATCAGTTAGATCTATCCCTATAATGTAGAAACTCTAATGAAAAGATTCATGACTCTATTCCTAGTCTCACAAATGTCAGCAACTAGACCTTCTCATCTAGTCAAGGACCATTACTAGAAATAACATAACTACTTCTCTCTAGAGTCTCTATATGAGACTCAATCTAACCACCATGATTAACATATCTTCCTATTTCCTTTGATAGAAGAGTACCGCTCCCATCTATGATACCATAATGAACAGATGTGTATTCATACTAAAGAAACTATCTCTGCCAACCATCCTCTATGCATGGATCCATATGATCCATCCACACTAATGGAATCATCCATCCTGAAAACTATATAGTGAGTATGTGATGTCTATGGAGATAAAAGGACCCATCTCATACTCTACTGGAAGATAAATCTTCCATAAACTATGAATGATAACTCCAAATGCTAAGGAAATTTCTTCTAAGAGATATTCTCTGATCTAATGAGACATGTCCCCATGAATGATGAGTACTTTTCTCCCCGAACATAGAAGAAGAGTACTCAAATGGAAATCATTTCCACCATCCCATACCAGTGGATCCTTCTTCCAATTCATGGTGGCACATGCATACTATATTCCATATATATATACATATATATATATATATATATATAATGGAATATGTAGGTGGATTCTAATGAATCCCATGTCCTCAAACTAGTTTCGTTTGGTTCTATTCAACATGTGACAATGGATATCCCTTTCTACTCAAAACTAACTTGTTCATAGGTATCAAGACTGAGTCTAAGTACCTCTTTATAGATCCTAACATACATAAATGTATTGGGTACCCCAAATATTCCTCGCTGAGGGATCTATACTCTAATCCTTAGAGCTAATGCCATGCCTTTGGCCTTCTTAAGTATCACTCGAATAACATTAGCACTCGTTGATGCTCTCTCATGAAACCCATCTCTATGATCCCATCTACTTGGTTTCATTAGTAGTCTAGAAAAAATGCTTCACCACTTACTCAAGTGATCAACATAAATACACACATAAATGTATCTATCTTCATTTGCTTTCACTTGCAAACTACTATCTGCCTTTGAAGCTTGGTATCCAAGTTCATTGAAGAACTTGATCAATCTTTAATTCCATGCCCTGGGAGCTTGCTTTAAACCATACAAAGATCTCTTAAGCTTGAAAACATAATTTGATCCATTTGTCTCTTTAAAACCCCCTACTTTCTCCATGTATACTTCATCTGCAATATATCCATTTAAAAATGCATTCTTTACATCTGATTGAGATAGCTTCCAACCTTTACAAGCAGCAATAACAACTATAGTTCTGATTGTAGACATCTTAGCCACTAGACTAAAAGTTTCATCATAGTCCACTCAATGTGTTTAGGCATATCCTTTGACAACAAGTATAGCCTTGTATCTAGAGACTTTTCCATCTGCAAACCTCTTTGTCTTATACACCCACTTGCATCCAATTACCTTCTGATTCTTTGGTCTTGGCACCAATTTCCATGTCTCATTCTCAAGTAGAGCATCATGCTCTTCTTGCATTGATTTTTTCCAATTTTCCTTTCCTTTAGCTTCATCATATGTAGATGGGTCTTCATCTCTCTTCACAATGTAAGCATAATCTTTGGTTGTCAAGAAAGAAGTATCATAACTATACCTCATAGTTTTTTTCTATCTCTTGATGATCTTCTAATTTCTGCACCCCTTGAAGTCTCTCCTTCATTTTGTTCTGGATCAAACCTTGGTATATCTTCATAATTGTCCTCTATTTCATTTCTACAAACATCATCATCAATATCTTCTTCATATACCTTCATCTTTGACTTTCCTTTCCTTTTGATTTCTTCAAGATTTTTGCACACATTGTTTGATCCTGTAAACCATGTGCTTTGCTCATCAAATGTAACATCTCTTGAAACAAGAAATTGTTTTGTGGATGGACTCCACAACATGTATCCCATTTGTTTATCATCATACCCAATGAACACATACTTTTCTGCTTTAGGTTCTAGCTTATGTCTCAATTGCGATAGAACATAAGCATATGCCAAACATCCAAATATTTTGCAATGATCAAGAGCAGGTTTCTTACCCCACCATACTTCATAAGGAGTCCTTCCCTCCAAAGCTTTGCAAGGTAACCTATTCACAAGATAAGTTGCAGAATTAATTGCTTTTGCCCACATATAATTAGGACACCTCTTTTCCTTCATCATTGATCTTGCAAACTCTACAAGAATTTTGTTTCTTCTTTCTACAACTCCATTTTGTTGTGGGGAGTACTTGCAAGTCACTTCTCTTTTTATACCTGCTTTCCACATATAATCATCAAGTTCCTTAGAAAAATATTCTCCCCCTCCATAATCTTAATCTCTTGAGCTTTTGTCCTATAATTCTTTCCGCATAAGCATGGTAGTGTTTAAATGTCTCAAACACTTCATATTTATCCTTGATTACATATAGAGTAATCCACCTGGTTGCATCATCAGCAAATAACACATAATACCTTGATCCATTTATGCTATAGTCCTTTGAAGGACCCCACACATTTGTATGAACCAATTCAAGCATATTTGACTAACTATATCCTTGATTATTGTATGTTTTCTTGTGAGCTTTACTTAGTTGACAAGCCTCACATTTGTATATCATATGTTGACCTTCAATATCTGGTAGACCAAGCACTGCACCATTCTTTGTCATCTCTTTTATTCCTCTTTCATTAAGATGTCCTAACCTCTTGTGCCATAAATCCAATTGAGACATCTTTTGGCTTCCATAAGTAAACAATGCATGTCCCACATTACCTTGGACTTTGAGAGTGAATAATCTTCCTTCCTTTTTCCCTATAGAAATGCTCATATATCCTTGGCTTGGATCTTCAACATAAACACCATCACTTGTAAATCTGACTTCATATTTCTCAACAATTTGCCCTACACTTATTAGATTTTTAGGAATTGTTGGAACATAAAGTACCTTGCTTAGAAGTGTGCTTCCACTCTTTGTCTTCAGTGATCCAATGCTCTCAACTTTGTGTTTGGTGTTGTCTCCTGTTTGAATTGTATGTCCATTCACTTTAGCTTCCATATCAGTCATTAAGGAGATATTGCCACTCAGATGATTGCTACATCCTGGGTCAATATAAAACACCATTTGATCTTCATTGATTACTTCATGTGTTGCATTCAAGGTGAGAGTCAAGTCTTCCTTCTGATCTGAAGCATAATTGTAATAGGTGTTGTTGTAGGATTGAGTTTGGAAACTCCTTCCTCCTCCTCTAGTAAATGAGGCCCTACCACCTCTTCCTCTGAAATTACCTCTTTGATTTCTACCTCCTCTTCCTTTAGGACTGAAACTATGATTATGAATTCCACCATTTTGATTATTATACCACAAATCATTTGCCAAATCATTTGTTCTTCCACATATCCAACAAGCTTTAGCATTTTCTTTATTCTTACCTCCTCTACTATTGTATGAACAACCAATCTACTCTAAGAGAGTAACCTAAGAAACTCTACGAGTCTAATCAAACCCACAAGGGGTGAGAGATGCAAGTATCCACCCAACCAACTCCACCCATATATATACCTCAAGGCCAAGGGGGGAAATGTGAGGAGATCTTGCCAAGCGTCCCATCCACATGGATGCTAATCCAAGGCCTTCTATCCTTGGAAATCATAAGGAATCACATGGCTCGCACATGGATTCTAAAAGGATTTCTCCCAAGCTTGTACGTACAAGTCTCAAGGCTTGAGAGGCCTCCCTAAGGGTAAAATACCATACCCTTAGGAAATATCAATCCTAAGGGTCAAAACCCTTCAATTGGGAGCAAATAAATCCAAATAACTCAAGGGTTCAAACCATCCACTTGGAGAAACTTTCCCAAGGGTTTCCCAATAAACTCCAAGGGTTCTCCAAGTGATTTTGGACCCTCAAAACCCATGTCTTTGGCCACTCTGACCCATAGTTATACAACATTCTTCCCCTCTTTAACATTTCCGTCCTCGAAAATGTGTGTAGGTATAATATGTGGAGTATTCCCCCGTGCCCCATGATCATTCCATAGATCAGGGTTTTCATCTCTCTGATTTGCCTCTTTGTTAGAAGGTGATTGTATCTCATACTATATCTGAAAAAGAAGGGAATCCACTTGTGGGCTAATCCGTGTCCAAATAATTCTAATATTACTTAACTTTGCACGTGAACCATTAAATCAAGTGCTAAGTATGGATAGAATGATAAGGATGGATTAAAATAGTCTCCAACTAATTTGCTATGTAGATTCATTTCTATGCACTACTCAGGTATGGATCTAGCAAAATAGATGGATCTCTAACTAATTCAAGACTTTGAGAAGTCTCCTTAAATTGAGTTTGACCAAAACATCTAAATAAGATGTCTCTAACTATTTTCTACTTATTAACCAACATCTACTAATCCCTTTTCCAAATATAGGACTCCCATGTCCTATTTTACTTTAGAGTTAAGGTAGAATGTAGGAAAGAAGTGATTCAATTCTTTGGGCAACCCACCTCAAAATGATTTCCCCAAGACTTTCTCTAAAAGCCTTGACTCTTTTTTTTTTCTTAAGAGTTTTACTTCAAACTCTTTTAAGAGAACTTTTTAGATTCTTCATCCATTGATCTTAAGCAACATTAGATGGATGAATGAATTCTCTTAAACTTAAGTATCTTCTAAAGTTGAAAGGGTTCTATACAAAACATCCATCTTTTGATGTTTAACTTGGTTATCCATTCCATCTAGCTAAACCTGATCTACGAGTGGCTTTGAAGATTCCTTCCAAGTCAAATCCAAGGTCTGGAAAAGCAAGAAGGAAGAACCAAAACTCGACGTAACCGGTTCAACTTCTGAAACACTAAAATGATTGAGTCAAATCAGATGAGACTCAAAACTTTACGGATTTTAATCTAGCAATGGTTTGAAGCATTGTTTCTACCTTTATGAGATTGAATCTAAATTCTCAAGAAGATCCTTTGGGTAAAGTTTAACCATCATCCATCTAACAAACTCTAGTGGTATAAAACATCGGTGTCTCAAGCCACCAAGTTTTGATGATGTACTCCAACTTTACTCCCAAACTATCATGCTTCAAATATCTTTAATTAAGAAATTAGTCCTTTTCAATCTCTTGAGACTCCTCTAGACTGGAATACCAAGTCTAGTATAAATTTCTTAGTTTAGGAGATTGATTATCTCGTTGTACTATCAACAAGATGTTTTGAAGTCACTTAGTCTAACCCCAATTACATAGATAACTAAGTCAATCTTTTTAAATATCTCTTGATACATCTTTATTCTAAAAGATATTAACTCACATAGTTGTATTGATAAAGAACTTCAAAATCCTTAACAAAACTACATTAGTCTTACTGAAAATCTTTATGAAGATGTAAAAAGTGATTTCACTTCATGATCTTCAAACTTTCTGAGTTACATGATATTTGAAGTGCTTCATGGTCATATTCTTGACCATTCAATACTTCATTTTTACCCATGGAGTTTCAATTTTCCTTGGGGTGGAATTTCACTCCAACTTATGAGCCCAAGACTAAAAGATACCTATCATATCAAGGTTTGATGTCCCATACCATCATTCCTACATTAATGTGAATATAAATTATAGTGTCCCATACCACCATACTTTATATCCAACACTGATGTGTAGATGATATTTTCTTAAAGTCTAGAAGCTTAATATAACTATAGAGTATCCTTTACTTAGATTCTTCTTGCTAGAATCTGAAGTCAAGAAATTACTTCTATGTTTTCCATCTTGCTTAGGTAACTAGGGCTTCCAACACAAGATCTCTCTATAATCTTAATTATCCCTAAACTTATATTGGAAGCTCTAAAACTTTTGATGAAATAAACATCCATCCTGAAGGAATAAACATCCATCCTTTCCGTGATTCCAAGTGTCTTGAATCGTATGCAAGATCTAGTTAGTTTTTCCCTAACTATCTTGAAGTGAAAAGAGATTATTCTTGCCCTTTAGATTCCTTTGTTTATCCAAAGCTTTCAAAAAGCTACCCTAGGGTTTTCTAGGAATATCATTTACTACTTAAGTCTAAGCATCTTCTAATGCTTTTAGATTTCTCTTGAAATCTCTTTAAGAATAGGTGAATACAAGTTTCACCTTCCCGAGACTTAAGTATCATTTATCAAAGTTGTAGACTACGTACTTTGTAAATTCTCTCCTTCTTACTTCCCTTTAGAGAAGTATAAGATTTGACATGCTTTATTTAAGCTCGTGGCTTAGAACTACCTTTTTTCAAAATCTTTTGTGCTATTGTTGGGATCCCAATGTTAGATTTAGCATGCCATGAAGTTGCTTTTTTGAGTAGATCATTGTTTAACAATCTTTTATCTCATCATCTATCTTTTAAGCTTCTATTTATGGAATTAATTGTACCAATTCTTGATAAGTTTTGGCACTTTCTTCCCCCCTTTGAAGAGTTTTTGACCTCAGAAACTTTGAAATCTATGGCTTCATTCACAAGTAGAGAGTCAATTCTCTGAATCCTCCCAATATTGGACTATTCAAGCAATCTTATACTTGAGTAGACTTTGAAAATTTTCTATAAGATTTACTAGAAATGCATTTTAGTTTTGGTATCTTTTAGAAGATCTTCTAGAGGTAGCTAAGCGACCACCTATCCTAACTTGCTCATGAACTTTCTCTTGACTTTATGGTGTCATGAGTTCTCATGTTTTGCAAGAATGCAATGCTTATGCCTATCTTTAGGAGAGGTGGATTTGATTTTTCAATGCTAATCAAATCATAAGAGGTTTGAAGGTACTATGAAATAAGAAAAATATTTCCATTTCATCATTCTACCTATAGAACTTTAAGTTCCTTCCATTAAGAATCGTTGCATCTGCTAAGGAAAACCTTAATTGACTTTCCTGAGATGCAAGTCTATTGAATTAATGAAGCCCTCAATTAAACTGGAAATTTTTCCAAAAGGAGGGAGCTTTCAATTTTCATGATGCCTTGAATACTTTTCGCCATTCATGTTGGTGAAAGTAATCTTTGCTCATAATTGGTTTCCATCAATGTCTTTGATGGCATCAACTTAATAGAGCTTTATATCATGAGACTCTTGAAACCATTCTAGAGTGTCATGCTATTTAGGATATGTCATGAAGAACTCTTTTAGAACCTTTTTTTTTCAATTAACTATCTCTAAGTATGTTTAAACTTAGAGGAGTATTCTAGGTTCTATGAAGTAGTGTAACAATATGCCCTATAAAAACTTTCTAGAGATAACATCTATGTCATTGATGACATTTGATGTATTCAGGTGCCATCTTCTCAAGATATCTCATTAGAAGCTTGTTTTGGAACCATCTTTAAGTATGTGGCATACTTAGAGTTAGCATTGAAAATGCTAGGTTCTCTAATAGCTGTGTATACATGATATCTTGGATTAGGCACTTCAAAAACTCTCAAAGTTATCAAATATACTTTCATGTATACATTGCTTGAGGCTAAAAATTGTATTGAAATATTGAACCCGAAGAATTTTTCTAAGTTATTAAAGAACTTAGGTGTATTCAGGTATTCTTCAATTCATTTTTGCCTTGCCATTGACTTGGTAATGGCTTTACCTCCTTAGGTTTACTTCATTGGTAGTCAAGTCATACTTAATGTGTTCATAACATTAAATATGTGATACATTAGTATCCCTTTTTGGAAATACATTGCTAAGTACTTATATTGCAAAATCTAATCATGATTTTGCGAGTACTTTAGCTTCATTCCTTTCCAATTTCCTTGCTTCTGTAAAGAAGTAAACCCTCTACTCAGGACTATGATTACTTACTTGGTTTCATAACTTTCCAAAAACAAAAGAGTGAATTTTATTCACTGAAGTACATATGTTTGCATACATTCATTACATATCCATGCATGCCATGAATTATTTTAGTAATCCATAGCCTTAATCATACTTAGTGTATGTTAGAAACATATACATCTTCACTCAAAGATGCTTAGCATGCATAAGGTTCAAAAATTTGAACCCCTCTTTAAAGCATGCATGGAATTCACACTCATAATTCCATTTCATGTATGAATCTATATACTACATATGCTAAGAATAAGCCATGCTATGATGGATGTTATGTATTCATCCTCATGAATGGAGTCCCTTCCATGCATCATCATGCTAATGCACATGCTTGTATGCATTTACAATTATTTCTCATAAAAAGAGAGCTTTGGAGTTGAACTTTGGGCATCGAAAATTATTCTTTTGGAAAAAGATAATGCACATACATCCATTCTTTTTAGTGCATGAATGCATGTAAGTACTCGAGGGTCTACTCCTATGTGTTTGCCTATTTTAAAATTCACAAATGTAGTTAAACCCTATCAAAAATTAAAGTTCTATCTCATGCTTCAATTATGTAAGCACGCAAAGATAGTGGTAAATAAGGTAAAAAACATAAAACATAAATTTGAGAAGTACTTAGCTTTATAGGAAGCTTCATCCTTCCTTTGTGTTTAGGGGAGGGCCAATCCTTTGCTTCTAGCTTCTCCAACATTTGATGTGTCCCCCTTGCTCCTTTATGTTCCTTCATCATGCTCCAAGAGACAAATGTTGAAGTGAATACTTCCTCATGTGCTCCATGAGGTGGATCCATTTTTATGTTTCATGAAGAGAAAAGTCTTCTCTTGATGCTCCCCATCACTTCTAAACTCTAAAATTACCAAATGTGCATAACATAGAAATTAATTATGGGTAGCTCATGGCTGCAATTCGTAATGCACATAATCACATATAGACTATTCGACTGTCAAAATAATACTATATATCTATCATATTCTAGGACAAAGATAAAACAACTTTCTCACGAGCGCTAGTGAGCATGGATTCTAATGTGTAGATCCGTCTGTAGATGTCCTGAAAGCCCAAATAAATTCCACATGCAAGATAAGCACGGCTTTTATTGACTACATATAGTCTAAATCACGACGTTAAACAAAGAGTGAAAGGAGGAAGCGCAGCTTGCGCATCACGGACGAGCTGGACTCATGGGTTACGTGCATTCACTTGCCTTTACATGCGAGTGAAGTGCAAGTAATTCTCGTCCTATCTCCTTCCCTAGATGGGGGTTCCCATGCGCCGGCCTAAAAAAACTTTTTACAAATGTAGAGAAGAGTCTCCAGCTCGATGCAATTGGCATTCAAGGATGACAAGATAGCTCGCGGAAGTAACTCACATATCGAATTGGCTCTAAACTGTTGTATGAACAACAAATCTACTCTAAAGAGAGTAACCTAAGAAACTCTAAGAGTCTAATCAAACCCACAAGGGGTGAGAGATGCAAGTATCCACCCAACCAACTCCACCCATATATATACCTGAAGGCCAAGGGGGGAAATGTGAGGAGATCTTGCCAAGTGTCCCCTCCACATGGATGCTAATCCAAGGCCTTCTATCCTTGGAAATCACAAGGAATCACATGGCTCTCACATGGATTCTAAAAGGATTTCCCCCAAGCTTGTACGTACAAGTCTCAAGGCTTGAGAGGCCTCCCTAAGGATAAAATACCATACCCTTAGGAAATATCAATCCTAAGGGTCAAAACCCCTAAATGAGGAGCAAATAAATCCAAGTAACTCAAGGTTTCAAACCATACACTTGGAGACACTTTCCCAAGGGTTTCCCAATAAACTCCAAGGGTTTTTCAAGTGATTTTGGACCCTCAAAACCCATGTCTTTGGCCACTCTAACCCATAGTTATACAACATCTACCTTTACCTCTGAAATTCATCTTCCCTTTCATGATGTTTACTTGGATTGAAGATCCTTCTTGATCATTTTTCTGCTTGCCTTTAGCATTCTTCTTCTTATCCTTTGAATACATTGCTTGACTTGAACTTCTATCATTCTCTCCTTTAATGTCTTGCTCAGATGTTAGCATATGTCCTAACAATTGATTAAGATCAGGAGTAAAATGATCTAATGATAATTATGTAGACAATATGAAAGGCTTCCACTTTTCATCTCCTCTTAGACCTGTAAGTATTTGCCTTACCAACTTGTCTTCTTCAATTTCTTCATCTACTGCTCCCAAACTATCTGCAATGTCCTTCATCCTTGTAACATAATTAGAGATTGACTGAGAACCTTTCTTTTTGAAAGTTGTAAATTCAGCCCATAGTGACGCCTTTTTTGATTTTGTTGTGTTTTAGAAATTTTCTTCCAAAGCATTCCATACATTTGTTGCACTTTCTAATCCTCTGATGAGTGGTAGAAGATAATCATTTACAGCCATGTAAATGATGCTCCTAGCTTGAGCATCTTTTCTCATCCAACTCTTCAATTCTACAAGTTCTTCTCTTGTTGGAACACTTGGATCCTTAAACTTAGGCTTTTCTTCTTCTCCTATAATAAATTATATCAAATCTTTGCTTATATATCAAAAATAAACCAAACTTCACACAAACTTTACATTATCTTTGAAGTTCATTAAGAAATACTTCTCTCTATGAAGTTTCCTTCAGCTTTGATAGTTTACTTTAGAAATGGACTTCAATCTCTGCATATGACTTTGATTTTAACTATTCAAATGATGCACACATATTCATACTAGCTTTGCACAATCATAATGATCATGAGTTCTTCAAAAGAACCATTAGATTTCTAATTTGATAACTTAGATCAAACCTATATGAGAAACTACTGTTTAGAAATGGCAACTTTGACATGGTCAACTTCTTAAGTTGATTTCTCTTACAATCTAACTCGTTTTGCTAAATGCTTTTAGCAAAAAACTCCTTACCTTCTAACTTAAATTTTGAGTGCTCGAACATAAAAAACTTTACACTGAGCATTGAGATCCAAGCAAATCTCGGAACAACAAAATGCGCGATTCTGAGAACTTCACCTGCAGAATTCTACATATGAATGTTCCTACTTGTTATACACACAACCTGAAGAGAATTAGATCATCAAACTTTGGTCATAGCTTGATTAGCTTCTGAATTATACGAGTACAAAAGATTTCCTGATCCACATGATCAGGCTGAGAGAATTCTAAGAAAGACTAGTCGCTAATTTACGAGAAAACTATCTACACATCTATCTCTTAGAAAACTTGAATTCTATTGAGTATACTCTCATCTATTCTTCATTTCTCTTCTATGTCACGACTAGACATGAATGTATATACACATATGAGTATGAACTTGTCACTAAATCAAAATATTTTTGAAGACTCGCATACATAAATGTATAGAACATTTCTTCCTGATTCTTCATTTGAATTCATGCTTTGAGCTTGAATCTTTTCTTCACTTCTTCATTCCTAGGCTTCATGTAATCATCCATTAATGATTGTCTTGTTCCAAAAATTAGAGAGTTAGCTTCTTAGTAGTTTGTGAGAGATTTGAGCTTTTGTAAGAGAGTTCCTTTGCAATAGAAAGCTTTCCATTGTTCCTCTCTTTGATCTTGCCTTGTGTGCATGTGTGTATGTGTGTGCATGCTAGTGTGCTTCTCACTCACACATTGGTTCCTTCACATGCTCATGATCTTCATACCAATCCTCACGTCTCTGTAGATTGACAAGTAAAGGAGGTGATACTCATGCTTGAGCTACATTGTCCAAGAATGGTAATGGGAAAGGATCGGGTATAATTGCCACATTCAATTTTCTATAGTCAACACACATCCGTAATTGCTTATTTTTTCAAAACAATAAAAATAGGCGAGACCCATTCTGGATTATCAATAGGTAAAATGTATCCCACTTTGATTAATCTATCCAGCTCGTGTTTCACCTACTCTGCAAAGTTGGTGATGATACAACTTCTGATCAAGACCTTTCATATTTGCATACGTCCATGAAAAAACATCTTTGTATTGTTGTAGTAGAGGTATCAGCGCCATCCAAAATTTCGGAGCAAGCTCCGAACAAATTTGGACGAGCTTTGGATCTTTCATAGTATCGCAATTTATGACATCCAAAGAATCTTCTTCTTCTCGAATCTTCCGAATCTCCATGGGATTTTCTATCACTAGGTTGACAATATCTTCATCTTTTTGTTCCAAGGGTTTCATGTAGACTAGGGCCGACATACTGTCCCAGCTTGGGCTGATGACTGAATTCAAATCCACCACTCCGAAAGATAGCATATCTCTATTTGCTTCTAAAAACTGTTGTTCTTCATCTTCCTCGAGCCCATCCAACATATGCGGAGGCTCTGTTAATACTAGTTTATGTTCAGGGAGGCAATGTTGCTCTTCTTCTAATGGAATGGAAAACGTTTCATGTCCTCTCGTGAATGTGATGGTCTTTTCATCCTAGTCTTGGCGGACTTTAGCATTTTTGTAACCAAGGCCACCCCAATAGCAAATTATAATCCAAATTCTAACCCTTAAGCTCCAACACAAAAAATGCAATATTGAATAGTACCCAAGAAATTCGGATGGGGATATCCTTGACTAGCCCCACTGGCTGCACCCGCGATCGGTGTGCCATTCGAATGAAGAATGGAGCTGGATCTATTCGGTTCCAGCCCATTTGTTTACATGTTGTGGTAGAGGCAATGTTGATGTTGGACCCATCATCAATCAAAACCTTTGGAATGGCTTTGTTCCTTTATCTCACTGCAATTGTAGGAATTGCATAGTCAACTATTTTTTCAGGAACATCTCGTACCATCGAGATGGAAGATTTCGCACTCAGAGATGGTGAATATTTTTCCAATAGTTGTTGTAATAACTACTTTTGAAAAGCTAGGACAAGCTCTAGTAAGGCCCCCAATGACAGTTTAATATGTGAATCGTGCAAGAACTTACAATGCTCACCATCCACTGATGTTCCAAGGTCCGTATTCCCTTTCTTCTGTTCTGTCCAAAACTTTTGGCTCCGAATCCTGCTAGTAGTCTTCTGATCAGTAGACCCGACCTGTAGCACTTCAGATACTACTTCATTGGTTGGTATCCCAGAATTCCCCTTTGTCTTCTGAATAGACTCATCCACCTTCTTACCCAGTTTGCTATGTCGCTCTTTTCTAGAGGGTTCCATCGAAACTAACGGAGGCTCTACATAATGTGATGGGTACTCCGTAGCCCCATGAAATCCTTTCTTAAGTGTTTGCTTTTTCTCCGTTGGTGTTGGGTGATCAGAATTTTGCCCACTCTGATACTCTTTCTGCAGCTTGGTGACCACTGATGCTGAAGGTTCTAAATACTCTAAGGTCACCACATTGGCCATGGGCACCTTAAGCTTAGCTTCCCATTTTTGCTAATCATACTCTTTGGCCTCCTCGCATTCCCATTGTCTGTGGCCATATTGCAAATTGAACTGGCATTGGATTGGTCGATTTCCTAAAGTACCTATTCCAGGTTGTCAAAACCTCTGATCTCTACCAAGTTCTTGCAAATTTTGTCAGAAACCTCACCAGTGCTCCGGAATTTGATGCGGATCAGAATACTACGACGGTCTTGAGAATCTGACACCTTGACTATCTTGCCATTGTTCGGAGGAGGCTTGTGGCTTATATCCGGTTGTATTCCCTTTCCATAAAGGGACATCCACTTGTGCAGTAGCCACTAGTGTCTTCCTCACATTAAATCAACATTCCTCCAAGCTATGATTAGTCTTATTACAAATTGGATAGAATACTTGGTTGAATGCACAATTAGCTTTGATATGGCCTGCATTCCTACACTGTAAACAATACAGTTGCTTCTATGGAGTCGTACCTTTATTGAACATGAAATTTGTCTTTTTGGAGCCCAAGTTAGCAAATTCTATTTTTTGATCCATCCTTTTCGCTAAGTCAATTATTTGATCAAGTGTATGAGATTGATCCAATGTGTACATGTAGATATTTTCTTTTATAGGTGGTTGAAGTCCGCCGACAAAAAATTCCTTTAACATTTCTGTGGAAGGAAATTTGTCTGTTAGAAATGGCCGCATCTTTGACCGTTCCTTTCTGCATCATATACTGGAGTGAAGCATAGAGCTCCAAAATGCTCTTGGCAGTCTGGACTCACTCTAAGAACGTCTCTTTCAACTCATTATAGGTTGAAAAATAATATGAAGGGTACTTGATAAGCCATTTCACTGCATCACTTGCCATTGTGGCTTGGAATACGTGAAACTTATACTTATCATCGTGCAAGTTGTGATGATTATAGATATATTGATTTTGGAATGTGCATACATGCACATCTAGGTTTTCATCTACTCTTCCATAAAAATGAGTATAGTTTAGCCCTAGCAATTGATTTCTGTGTGCCATCAAGTTTTCAAGCATTTGTAAGGTATCAAATTGAGTCACAGGAACTAGGGCTAACTCCAACTCTGGTGGGGGTTTGTTGCTGTCCTTTTAGCCTGATTTAGTAGGGTATATTTCTTCCTACAGTTGGCTCTGCTGGTCAATTCCACTTAATTCCCCTTGCCACAAGACTTTGGTTAGCTTGTCGTCCCTCCACTCAAAGAGCAAGTCCTTCAAAAGCCTAGAGGTATGACTCCATTTTCCACCCAATATAGCACTTCATCCGAAATGGTAATTGCATCTTCGAGGGGAATATCTTCAAGTTTCAATGTTGCTAGGGTCTGCTGAAAAAATTCATCTAAATACTCATGATGATAAGTCTTTTTCAAGTACTCCTTACCACTTCACAATGACATCAATCCACTCTGTGCTATGATTTGCTACCCCATCCCATCCTGGTTGCCAAAATGTTTGGTTGTTACTACTCTGATTGTTCAGTACAATGCTAAAGTATCCAAGTATGGGATTCAGGAACAGGATTTACGAATATAACAATATCCATAAACATTTGTTTCTATTCCTCAAAGTTGCGTTAATACAAACTCATACATAGCACTTTGTTACACTAGTAAGAAAATGATAGAATAAGATTACAACGACAAAAAGTATAGCCTTCATTTATAAAGATACATAGCGTTGAGATACATCATCTTCTTAGTGATAATATTCTGAGTAGTATCTGGCAATCTTCACAGATTTAAGCACTCTGCATATCTTCCTCCTCTGAACTCTCTCTTCCGTATAGTGTACCGTAATGAACAACACCCAACCTCTTTGTAATCTCCACACATCATTCTGTATTTTTGGAATACAATAAAATCACTGTAATCTCAAACTCCAGAAACTGTTAGGATCTCCGTAAAAATCCCTCTTTTTCCTAGTACATGAGAAATACATTTTTACAAATAAAAGTGGTTGTCGACATCGATTGCTAACAAACTCCTTGAACTCCCAAGACTGGTATTGGTAAGATTGAGTATGTATGTGGCCAAACCCTCCTTATATAGGTTTTCAAGGGTGGTTCATCAAAGGTGGTTACAAATTGATGATGCCATCGATGATGTCATTGATTCAAATCATGATCTCTGGATGTTACAATCAAGCAAGAAGATAGTCGATCTTAGGGTTTTGGCACATTTTGGATGCAATGGAAGCACTGGTTTCTAGAAATTTTGAACCAATCATGAGACATAGAAATCAAATATGAGGTTCAAGATGGTTTACTTTGTCCAAGACATCACCTCCCCCTCAAGGGATGAGTTCCAGAAAGAGCCGTCATGATCTCTTTTCTTGGCTTCATTAGATTTTCCTTATTAAATTCTCCAACTTTGATTGGTGCTCTGTGAAGGTTCTTTGTAGGTTTCCAAGTGCGATCATTGATGTCATAACCTTTCCAATGAGCAAGATACTCCAATCTTCCTTGGGAGATTCTTGAATCTAGGACATGCTCGACTTCAAATTCTTCATGATCATCAATCTCGATAGGTGGTGAAGGACTAGGTCTCTCCTCCCTTAATGGTGAAATCTAATATGTTTCCAACATAGATACATGGAAAACTCAATGTGTTCTCATGGTAATTGGTAATTGGAGCTTGAAAGTGACTAGATTAACCTTGGCCAAGATTGTGAATGGACCAAATCTCTGATGGTCTAGCTTTCAACAAGGCCTCAAAGTCTGCAAATCATTTCTAAGTAGCCATATTTTATCCCCAATGTGATAGGATGAGTTTTGAACATGATGCTGATATGCATAATACTTATACTATTCTTTAGCTCTATGGATCTCTTCCTTGAGTTCTTTGTGAATATTCATAAGATACTAGGCCTTATCTTTGGCAGCTAGATTCTTGACATGATTTGAGAGTTGTATATCCATCCTTGGATGTCCATAATTTGCAAAGAAAGGATTCTTCTTAGTAGATGCATGTGTTGAAGTTAGATGTCTGTGGAAGCATGCAAATAGCACAAGGAAGAAGAAGAAGAAGCTTGGAGCACAACACACAATACTGAATGTATTACCACTAGAATGTACAAAGATAAGTTATGTGTTAGGACAATAGGCATATATACAAGTTGGAAAAAAAAAACCTCCTAAAGAGGGAAAAGAGTGCCCCAACAATCCTAGTGTGTTCACACACATCACTACCTAAACATATCAACAAATCCCCCCTGTGAGTGATGCGGTGAACAAGGAGTTGGCACTCATGTATAAGAAGTGCCAAGCTATGTGGAATCAATCCATGAAAGGAAATGAGCCCAAAGCTCTATGAAAATCCATGATCTTTGTGAAAAAAATGTCCATAGAATCACCTTCATTTGTATGCTCACTCTCCAACTATTTTTAGAGGTAAGCAACACGAGCCTCATTCCTAGACTTGTACAATGTGGTAAATGTATCCCAAGCACCCTTAGTTGTTATGCAAGAGCAAATAGGACGAATAATGGCACGTTTGATAGACAATGCTATCGATGCATGTGCTTGAGTATCTCTTCCATCCCAATGAATTTGCTCTATAGTAGGTGCAATAGGAACCGCAACACGAATAGGAATCTGTAGAATATGACAATCTTCGACCCCATGAGCATCAGCTTCAGTACTTGTATTTGTAGGTGTAATAGGAAGTTTTTCAACACCCTGCACAATATTCCATAGTCCTTTTGCGACCAATACATGATGCATCATATAAGCCCACAATGGATAATTGGTACCATCCAACTTATCCTCAACAACCAACATATGGAATACATTATTGCTTTCAGCCATGACCATTGACTAAAATAGCTCGATACACAAAATGACCGTATGTATGTGAAAAAGTTGAACATAACTACCCAAAAAAGTTTTGCTAGACCTGTAATAGACTTTGAGATGCTTATACCGGCAAACCAAAACTTGTATATATCTTTGGCACAAAAAGACAAAATTGCCTACACAAGCACTATGAGTGTGTTTGGAGGTCAAAATGAGCTCAAATCACTATTTCGGCACCACAAAGCAAAGCAATTTTGATAATCTAATCACCTTTGTGCAATTCTGAAACTATGACCAAAGGGGTGTCGACGATTCCCTAGATGAAGTGGCGACCTGCTCTGATACCAATTGTTGGAGTTAGATGTCTGTGGAAGCACACGAACAACACAAGGAAGAAGAAGAAGCTTGGAGCACAACACACAATACTAAATGTATTACCACTAGAATGTACAAAGATAAGTCACCCATTAGGGCAATAGGCATATATACAAGCTGGAGGAAAAAACCGCCTAAAGAGGGAAAAAAGTGCGGTCCTAGTGTGTTCACACACAACACTACCTAAATAAATCAATAGCATGAACACTATTGTTATGGACAAACTCTGTAAAGGGTAAAAACTCAAAACAATCATTTTGATGATAGTTGTTGGTGCAACAGAGATATTGCTTTAGGACTTGATTCACTCCTTCTTTTTGTCCATTATTCTATGGATGATTCACTATAGATAGTTGATCTTGAACACCAAGTAGCTTGAAAAGACTATTCCAACAGCTGGATATGAACTGTGGACCTTGATCACTAAAAATATCATCGAGCAATCCATGAAGCCTAAAGATGTATATGAGAAAAAGTCTAGCAATGTTTGCACCTGTGATTGCCTTGTTAGTTGGAATGAAGTGTGCCATCTTTGTATATCTATCCATAATAACAAGAATGGAATCATACTTATCTACCTTTGGTAGATCTGTGATGAAATCCATAGATAATGAAGCCCATGACCTTTCTAGAATAGGTAAAGGTTGCAAGAGGCCATGAGGTTTATTTCGTGGTACTTTATTTCGTGGTACTGAGATCTATTGTAAGTGTCATAGATTTGGATATATCCTTTGACTTCCTTCCATATTTGAGGCCACCAAAAATCCCTTGGTATGAGTTCTATTGTTTTATTCACTCCAAAATGTCCTACCTACTCCAAGGTGATGTTGTTGAAGTACTTGGATCTGGGGATTTCTTGGAGGGACATACAATAGGTTCTTATAGAATAGTAACCCATCCTTTTCTTGAAATTCATTTACTTCTTGCACTTTTCCTTCTTGATTTTTTTGCTTAACATTACAAAATAATACATCTTGTGGTAGAATCTCATGGATCAAATGATTTAAGGCTGAATCTTCATGATGGTTTGAAGCGATAGCTGCTAATTGGAGATGCTCAGGTTTGAGTAATACACTCCCTTGTTGATCAAAGGCCTCTTCACCTTTCTTTGGTGCAAGATAAGATCTTCTTGACAAGGCATCTAACTGACATTCATGGCATCCTAGACAGTATGTGATGCAAAATCGAACTTGGATAAAGAGTTACTCCATCAAGATTGCCTTCTATTGAGGATGGGGGTGGTCATAAAATACTCTAAGCTTTTGTCATAAAATGCTTTATGAGTTGCTCCTTCTAGATGGTGATGCGAGGTATCAAACACGTCCACTATGGCAAAAAGTTCTTTATCATGGATTTCATAATTAATCTCTAGAGGGGAAAATTTCCTTGAATGATATGCAACTGGATGTAGGTGCCCATCATCTCCATATTGGGATAGAATGGCCCCTAGGGTGAAGTCTCATGCATCTGTCTCTAGGAAGAAGGGATTGCTAGAATTAGGATGAACTAGAATTGGAGCAGTGGTGAATGCTGATTTCAAGGGCTAAAAGGCTTTTTTTTTGCTTCTTTGGTCCATGAGAATTTCAAGTTTCCGGTAAGCTTGGTAAGAGGTGTCACTATCTTGGAGTAATCTCCGATGAATATCTACGTATGTGGGAATCATGGTCACCAAGGTGTACTCTTAATGGTGTGGTTTCCATTGTTATATTCCAAGGTGTTAGAGATCGTCCATCTACTACTCTAGCTACTACTAGTTTGTTCTTCTGAAGTACTAGAATTCCATGTTTCTTAATCAGTCCTTCATCGATGAACCATGAGGAGGCTCTTGAATCTACTAGGGTTGTAAGGGAAAGGGTCATCTTAGGCATGATTAACTTGACAAGGACAAGACATGTTTCTATGGGTGTAGCTGGAATTATGAGACCCTTTCTTATATCATGGTCTCGCTGTACACTCTCTTTTACAAATGGACTTCCTCGTTTCCCTACTCTACAATGGTGGCTGTAACTATAGAGTTTGTTCTCTTGTTGGTACAATTAACTGCAATATGTCTAGGGTTTCCACAATGGAGGCATAGTTTGTTACCTCTCCTTCTCTTATATTCTCTTGTGGTGTTAGAGGTTGGAACCTGGTTACATCGATCTACATAGCTTCGGGCATAGAATCATCTCTAGGAGTGGGTTGGAAGGGTTTCCATTGGTGAGGTCTTCATTCTACTTATTTTCATTGTTTCCTTTCAAAAAGATGGTTATCACATTGAATAGATTGGGTGGTTTATTCATTCAATGCCTTAACCTCTTGAGTTGTAAGCAAAAGGTCCTTCACATCATCTCTTAAAGCCCATCTAAATTGTCTTATGAAATAATCTTCATGCCAAGTGAGATCACATATCAACTGCCTAAATTTTGATGCATAGGTAGAGGTAGGGAAGTTACCTTGATGTAGCTTTCAAAGTTTTGTTTCTACCACTTGACTCATGTCTAATGTGGTTGTGAGTTCTCAAAGAAACCCCTCATGGTCTTGAAGTATTGCCATGTTCTTCTCCAAGATTGGGGCAAATCATGATAATGCTTGGCCACAGAGCAAGGTTCCAATAAACCTGACCTTGGATGCCTCGTCAGGTTATCTATCAGTTTGGATATGGATGTACAATTTAACTTGGAGAAATATGCAAAACTTTGTACGATCACCATCAAACTTCTCTAGCATGCAAATCTTGGGTTCCTTCATGAAGGATGAGCTAGGCCATTGATTCACTTGAATACTTCCTTGATTTGATTGAAGATTCCTGATTTGTTCTTGTAATTCTTGGAGGAGTGCACCTACATGCACTAGATGTTCCATCTCGACTTCTGTCTGTCTATGAGTTAGGTCCTCAATTTGTTGGTGGAGACTCCGAAGTGATGCCACAATTTGTTCTTAAGCGTTCTCCATGATACCAGGTCTTGGATAAAAGCTGATCTTTCCAAAATGTCAAGGGAGCACTAAATTATGCCCTCTGACTAGAATAGAGAAGATTTCAAAATTACACTTTCGATTACAAGATCACCCATACAGGAAATAGTACAATAATAAATAACTGATAGAAGAATTCACACAACCTGAGATTGATAGGTATAGATAACTCAACTAGAGATGATGAAAAAGATCCCAAAACCTAGGACTATAGGTATGAAGCAAGATCTCTTGATTACAAGAACTCCCTTGAAGAAGATGAACTAAATACAAGAAATAACTAGACAAGATCTTGTACTATGAGATTACAAGGCAACAAAGCTAGATGTCCAAGAACTAGACTATTCAGGAATAGAACAAGGAACAAGACAAGAACTCGAACTGGAACTTCAAGAGTACTTGGTGATCACGACGCCTTGAGCTCCCAAGGCTGGTATTCGCAAGACTGAGTATGTATGTGGCCAACCCCTCCTTATATAGGTTTTTGAGGGTAGTTCATCAAAGGTGGTTATGAATTGATGATGTCATTGATGATATCATGGATTCAAAACATGATTGTTAGTAGTAGCCAAGGCACCCAAGGACCCACAAGACAAGGAAGCCAAAGAAGGGAGTCGGAGCAATGAACAAGCAGGCAAAGTAGTCAACGCAGATCTGGCAAATAGGCCCTATAAATTTTCATGAAGAAATACTTCCCAAATAGTGATCGTAATCACTTCACACCATTGTAAATATCGTTTTTGATTATTTCTACTCCATTTTGTGCAAGCCAAGGAGTCCTCAAGCTTGAGGAGTATCAATAGTATTTATGTACCAATTTTTATAATTTTCAGAGCTCGTTTGGGCCCCCAAAATAGCCTTAGAACCTAATCTTTAACTAGGCCAAACACTAGGTATGGACTGGACCAAAGCTAGTCAAAAACTATAAATAGAGCTAGAGAGCTCATTTTTGAGGTTAGCTTGTTGTAGATTTGAACTTGTATGAGAACTGTTTTGCGATAGAAGTGCCTCCATTGTCTCTCTCTTGGTCTTGCCTTGTGTGCACATGTGTGTGTATGTGTGTGCATGTTTGTGTGCTTCTCACTCACACACTTGTGCCATCACTTGTTTGAGATCTTCATACCATCCTCATGTCTTCCTGGATTCACATTAAAGGAGGTGCTACTCATCACTGAGCTACACCAAATTTTGGTGTCGTTGTCGGGGATCGAGCTTCGAGGACGAGCATGTGATGGTAAGATGTAGAGTTGAGACATTGGAGTCGTAGGTATTTTCTTCACTTCTTTCTACTTTCTTTTGTTTTCTTCATCACCATCATCATCATCACCATCTCCCACCTCCATCTCCATCATCGTGAAATTTTTAGTTTTTTGGTCATATCACCTTCCCATACCATTTCCCCTCATTTCACTTGTGAGAGAGAGCGAGAGAGCGTTTGCATGCTTGTGCTTTTCTGTGTTTTTTGAGATTTTCTGCAGGAATCAGCATCCCCAGTAGCTGCACCAGCTTCAGCATGTAAAATTTTTTATTGTGCAGGTCCCGAGGCATTGACCTCTGTCAATCATGACCGACAAAAAAATCGACCAAATTGCTAAACTAAGTGCATAAACAAGATGTGTAGGCCTAGAGCATTCCATAAGTGTGTTTAAAATTTTAAAATTCCTCAGTTTTCTATCAATCGCGATCGACACGTCAATCGCGATCGACAAACGACGACGGACACTTGCCGACGGACCTATCAATTGCGACCAACACGTCGATCGTGATCGACATAGTCAACGATTGATTGACCATGAACGACAGAGCCTTTGCATGCCACGTGTCAATCACGATCGACCTATCAATCACGACTAAGAGCCCCGAAAGACCTGTCAATCGTGATTGACCCACCAATCGTGACCATGAACGACAGATCCTTCGCATGCCACGTGTCAATCGCGATCGACAAAGTCAAAGATTGTTTGACCATGACTTACTGAAATATCGGGCCACCTATCAATCGTGACTGACAACCACGAGGGACCTATTAATTGTGACCGACATGTCGATCGCGACTGACATATCAATCACGATTGACAAACCAATCGATCGCGATTGACGGGCAAATTTGGCATTTTTTAGGGCAAGAGATAATTGGTCTAATTTTTGGCTAATATTTGGGAGACATTAAGGGTTGTCAGAGCATTGTAAGGCCACTACGCAAGTAATTTGAGAAATCGTGTTTGTCTGTTAGCCTGTTTCAACCCTGTTTTAGCCCTAGAGTACTGAACTGGCATAACTTTCTCATACGAAATCCGTTTGCTATGATTTTGGGTTTGTTGGAAAGCTCGTGGGGATTATAAGATATAGTATTTTAAAGTTGACCATACCCCAGGGGAAGAAAACCGAGGAGTCTTTAGAATTCTTTTCCATAAAGACCAAAGGAAAATTTGATCTCTGAATTACATGAATGAACATGGTTTGTTGTGTCAATTGAATTTAAATCTTGAGCTAACTTTGGGACTGTTATAGGTCCATTGAGAGCATCATAGGGCATTCTAAGCAAGAGTAAGTGCAAGCTTGGGAAGATGCTTCTTGGGCACATGAGGGCAACCAAGGAGAGAAACTAAAAGTTGGAATTTCTCAACATCCTCTGTCAATTCCTAGCTTAGGCTAAGTATGGATAGAGGTTTTGATCAATTAGGGTTACGTTAAGCACGAGCAAGTCCAAGAACTCTAATCACTCAAGTGCAACCTAAGGGAAAAGAATTTAAATCAAGCGACCAAACTCAAGTAAGGTAAAACCTAAGTGTTCCTTGTGAGGAAGATTTATTGGACAAGAAGTGACATCCTAAGAAAATTAAAAAGAACAAGTGATTAATACAAATTGATCCACAACGAGGTTGTACTTGGGAAAATTGGGGCTATTCAATTAGGCATATGAACCTTAGATCAAGACGACACCTAGGGAGAGATATACATAGTCTTAGATCTTCAGAGGCTAGTGTCAATCATACTGCTTGGTCTTGGGCCCAGCAGTTGAGCCATTATTCACACTACCCTAGCTCTGAAACTAGCGAATCCGAGATGTCTCATGGTATGGAGAGACCCACAAGAATTTCAGGTGTGCCATATTTACAAAGGGTAGAAGGCCCTTACAAGACGCATCTCAAATACCTTAGGACTAACTGATTAGGTGTTTGCATCTATGAGGACGGCCTAGGAAGATCCGTGGTCCGTATTAAAAACCCAGATCAACCCATTGGACTAGAACATCGAGCAATCAAAATTGAAAATGGAGCATACCTAGAAGAAGAAGGAACCATATACATAGTAACTAGTCACCCAGATAGAACAAATGAATTCGGGAATGTGATCCCAGAGATTTAGGTGACCTAGAGCAAGGGAACATAGGTGCAGAGCCTAAAACCCCTCGAGGAAAATCAGTTCTCACTAGAATTATCACACCGGAGTGGGTTCCCCAGGACAATAAGAGCATAGATCTACTCTTAAACCGAGAGATCCATGAAGCCTTTTGGAGGTATAAGCCTGATCAACCGAATGAGGTAGGAACGATCACAATCTATGAGTTCAAAGATCCTGATAGCCCAGGCAAAGTAACCTATTTAGACAATACTTCAAAGAGGATCTTTGTGGTCACAGAGCATGGTAGGCATGCCTACACTTGGGAGGGTGAATTTATTTCTCCCCAACCAAGATCTAATGTCTCTTACGGCCACCAAGGAGCTGGGACATCCCAAGCTAATGGAGCTCAAAGGGACAAAAATAGAGATATACCAAAAGTAAGATTTTCCAACCCCTTGGGAATGTTGGAGAATTCCTCTCCTAATCGCAGCGGAAAGTGTAGAAGACCTTCTCAGGATGAAGACTCTTGCCAACAGCAGAACCTTCAAATAAAAACTGGTACCAACTGAAATATCCAATGAACTTGAAACTTTTTTCACTCAAACTAGACACCTAGAGCTTTCAAATGAGATATCAAACACTCAATTCGGAGTAGATTTGAGTTGTCAACTATTTGATTCAAAACAGACTACCTGTTCACTCAGTTAGGCTGAAAACTGGACTTCACTAAAACCTGAATAACTCAGAGAGCATAAAGAATTTCATAAAACTGTTCTAGACAGAGGAAGTACTCAAGATAAGTTTTCCAACGAATGTTTAAACACTAAATTTGGATACATATGTTGAGAGATATGACTCTCACAAGTAGACTACCCAAAAATGGGTGTGCGGCTGGACACAGCTGAAAACTAGACTTCACTAAAACCTGAATAACTCAGAGAGCATAAAGAATTTCATAAAACTGTTCTAGACAGAGGAATTAATCTAGATAAGCTTTCCAACGAATGTTTAAACACTAAATTTGGATACATATGTTGAGAGATATGACTCTCACAAGTAGACTACCCAAAAATGGGTGTGCGGCTGGACACACTCTATGAGAGTGAACTGAACGAAATGACTCAAACCAAATGAAGTAGATACAAGGAGGCTTCCATGCCTTCTTGCTCTCCCATTGAGTGTCCTCCCTTGCTTCTTTTATAGCCAAGTGACCAAAAACTCTCATGATGAGTTTGAGAGCTCTTCTCCATCATTTCTCCACTACTTTGGACAGCTAGTCCTCTTACAATTCAGATTTTGGATTTGATTCTCTTTTGAATGATTCTCTTTTGGCCTCCACTACTTGCTGAAGTAAATGCTTCTATTTTTCATTTTTGTATTTTCCTTCTACTTGAAGAAAATCCTTTTTGCAAAAATATATACGAGCTTACTTCTTTATTTTTAACACTCCCCCTTAAGCTCACATGTGAGCTTGCACCTTCAACCATATCTTGTAAGTTGATGTCGTCCTTGAACCTCTTGAGCTTAGAAGCATCGAGGGACTTTGTAAGCATGTCTGCAACCTGGTCATTAGTTCCAATGAACTTTATATCCACATCCTTGCTCAAAACTTTTTCTCGAACATAATGATAATGCACTTCTATGTGCTTGCTTCGTGCATGAAACATTGGATTGTTTGTCAAGTGAATGCTTGACATGTTGTCACCATAAATTGGAATGGTCTCCACCTGCACATCAAGATCAGCCAAGAGCTTCTTAATCCACATAGCTTCACAAGTTGCAAAGGCTAAACCTCTATATTCAGCTTCTGTAGATGATAGTGCAACAGTAGGTTGCTTCTTTGAGCTCCATGTGATAGGTTTGCTACCTATCATGAACACATAACCTGAAGTGGATCTTCTATCCTCCTTGGAACCAGCCCAATCAGCATCACTGAAGCCCTTTACCTGCAATTCTTCATCATATCTATAAAACAATGCATGATTGACAGTGTGCTTCACATATCTTAGCACTCGTTTGGCTGAATTTAAATGTTCACTTGTTGGAGCTTGCATAAATTGAGAAAGAACTCCAACAATATAACACAAATCTAGTCTTGTGATCGTAGCATAGATCAATGAACCTATAATACTCCTGTATGTAGTTACATCATGTAACTTCTCTCCATCATTTGAGCATAGCTTCACATTTGTGTCCATAGGTTGAGTGAGTGGTTTGCATTCACTCATTCCAAATCTGAAAAGAACATCCAATAGGTACTTTCTTTGCATTAAGTAAATGCCATCTTTCCCATAGACTATCTCAATGCCTAAAAAGTATTTCAGCTCACCAAGATCTGAAATTTTAAACTCCTTACCGAGTTTCCTTTTGATCTCTTGTATTCCTGTAACATTACTTCCTGTTATGATGAGATCATCAACGTATATGCAAATATATACCTGCTTGCCTTCTTCTTTCTTCATGTAGAGAGAGGGATCTGCATTACTTGGACTATACCCACACCTTGTGAGGTACTCGACCAATCTTTGATTCCAAGCACGTGGTGCTTGCTTCAGCCCATACAAAGCTTTCTTCAATCTACAAACAAAATTTGGATGCTTTTTGTCTTCAAATCCAATCGGTTGACTCATGTATACCTCTTCTTGAAGTTCACCATTGAGAAAAGCATTTTTTATGTCGAGTTGGTACAATGGCCATCTCCTTGCTGCACTCACTCCAATCAAGGTTCTAATTGTTCCCATCTTTGCAACCGGGCTGAAAGTCTCTTCATAATCGATGCCGTGAGTTTGCTTGAATCCTTTTGCTACTAGTCTAGCTTTATGCCTTGCTAGAGAGCCGTCAGCATTTCTCTTTATTTTAAACACCCATTTATTTGGAACAATCTTCATACCTTCAGCCTTTGGAACTAGCTCCCATGTGTGATTGTCCTTGAGAGCTTTCATCTCTTCTTGCATAGCTTCTTGCCATTCTTTTTGTGTACATGCTTCTTCATATGCATCCGGTTCTTTATCTTTGACCACCTGTGTCATATATGCAAAATGTTTTGCAATAAAACTATCATAGCTCAGCCTTTCAATTGGATACCTTGCTCTTGAAGACCTCCTTTCATTTCCTTTTGAACATTGCTTCTTCAATCGGTTCAACTTTACCTTCGGTGTGATCACCTCTTCATACTCTTCTTCACTTGTATTTGAATCACTATTTTGGGCAGCACTTTCGGCTTTAGATCTTTCATACGCTGATGTTGGTGATGAGGAATGACTCCTTAGCCTCCCCTTCCATGTTGAGCTTTCTCCAAGTGATGTAGAAGCTTCTGGACCTGACATTTGAGTGCTTGTTTGCTGAAATTCTTCTTGGACAGCACCTTCATCATCTTCGCAATCTTCTTCAAGAGTCTTCTCTTTCCCTTTGTCTCCAAACCATGGTCTTAGCTCATCAAATACCACATCTCGTGAGACTTGTAGCTCCTTTGTCACCGGATTGTAGCACCTATATCCCTTTTGCTCCGATGAATATCCAATAAAAATACATTTTTCGGACTTTGCCTCCATCTTTGTCCTTAGTTCTTGAGGGATGTGAACATAACACACACATCCAAAAACTTTGAGATGTGTAAGGTCAGGCTTCTTAGCGGAATAAACCTCCTCGGGAGTTAGATTATGCACTCCAGCCGTTGTGCACTTGTTCATTAAATAAACTGCCGTACTAGTTGCTTCAGCCCAATAGTTTAGTGGCATCTTCATCTCGTTGAGCATGCATCTTGCAACTTCTGTGATATGTCGATTTTTCCTTTCAGCTATTCCATTTTGTTGAGGTGTGTACCTACATGTAAATTGTCTCTTGATTCCATTTCCATAAAGAAAGTCTGAAAATTCTTTGGAGAAATATTCTCCTCCTCCATCGGACCTCAAGGTCTTTAAGTAGCGTCCTGTTTCCTTTTCTACCTGTGCTTTAAATCTCTTGAACATGGAGAACACATCTGATTTTTGTTTTATGCAAAACATCCATACTTTCCTTGAATGATCATCAATAAAAGTGACAAAATATCTATTACCAGCCACTGATGGTTGTTGTGATGGTCCCCATACATCCGTGTGTATCAAGTCGAGGACATTCCTTGCCACATAGTTGCTTTTCTTGAATGTCCTTGAGCTTTGGAATGTTGATATGTCCAAACCTTTTGTGCCACAAATCGATTTCAGCTATCCTCTTGTTTCCAAACTGAATATACATCACCTTTCCATGCGGTTGTTGAATGTCCAAAGTGAACATCCTTCCTTCTTTCCTTCCTTGAGCAATGACCTTGAATCCTTCTTTTGGATTCTTTATAAAGCAGCCTTTTTCATTGAAGATAACATGATATCCTTTCTCTACCATTTGTCCTACTGAAATCAAATTCTTTGCAATAGTAGGAACATGAAGAACATCAGCCAATACCTTCTTGTCTCCAAGCTTGATATCTCCAACATGCTCAATTGCGTGTTGAGTTTCATCGCCGGTCTCTACACATCCTTTTCCACTTGGAGCTTGTAGCTTTGTGAACAAATCTCCTTGGCATGTCATATGGTTGCTGCAACCTGAATCTATGAACCATTTTTGGTCATCCCTTCTCGAGTTGTTGTAGTCATGCTTCATGGCAAGCATGGTTTGCTTGTCTCCTTCACTTGATGTACTCGCATAGTTATTTTGGCTCCTTTGGTTGCCTCCATTCAGCCTTCCATTCTTTTGCCAACAATCATTTGCATAATGTCCTAGTTTACCACAATGATAACATGTTATACCTTTATGAGGATTGTATGAACCTCGACCTCTTCCTTTATTTCTTCCTCGACCTTTTCCATGTGTGTTGTCATTTGAGTTGTCCTTGTTGTCGTCCGAGTTGTGTTGGCTGAAATTTGTATTGTTGTAGCTTCTTCCTCTTCCTCTCGAGCCTCCTCTTGAGCCTTACGTGGTTTCAACCGCTAAATGAGAGATAGTTCAGGAACATAGACCAACTTCTAGAGGCATTCATTATCAAATTCTCTAAGAGTGGCATAAGGCATAATACTTCCTCACTGATTCATAGCTTCAAGCAGACCCCCCAAGAGACAGTTAGACGTGCAGGAAGAAGGTTTAATCAATACCTAGAGAGATGCCCTGTTAGAGAGTTACCCACACCAGCCAAACAAGTGGCTTTATTTTTGGATGGACTGCTAAGTACCAAATTGAGATCATATGTGTACTTGAAGGACCCTAGAACCATAGAAGAATGTGTACGCATGTGCATAGACATTGAGGACAATCTAGGAGAGGAGCTAGAGCTTTAAAAAATCTACAAGGATTCAGATAAATCTAGTAGCCTCATTTCAAGGTTTGCCCCAGTGAAAAGATGCTATACTTGTGGAGGTGACCATATGGCAAATGTATGTCCCATTATGGCTCAACCCCAAGTGAATCCTAGTAGCCAGTACGACACCATAGAATGGAGATACACTAATCCAAGTGACACCACTGCTTTCAAAAAGTGACCCGAGTGATCATAGTTTTGACTCTACGCACATGGATAGTCCACAGGCTTACTACATGCAATCACCTGAGCATAATGAGTCATATTATTCTGAAGATCCGAGTGAACCTAGTTGGGAGCCACAGTATGCAAATATCATGTACACAAATCCCAACCCTAGACCTCAACCTAGGCAGGTACGACCCCCATTCCCTAGAGGACCATGCTACAGATGTCAGGGAGATCACCTTATTCATGATTGCCCGATGCCTACACCTACACAACCCCAATCTGTGACAATTCAAGGATTTTTTCAAGATTGCGGGAAGGAGCATCTCTTACGAGACTGCCCAAAGAACCCCAATAATATGCCAAAAATCACTCTGATCAATGTTATTGGGTTAGTAGTAGACTCTACAGGCAGTGTGACTTCCACTGCACCAGTGCAAGTGGTCACCAGAGCTCAGGCATTGCAGCAGAACCAAGGTATAGGTGAGGAAAAGAGTTCGGAGGTTAGTGAAACTGAGAGCGTAGCCAAGAAATGAACGAGAGCCTGGAAAGATAGTCAGGAAAGGATGAAAAGACAATGGTCTAAGAAGATGAGCGAATTAGAAGAAAGCATAAGAGAAACAAAAGCGAAAATTGTTGAACTTACCTCTCAAATACACTCTCACATACCACCACCACCTTCATCCCTACCATCTTCCAACCCACCGCATACCACTCCACCACCCCCTAGAGTAGGATCAGTATTAGCTGACCCCACTCCTGAAGACATAGACATGATGCTTAAGGCATATCAGGCCAGAATCCATGAAGGGCCAAATGTTACAGATCATGACATATGCCACCCTAGAGCCGATCTAGAGATAGAGAGAACCAAGCTTTGTGCTAAAATGGTAGCGTTGGCTTAGACCATGTTTGAAGCCAGTCGCCTCTTCAACTACTCTTGCTCAGCTAAGGCATAGTTGCACTTTGATGGACTGATGGAGAAGTTGGAGAGCATAATTGCAAGATCTGATAAGGAAGCCATGTCCCAAGGAAGAGACAAGGCAAGAGAAAGAATAAGCATTCCTCCTGAGGAAGCTTATGTGCCTAATTCCACTGAACCAGACACCTCTTCTTCTATGAATCGGTATTCACCAGTGTTCCTGCAAGACATTCAAGAAGAGAAATGGGCAAAAGAAAGTGACGTCCCTCCTCCCATTGAACTTGTGGATGACGCGCATGATCAATTCCCACAAGACATTCCTTCCATTTATGAGGAGCAGGAGAGAACCTAATCTCACGAGAAATTAGACTTCGAGTCTAATTCCTTACAGGAACTACCCCATTTCACAGGCCCATGGGAAACTAAGTCTACTTGCCTGAGAGCACCCACGGTCATGGTAAGAAACCAAGACTCTGTCATACCTAGGAATGCAGAGGTAGTCAAAAACACTAAAGTGCAGTGCAACCTCACTTTAGAAGAGCTACTCAAGGTTAGGCCAGAACTGTGGAAACATGTAGCCAATCAAGTTCCAGAAGTAGCAAAACCTTGTTCCAAGGTAGGATCTCATAGAACAGTGCTAGAAATACCCTTGGACAAGATAGGAGACATGAGTGAAGGAGAAGAAGGAAACACCTACCTTCCCATTACCCATCAAGGATACACAACCAAGGCAATTCTAGACTCAGGTGCAAGAGTTGCTATCGCTACCACTTGTTAGCCGTTAGAGGCTGCAGACTTTGATTTGAGACTTCGAATACTTTAGAATGTTGGGCATACCCGACTCTCTATTCTTCCGTGTACAGGTTAACTGGTTGATCTGATCACTACTACCGTGATAATTAAAAGTACCTTAACTCTTAGCCACGTGGGTTCTTGGGAGTGGTAGGGGTCTGTTAGACAGAGGCCCTGTACTATTTTCCCAGCTTCGTACACAAGCATAAATGCTCTCTCTCTCTCTCTCTTTCTTAGCTCAGTACTCAATTCTGAACAACTGATAAGTGTTCAGTGTACTAGACTTAGAACTTCCGAACTGATCCTGCTATAGCGATCTGAGCAGTAGTCCGGTTACTTGTATCCAATAGAATAATATACTTCAGTAAACGTAGATCACCTAATACGCACTCCTTCAGAACAGGTAGGTATACCAAACAGACATCTATACCTTGAAGTTATGAGAACTCACCGTATGCTAAACTCGAACAACAAATCTCCTAATAACAATCGACTAGTCACAGACTTATCAGTGTCCTACTCACCTTCAGACCATTACAGATACTAGTCTTCCTGTGATCAGAATCAACAGTGAACGTAGACTACTATATCGAATTCGGTCACTTACAGAAAACGTTAACAGGCAAACAGTTTGGGACTACTTCTCACATTCCCTTGTTCCGCCGAAGAACTGACAAACAACACACTGCAACTTGATAACACTCAGAGACACACTCAACCATTACCGAACAGATTCGTAATGCAATACAACCGATTCGTAACTCTGCACTAAGGTGCGAATAAACGACTAGTCGGAGCACAGAACAGAACAGAACAGAGTAGAGTTCAATCTCTCAACAACCTACACACTTCAAACAGTACGCTTATAATTCCCCAAACGGGCTCTCGGCCACTCTTTTCTCATTGCCTTATATAGAAGATTTTTTACAAGGGTGCGCGAATCTTTAGTTACCTGCGCGTTTCCCGAAAGGTTCCTTTACATTTAAGACGCATGTCCTAGTACATTTGTCCTTTTTCGGCGGCCGTCTAACACACTTCCCTATGGAAGCGTTGGGGCAAGCCAGCATTCAGGCTGATGAGAATGAAATTGCAGATGGCTGATGGTCACATTGAGAGACCCTTGTGATTGCGAGAAGGAATAACTCTCACTACATGTGGTGTTGAGTTCGAGCATACTTTTGACATATGTGACTTTAGCAAAAATCATGCCTATGAGATGATTCTGGGAAGACCATTTATGTGACAGTTGCAAGTGGTACAAGATTTGGGAACCAATTCCTTGTACTTGCAACACTTAGGTGTCATGACCAAAGTTAATCTCAAGGATTACTCTCACAGAGATGTCCATCCCATCCAATGGAATCCCATCCATAGAGCTAGGGATGATATAGAGTCAGTGCATTCCATAGGATCAGGATCCTCATGGATGCATGAAGACACTCACTTGTGGATGTTTAAAGTAGCAGTAGAAGAAGAGAAGAGATAAAAAGCTAGAGAGATAGGTGCAAAGGAAACCCATAGATCAATTCAAGACCCAGCCTATGCACCTCTAGTATTTCCTGAAGAAGAATTTGAACCTCACGGCTGGGTGGAAATTCTAGCAACAATGGATGTAGCCATCAATGAAGAATAATGGACACCCCACTATGACGAGGATGGCTACAACATTTCAGTCTTCTCAATAGAGCCAATCATAGGTGATTCGGTTCTTGAAGAATGTGAACCTAACACTGATGCATTCGAGGATGCAAGTGACTCCAATCTAGAGTCAATCATTATGGACCCACCTTTTGTATCAGAAGAAGAATACTTCTATGAAGTAGAAGCTCACCCTCAGAGACATGAAGAGCTCACAAATGATGTAAGGTTAACCACGCCCCTAGGAATGAAGGAAAGAAAAGAAAGAAGGGAGAAGTCATACCCGAGGAGGAAGAATCTTTGTTTGAGGTCCCTGAAAACTTTAAGAAATATGAAATAGATGATAGGATAGCCATGATAAGAATGCATAAATGTGAGGCACAAGTAGGAGAGGCCTATGATAACAAAGAAACCACTAGGAAAATAGTTGTAGCCATAGAGGAAGGAGAAGAAAGATGCACCTACATAGGACATGACCTGACGGAAGAAGAAGAGCAAGAGTTGATAGCTTTGCTAAGAGAATACAGAGATGTATTTGCTTGGAGCTACAAGGACTTAAAAGGTGTAGACCCTGACATATGCTCACACACTATCCCCATGAGCTCAGATGCCAAACCTTCTAAACAGAAGCCATACACATACAATGATAACTATGCTGCCAAGATCAAAGAAGAGATATATCGCTTGGTTGAAGCTGGATTTATTTATGAAATTGAGCACACTGAGTGGGTATCCCCCATTGTAGTATTGCCCAAGAAGAATGGAAAGCTACGTGTGTGCATTAACTTGAAGAAGGTTAACGCAGCCACAATTCGAGACAATTATCCTCTTCCAATTACCAAGCATCTACTAGAACGAGTAGAAGGCAAGGAAGTGTACAACTTTCTTGATGGATTTTCTGGCCACAATCAGGTAGCCATTGCTCCAGAAGATCAGCATAAGACGGCTTTTTCCATAGAGTGGGGCATATTTGCTTTTCGAGTAATGCCATTTGGTCTAACCAATGCACCCGCTACCTTTCAGAGACTGATGTGTCATGTATTTAAAGAATTCCTCAAGAATTTATAAAATCAATGTTGATGGTCTCTGTGCTCATTCCAACATTAGACAAACACATATACCTGAACTCAAGCAAATCTTTGACAAATGTAGAGAATATCAAGTCTGCTTGAACCCAAGAAAGTGTGTTTTCATGGTCAGGCAAGGCAGTGTTCTAGGGCACATAGTGTCAAAGAACGGCATATCCACGGATGAGGAGAAAGTGAAAGCCATAACAGAGCTACCTAAGCCAAAGAATGTCAAGGAAGTGCAAGCTTTCATGGGGCATTGTGGCTATTACTGACGTTTTATACACACGTATGCCATCATTGTGAAACCTCTGTATAGACTTTTGAAAAATTTTGAGTGGACTGATGAATGTGAGAACTCCTTCAATGAACTTAAAAGGGGACTAGGTTCAACACCAATCTTGATGACACTAGATTGGAACAAGCCCTTTCATGTTCATGTGGATGCATCCAATTATGCCATTGGATGTGTACTTGCACAACCTACTGGTGAAGGTAATATGGATCTTCCAATTGCCTATGCTAGTAGACAGTTGAATGCAGCTGAACGAAACTATACAACCACCGAACGAGAAGGATTAGGAATGGTATATGCAATTAAGAAGTTTAGACACTATTTTCTTGCAAATAAGTTTAATTTTTTTACTGATCATCAAGCACTCTTGTACTTGGTAAACAAGCCGTGCAATACAGGCAGGTTAGTAAGATGGTTTCTCTTACTAATGGAATATGACTTTGAGGTTGTGGTAAGGAAAGGAAAAACTCATTTGAGAGCTGACCATCTCTCTAGGATCACATCTGGAGAGGCCCCACAAGGAGTATCAGATGATCTTCCTGATGCTTACTTGTTTAATTTGGAAGTTGTACCTCAGTGGGCTAAAACATTAGTGCCAGTATTGACATACGGACCCAAACACCCAATAATAAACACTCAAGATAGGGAGCTAGTAAAAGCCCAGAAGTACCATATCATGGCAGGGAGTACGTATAAGCATACGGATCAGGGAATATTAGCTTGTTGTGTGGAAGAGGATGAGTATGCGAAATGGTTGCAATTAGCACATGTAGGTGCATTAGAGCAACATTACTCAAGGCAATGAACCCTACAGACACTAAGGAGACTTGGAGTGCATTGGCCGACCATGGAAGCAGATGTACACAAGTTGTGTAAATAATGCCCAGTCTGTCGCATGAGACCACCTGTGGAGCACGCTACTCTGTACCAAGTGTCTCTAGTACAAGATTGGAGTGAACCATTAGTAGCCTTTCTGAGGATGAAAACATTCTCGCAAGAGATGATCCTGGCTAGGCAAAGAATTTTAGAACAAGAAGCCATAGATTACACACTCATTGGTGATAATCTATACAAACGTGGTAAAGATGGTTACCTAAGATTATGTGTCCATGAGAGTGAATACCTCAAGATCTTGGAAATTGCTCACCAAGGTGTAGCAGGAGGACCCTTTGGACTAGACCGTGTGATTAAGGCAATTCTATTTGCAGGCTTGTGGTGGCCAACCCTTCACATGGATGCACATACCTATGTGAAGAGGTGTGATGTTTGTCAGCAAACTCAGTATCCTATACGTAAAGATGAGATGCCATTGAAACCTATGATGGGTGGACATGCATTCTCAAAGTGGGGAATAGACTTTGGAGGTCCTATTAATCCTCCAGCCAAGGGTTCCCATGCTGAATACATTATTGTGGCCACATATTATCTAACCAAGTGGGTAGAAGTAAAAGCCACATTGAAGAATGATGCTCAAACGACAACTAAGTTCTTATTTGAGAACGTGTTCACAAGATACGAGCTACTTATAGAGCTAGTAAGTGATAGAGGCACTCACTTCTTGAATGAAGTCATTGAAAATCTTCTTCAAGAGTTCTTAGTGATACACAAGAATTCTGCCCCCTATCATCCACAAGCTAATGGACAAGCTAAGAGCACAAATAAGATTCTATTGAATGTGCTGACCAAAATAGTGAATAATGAATGATTTGATTGGGAAAAATAGCTACACCACGCTGTTTGGGCATATCGAGTTGCCTATAAAACAGTACTCCAAGCCACACCCTTTCAGATGGTGTTTGGCCAAAATGCAGTGATACCATTGGACTTCTTAATACCTACATTAAAAGTAGAACAAGAGCATAACTCGACAGGCCATGAGCTCTCCTCTAGAATCTTTGACCTTGAGCGACTAGGTGAAACAAGATTAAGAGCTGCAACAGGAATTTATGCAGCCAAGAAGAGATAAAAAGCATATTTTGATGTCCATGTGAAGGATAAGGGCTTGAAAGTAGGAGAGCTAGTCCTAGTCTACACTTTGAAACAATATGCAAGGAAATTAGAGAAGAGAGGCTATGGACCAATGATTATTAATAGGATCTCCACAAGTGGAGCAGTTCAATTAGCCACTCTAGAAGGCGACATCCTACCAAGTTACATCAGTGGATGCAGAGTCAAGTTATACTAGGAACCTCTCACGAAGGAGATGCTAAATCGACTCAATACTGCAAAGAAACATAAAGAAGAGGAAAAACAAATTTGAGAAGAAGCACAGGCAGAAGCATTGGAACACATCCAAAGGATGAAATTGAGAAGACAGGGTAGGGATCAACCTAGGACAGATGCCTATGTAGATATAGGATATCATATGGCTATGTGCGAAGTCTCAGGTGTAAGTTCTAATAGAATAATTGACCGACGTCCTTTTGTAACCGTAGAGATAGGACAAGGAAATAGTGCAAGGACTATACGGGCTTCGATTGACTCAGGTGCAGCAACTAGTGCTGTTAAAATTTTTATATTGTCAAGAATTGAACTTAAGTGTGAGTCCTATAGAAGCATATCTCATAGGATTGGGAGGTGTGGAAACCTCTTGCATGGGCAAGGTGGAACTTCCCCGCTACATCCAAGATGTTCTGATGAAAGTTAAGGTGCTAGTGTGTCAAGATGAGGACCTCACTGAGCCTCTTGTCTTGCGTCAAGATTGGATTTATGATCATGCAGTCAACCTAAACCTAAGATGTGGACTTCTTCAGGTCTGGGTAGGACAAACTCGCATTACTATTGAACTAGAAAATCAAGCACTCAAGGAACTAGGGAAGGCACAAACTCTTGGTCCTTCCAGGATTACACATGATGATGACAATGCTATTCTTCTCCAAAGCTATGTGATGCAGAGGGATGATTTTCTCAACAATGAAATCAAGGATACGATGGAACTCCCTTCTTTACCAAAATTGGTAGAGACACGGCAACCAAAGGAGTACCAAGCGCAGAAGAAACAGATGACCTATGCTCGAAGCCAATAGAAAGTATGAAGCAAGGTGTCTCAACAGCGGAAACAAGTGTGGGTGTGGAAAGGCGAGCATATTGTTGCGATCGAGTCACAAACACTAGCTCAACTTCATATTAGTGATCAATGATATGACACTAATAAGAAGTTTTTCAAAAATTCTTCAACTAAAGTGAAGTCTATCTGGGTACCCAAGAAGTCGATTAAAGCTGACCCACAATCAAGACAAATTTGGGTGCCTAAGGCTTGCTTGCAGGCTCAAATAGCCACACATAGACGACACCATGTACAACATGGTTCACTCACTGGAACAGCTGATACCCGCTCTTATTCGGCATGCACAAACACATATTTGCCCATGAGCAAGAGCAGAATCACTTGTAAATGGGTCCCTAAAAAGCCTCATTTCCAAGCAGACGCTCTCATAAAGCCCTCCAGAGTCTCCACAAATCCAAAACCGAAAGGCATCGACTGTGTTTGTCAGCCCAAAGCTTGTTATAAACCCCCCGACCCCCACTTGTAAATGGGTCCCTAAAAAGCCTCATTTCCAAGCAGACGCTCTCATAAAGCCCTCCAGAGTCTCCACAAATCCAAAACCGAAAGGCATCGGCTGTGTTTGGCAGCCCAAAGCTTGTTAGAAACCCCCCGACCCCCTACTAACTGCATCATTCTCACACTGCATCTTTCTATTTAGCTCATAGGACTAGTCATTCACTAACTACACACACAATCACCGAGCACACACTAACATACTAACCTATCACTAAGCACTCATGTTAATGTTGTAATGTGGACAAAAATTGTTCTATCTTGTCCATTACAATGTTAACACATGCTTCTATATTCTCACAAAACCAGCAAACAAGCAGTAACATGGCAGAAGCAAGAGGCACCAGTTCCCAGACAGGATCCAGTGCCGAAATAGTGGATATTGAAACTCTCCTCCTCGAACCACAACTCATCGAGAGGCCTCAGGAACTCAGGGCAATGCATGTCCTTCCAATTCACAACCCTCGGCAGGGGCACACATCACAAGTAGGCAGACATGCACATTGTTTCAGCGATGTCACAGGTCCATTGGGTGAGGGCACCTACTTTTGAGAAGCAGAAATTGAATTTAATGGCAAATGGGGAAGATACCATTTCTTCACCCGTGAATTCAAGAAGTATCAAGATGCAGAAGTAATGAGATCTGTCTGGACCAAAGCAGGTTTGGATAGATACTTTAGGGCACTCTTACCAACACCTGATTTCCTATGTTGCTCCTACCTGATCAGTACCATCACCCCTAGCAGAGCCAAGGGAGGCAATAGTACGTTTGTGTTACCCTCATTAATGCTAGGTCACGAGCTAAAAAGATTCAAACTGACCCTCAACCTAGTACGGGAGGCCTTGGACATGAATGGCATGCACATTCTCACAGAGAAAGAAATCTTGATCCCTGGAAGAATGAAACACAAAGATCTTAACATGTTAAAGGATATGGTCACTATGACACCTACCGTCGCCCTCCATCTACGCACAATCATGCAACACTTCGCTTTTCCAGCCCAGGAGCGCTTCACCATGGCACCCAAAAGAATTTGGTTTAGCTTGTACTTGGCAGAGACAAAAAACCTCACAATCAATCTACCCCACTGGATCATAGATCAAATCCACCTAGCACATCAGCGCTGGAATAAGAAACATAAGAATGTGCTTCATGGATGTTGTGTGCTAACAAGGATCATTTACAGGTGCTTAGCTTATGATGTGCCTATTCAAAGAGCACTAGTGTGGTCTCGAGCCTAGGAATATGATGAAAACAATTCTCGAAAGCTATGTTGATCTACTAGAAGCACATGATCATGTAGAAAAAGAATGAGATACACTGCACCGCCAGCTAAGGGAGCAAGAAGAACAACCCAAGATCATACAGTTGGCATCGACTTCAGAGGAGGTAAAAGTGCTGAAAGAGCAGGTTGAAGAATTGCAAAGGAAGCTACTTTCGTATGAAAGACAACCCTCTCCAATTATCGAACCAAAGCCAGACGAATTGGTGCCCATAGAAGTGGATGAATCATACGAGGAACCCTATGTTCCTATGCCTATGCGGGGCGGCCAAAAAAAATCAGAAGGAATGGACACCCTAGAAGTCGAAGCACCAGAATGGCTTCAGAAACTAGAAAAGATCACCAAGACCCATGAAGATCGTGTAGCAGTACAAATTCAATCAATGGCTAAACTAGAGGACACTATTATAAACTCCGAATACTTCCGGCACATGTCACATCACCGCTGGATAGGAACAAACGATGCTCAATATGTGCCTTACTGTGTGCTCTTAGTAGATTACAATGCGGAGATTCAACGAAGGTGTGGCAAAGCCCCGACTTTTGCCACTCAATTTGGTCCTGAAGATCTACCTGAATGTGCGAAACAAGGATCAACCTTCCAACCCATGTGGCGGATTCGTCTCCTTGAAACATATCCAAAAATGGTCTGCACATGGAACAACATGCCACTATTTATCAAGTATAATCCATGTTATGTTCCAGTCCTCCGAAGATGCACCTGGCCTGAGTTCGCCATTGCTGTCAAGAGCATCAAACGGTGTGCAAAATGGTTGAATTATGTGTATCTGGCACCTCCACAAGGACAACCCTCGGCGGCATATATGATTTTGTCACTGGAGTCTTAGACACTGGAAAAATTACATTTTTACAAAATGCACATGGCATATCAATGTGCTAGAAAATCCATTTACATGTGAAACCAGGCTATAGACTCCCTTTGATAGGTATTGTACAGGTTGGTTGGGTGTGAGATGTCAAACCAATGTCCACTATTATCCCACTCAACAATGGATTCTATCCAAAATTTTGATCATATATAGTTCGAAACATGAATCAAGGTGCACAATCACTAAAAGCATGCTCATGACCCTGAGTAACAATAGGTTTCTTTCTAATTCACAATCGATTCCAAGGATGATTCACTCCTACCATCTTGACTTGAAGCAATTGCATTGCATCCTTAGAATTAATTCTAGCATAAGTAGACCCATCATCCATGGCTTTACTTTACATATAGCTCTCACAGATAAAGGGCTGCCCTAAGAGAACTTCATAGGAGCAATTATCTTGAATAAAAAAGTGAAATTCTTCTGTAATTCCTCCTATGGATATGGGCACACTAGCACAAGCTCCATACAGGGTACCTACAACATTATCTGCATTTCTCATATGCCATCCACAATCTTTATCTATGGGCCATCAAAATTTATCATATATTTCTCTTGAAATCACATTGATTTCGAAGCCAGAATCTAGTAATTTATTTGTAATGATAGCATTCTTATCATTGCCTATTTTAACATGCATCTTTGATGTACCTCTAGGCCAAAATTTCCTTTTAAAGTGACTTTATTGTTTTCATGATTTTCATGGTCAGGTTGAATAGGTCCTTAGAAATTTTTATTAACATTTACTTCATCATCATCAAGATCCCCTTCATCAGATTCATCAAAGTTTATTGCTTCATTCATAGCTTGATCTTGATCTAGAGCATCTTGCATCTCAGTATCTAGATTAAACAAAAACCTCTTCCTTTTAATTAAGTCGATAAAGTTATCTTTAAAAATAGGCTTTGCAATAGAGAAAACTTGTTCTAAAGACATAGTTACTTGACTCTTAAGCAAAATGTCATCTAAAATCTCAATAGGATCTATTTTTCTCTCAATTTTTGAAATTAAGATGGCTTTAGGTTTTCTCTTTGGTTTCTTTTGTTTTTGCTCAAGATCTTGTTTTTGTTCATGTTCTTGTGTTTGGTCTTGAGTTTGTTTTGATTGTTCTTGTTTTCTAAAGGCTTTGGTTCCATTTTTCTTTACTTTTGCTTTTTACCTTTTTGTTTCTCCTCTTGTTTTTGTCCATTGGGTTGTGATTCTTGTTTTTTAATCTTTGGGTTGTGATGTTTCCCCTTGCTCTATGATGGTTTCTATTCCCTTCGAGGTTTGTTTTTGAGTCACTCTTCTTTCACTAGGCTCGTTTTCATCTTTTTTTTGTTTTTCTTCTACATTGGGTATGTGAGAAATAATACATTGATCTTCTATTGGTGACTCCCAAGACATTATTCTCCTAATCCCATCTCATGCTCTTACTAAATCCTCTACTGAAAATTCAACTTCCTTTGTGGGTTTACTTGATTCTACTTCTTGTTCATCAAGAGCTTCTAGTTTCACCCCTCTAGTTCTTGCATCCGTTATGGTTATATTTTCATAGTGCTTTTTCATTCCTCCCTTACCATAATTTCCTTGCAAAGGTAGCCTAGATTGATAGTCACAAATTTTCTTGTCTTTGTCTATTACTAGTCGTTGCTCCTTAGCAGCCTTCAATAGTTCATAATCTCTCAAAAAGTTCTCTTACAAATCACACTAAGGACACCTACGAGGACCATGCACAAAACTATTTAGATTTTGAGGATTTTGATTAACTTGTGGTTGGAAATTTTGAAATTAAGGATTTTGTTGGTAAGGTATTGCTTGAACAGGATAATTAGGATTTTGATAAGGCAATTAATGTATTTGAGGAGCTTGGGGAGAAGCATGTGGTACTTGAGGTACGAGAGGAGCTTCCATAGTATACGGTTGATGATTTTGAAATTTTTGATTTTGAGGATTTTGAAAAGCTATTTGAGAGCTTGAGGATACATGTTTTGATAAATTTGAGGATTTTGCAAATGAGGATGCGGATTTTTTATTGAAGGATTATGCATCAGAGGAACTTGATATGCTTGAGTGGGAGCTACTTGTGGATTTTGATTGGGAGGCATAACATGTTGATTAGGCTCTTGAAAAAACATTGGGTTCATTTGATTTTGGAAAGTTTTGATGTAATTCAATTGTAAAGCATCTACAGTCTTGGCCACTCGAGAATTTCCACTTGAGATTGTTCAACTACACTTTTATTTGGCTCTACTTTAAAAACTTGACTAGGCTCCATCATTTGAGGAATAGGAGTAGAGTCAAAAACCATAGCATGGGATTGTTCTCTAACATGCTCCTTAGCTTGTGGAAGGCTAGCTTGAGGAAGACTAGTTTGCTCATAAAGCATGGATTTTCTTTGATGTCTATGGGCTACATCCTCTACTACTTTATGCATTTAAAACCAATTGTCAGTAAGACATAGCACTTATCCGGCTCTTCTAATCATCATTCAACTTCCCTACAAGTTTTAGAATGAAGAAGCTTAAGAAAATTGAATGCAAAACCAGGTTCCAAAGTTATCTTATCCTCATTAGGAAGTTGTTCATAGCATCTAATATACTCATATTTTAAGTGAGTAATAGAGCTACATCGTAAGAATCCATCGTGATTATGTTGGCTATAATCCTCAAGATAGAATTCTTTAAGCATCTCCTTTCTAAAATCACTTCAGAAAAGACTGTCATATCAAGTGACATGGTTTATGATAGATCCATCAACAATTCATTCAAAGTATGTATCAAAAGATCTTTGGGAAGACCAAAAATCATAGCTTATTCTTCAAACAAATCTAAGTAGCTTGTAATGTTGATGCCATTGAATTTTCCCTTATCTCTCAACATAGAAGAGACTATTGTTTGGCCTTGTTTGTCAACAATAAGGGATTTGAATCCTTCCCCCATCTTAAGTGAATATGCAAGTAATGCATGATGCTCTAGATTTCTCACAAATGCATTTACTTCACGATGAAGATGTGTACAATATTGTGAGAAATCTAGTGAAAAACTCAAGAATGATGAGGATGATAATATGCAACAAAGGATATGGATCACAATCTCCTAATAAGATCAGAAGCAAACATCGTGAAGCATTTCACATCGGGTTTAAATGTGGAGGTGATCGCAATCCAGGTGGATCGGGTCCGTCCGCGGCACACATAGAGTGTATGAAGCTAGTGAGTGTTGGAAGGTTTATGTGATGAAAAATGTGAAGGTGAAGATGAAGTTGGGTATAGAGAGGAGAGATGTCATGATTTGATTATGGGAAGGGGAATATATGAATGCAAGATAAGCACATGAACATGAAAGATGAGGACAAAACAAAACCATTCACATGAATCAATTTGGAAAGGACGAATGGACTAGAAAAATGGAGCTTCTTACACACTTCAAAAATTTAATTCAAATGCATGGGTTCTTTTGGATGGTATGTATGCATGATGAGAAAAAAGGAAAACCATACACATGAATCGATTTTTAAAGGAAGAATGGTCCAAGAATGGAGCTTCTTATACACTTTCAAAACTGAAACATATGCATGGGTGTTTTTGGATGGCATGAATGCATTGTTGATATATTTAGGTAGTGATGTGTGTGAACACACTAGGACTGCCGGGGCACTTTTTTTCCCTCTTTAGGAGGTTTTTTCCCCCGGCTTGTATATACGCCTATAGCCCTAATGGGCTACTTATCTTTATACATTCTCTAGTAATACATTCAGTATTGTGTGTTGTGCTCCAAGCTTCTTCTTCTTCCTTGTGTTGTTTGCATGCTTCCGCAGACATCTAACTCCAACAATTGGTATCAAAGCAGGTCATCGCTTCATCTAGGGTGCCATCAACACTCCTCCGGTTGCAGTCTCAGAATCGCACGAATTTTGGTGAGCATACTCAGCATGTTTCGACCTTCGAACACACTATCACAGTGCTTGTGCAGGCCATTTTATCTTTTTATACCAAAGGTATATACTAGGTTTTGTTCACTAGTATAAGCATCTCGAAGTCTGCTACAGGTCTAGCAGAATTCGTCTGGGTAGTTCTGTTCAACTTTTTGAGAGACACCCAATTTTATGCATCAAGGTACTTTAGTCATTGGCCATGGCTGAAAGCAGTGATGTATTCTATATGTTGGCTATTGAGGATAAGTTGGATGGTACCAAGTACCTATTATGCGCTTATATGATGCGACATGTAGTGGTTGCAAAAGGACTATGGAACATTGTGCAGGGTGTTGAAAAACGTCCTATCACACTTGCAACTGTTACAACTACAGGTATAGAAGCTGAGGTAGAAGGTGTCGAAGATGATGATATTCTGCATATTCCTGTTCGTGTTGCGGTTTTTGCTGCACCTACTATAGAGCAGATTCGTTGGGATGGCAGAGATACCAAGGCACATGCATTGATAGTTTTGTTTGTCAAACGTGTCATTATTCCTCACATACGCTCTTGTAGAATAGCTAAGGATGCTTGGGATACTCTTACTACATTGTACCAAGCTAGGAATGAGGCTCGTGTTACTTACCTCCGAAAACAATTGGAGAGTGAGCACATGAATGAAGGTGATTCCATGGACAACTCACTTGTGCAGACCGTTATGAATGGTCTTCTTGATTCATATCAGAGTTTTGCTTCTACTCTTCTGTTGATGATGAAAGGAAATCCAAATGCCTTGTCATTTGAGGAGTTAGTCTCTGTTCTATTTTAGGAAGATCAGTCTAGGCAGAATAGGTCCATTATGCGTGTTGAAGATCAAGCTTTTCTAGCTAGTCAAAAGGGCAAAGGAAAATGGACCTCGTCTACTAGTAAGCAGAAATCTACAAATGCTGCACATTCGAAGAACCAAGATAAAGATGAGAAAAAATCAGAAAAGCAGAAATTGTTTTGCAAGTACTATAAAGGGAATGATCATATCATAAAGAACTATCCAAAACTAGCTGCTAAAGAGGCAAATAAGAAAGAGGCTGGAATGGTTGTTGCTGAAGCCTCTACACCAAAAATGGAGTCTGCTAATCTTATGCAGGAAGAAGAATGGGTGTTTACTATTGTTTGCAGTTTTGACTCATCTTCTCATGAGGAGTGCATGTCTGCAGTAGACTCAGATGTTTGGTACTTTGATAGTGGGGCGACCAAACATATTACCTTGCAGCGTAGTTTCTTCTCTTCACTCGAACCTGTCCCTATAGGGAATACTGTTACATGCACCAACAACTCCTCTTATGTTGTTATGGGAGTTGGTAAGATCATTTTGACTACTACTAATGGTAGTTCTTTCACTTTGTCAGATGCTTTGTTTGTGCCAGGGATCAAGAAAAATATGTTATCAGTTTCTGCATTAGCCAAGATTGTCTTGGTTGTGAAATTTGTTAATGACAGATGTTCAATTCATGATCTATCAAATGGCAACGTGATTATTGCTTCTGGCATTCTATGTCGTGGGTTGTATAAGCTCATAGACTATGAAAAATCTGTAAATGATTTAGTATGTGCAGTACATGATTCTCGGGCTATGTCAAATGCAAAGTTTTGGCATGCATGCTTTGGTCATCTCAATTTCGCTAGTTTGCTATGCCTGCAGAAATCTAAAATGGTGTCCTCTTTGCTCAAACTCGAGGCACCAGAAAAACATGCTTATGAAGGCTGTATTTTGGGCAAAATGCAGCGTTCCTCCTTTCCAAAAGATGGTTCAGTTCAAGCTACTCAAAAATTGCAGCTTGTACATAGTGATGTCTGTGGTCCTATGTAGACACTTTCTTTTGGAAATTATCTTTACTTCGTGACTTTCATCAATGATTTTTCTAGGCATGCAAGGGTATATCCATTGAAGGCAAAGTCTGAAGTATTCACGTGCTTGAAACAGTTTTTGGTTTTGGCTGAAAATCTGTCAGCATATAAAATGGGCACCCTCCGTTCTGATCAAGGGGGGGAATATATGTCTTCTGATTTTAATGCATTTCTGGTTGAATGTGGGATAAAACACCAATGTACAGTGCCATATACACCTCAACAGAATGGAGTTGCTGAATGAAGGAACAGGTCACTCATGGAGATGGCGAGGTGTATGGTCAAGAGTCAGGCTTTACCACATAGTTTTTGGCTTGAGGCTATCATGTGTGCACCATATGTACTTAACAGGTGTCCCACTAAAGCGCTGCAATCTATCATTCCATATGAGGCTTGACATGATCACAAGCCATCTGTTGCACATCTGCGCATTTTTGGTTGTTTGGCATATGCATTAGTGCCTGAACAACATCGCAGAAGATTGGATGATAAAGTAGTAAAATGTATTTTTGTTGGGTACAGTTCTGAAAGTAAAGGCTATCGTCTATATCATCCACAGACTAAATGCATTCTGGTTAGCCGTGATGTTGTTTTTGTGGAAGATGCTATTCAGCCATTGCTTCCATGTACTAAGGAGACATCTGTTAGCTCCAAAGACATGTATGATACTTTGCTGCCTCTTTTTATAAGTGGACAGTCTAGTGTTGGTCCTAATGAGGAAACTTCTCATCCTTTGTAGGTTTCATTTGATGATGTAGATCATTCCATTCTTTATGCAGATTTACATGCTGCACTTATTGATGAGAAAGTTGATATTGAGCAGGCAAGAACTATGCCAAAATGGTTGGTGCAGACCTTGTGTGATAGCAAATTAGATGCACCTCTGTCATATCCTACTCGATCAGACTCTCATAGTGCCTCTTTTGCATCAAATTGCTCTGTTATGGTTGCATCTAGTCTATGTGATGAGATTGAGCCTATTTCATTTCATGAAGCACAAAATTCAGAAAATTGGATGGCTGCTATGCAATCTCAATATGATGCAATAATGAAGAATGGTACTTGGTCTTTATGTGACTTCCCTCCTAGCAAGAAGGCCATTGGCACTAAGTGGGTTTACAAGCTCAAGCGTAAGCCTTATGGAACAATCGACATGTATAAGGCTAGGCTTGTTGCAAAGGGTTATGCACAGGAAAGAGGCATTGATTTTGCTGAGAACTTTGCACCTACATGCCGTATGACTACTGTTCAGAGCATCTGTGCACTTGCAGCCCATCATGGTTGGAATGTACATTAGTTGGAAATTAAAACTACATTTCTAAATGGTGCCTTGCATGAAGAAGTGTATGTTTTTCAGCCTTGTGGCTTTGTGCAAAAAGGGCATGAAAACCAGGTGTGCAGGTTAAAGAAGGCATTATATGGTTTAAAGCGAGCACCACATGCTTGGTATGAGAAGATACATGCCTATCTGATTGCACATGCTTTTGAGAACAATCCAACTAAAAGCACCTTATATGTTAAGCGTGTTAATGATGTGCTTCTGATCATTGTTGTCTATGTTGATGACATGCTGCTTACTGGTCCTATTGAGAAGCATATTGCTGATTTCAAGGCTGATTTGCATGCCTCATTTGAGATATCTGATTTGGGGCATTTGCATCACTATCTGGGCATTCAATTTATGCAAGTTGATGGTGGAATGGCTTTGTGTCAAACAAAATATATTGACACATTATTGCAACATTTTGGCCTTGAAGACTGTAAGCCTATTGCCACTCCTATGGAGACAGGTTTACGATTGAGTCTTCATGATGTTGGAGATGCATTTGATATTTTCCTCTATCAGCAGGCTGTTGGATGCCTCATTTACTTATACATTACTTGGCCAGATATTCAGTTTGCTATCTCATAGATGAGGAGGTGTATGCATTGCCCAGGTGTCAAGCATTGGCAGGTGGTTAAGCGCATCTTTTGCTACATGAGTGGTACTCGGCTACTTGGGTTGTTTTATCCCAAGGGGGGATCACTACCGCCAGATTTGCATGCTTTTTCTGACTCAAACTAGGCTGGTTGCTATGACACTCGTGTGTCCACTAGTGACTTTTGCTTCATGCTTGGTAGCCCATGTATATCTTGGTTGAGTAAGAAGCATCCTACTATGGCCACTTCCAGTTGTGAGGCTGAGTATAGGGCGACTTTCACAACTACTGTTGAGTGTGTGTGAAATAGACTTAATTAATGATTTGAAACTTAATTAACAACATCGACAAGATACTCAGTATACATAGAATTTCAGCAAATCCGCATTCCACTGCAGGCTCTCGCCCAGACGAACAGTCCGGCGACACGATACCCACTGCATCACGCAACTCTTCTTGCATTAATTTGCCAAACGTTATAACTTTTGCGCCACGCCTTATGCGTGTGACTTTTCAGGGGAGTTCCTTTTCGACAGCTTACACTGGCACGCATGGTGGACTCGAACCCAAAATGGTAATTACATAGTCAAGGTCCATCGATGATGCCCTGTACATACATAGTTCGGGCTAATTTAAATGTACGAGTAATCTTCTGCCTAAGACAATCTAAAATATTCTTCAAAATGTCAGGCTCAATCAACTGGGCATCAGTTCTCACTGAACTGGCAGCTATGACCTGACTTATTAGTAATTCCATCTATGTCTGCAAAAAAGACTCCTGGAGATAAAATTCGTTTGCAATAGCTGCATCTCTTTGTAGCTTCATTTCTGCTACTTCTGCATCAATGCGCGAGGGCTTGTCCACCTGAGCTCCCAATTGCTTTTCTCTTCTCTTGAGTTCCTGAGCTTGAAACTGCATTGTTTTGTAATAAGCCTCTCTCTCTTGTTTAATAGCTTCCATCTCCTTCTTTAATTGAATAGTCCGACCAATCTCTGCTTCCAAATCATGACTTTTCTGGAAAAGTTATTCGGACACCTTCTTTAACTCTTCAGTGGTTTGCATAGCAAGGTCTGCCATTTCTTGTCCTTTCTGCTCCACCAAAGCAAGATCTGCACGTGTATCCTCAAGCAGATTTCTGAGCACAACCCTGGCATCTTCTTTATCAGTCACCATTTGTTTCAATTGAGAAATTTCTTCATCGCGAGCAGCAAGGAGGACATCCTTCACATTCAATTCGGCTTGCAAAAGACGAATCCGCTCTTCGCAGGAACTGGTCTCAGCTTTCGCAGCGAGCACTTCTTCTTGAAGGGGTGTGATATCAGCTTCCAGGGTATCGACTTTACGCTGCAGCTCTTGTTGAAGAGATTGTTGAGCCATCTTCATCTGAAGAGGCAACTGTCGAGAGAATTGAATAAGTAATTGGCCCATGGATGCCAATTCAGTGAACATTACTGCTAGAGGAAGAGAAGAAGGAGGTTGTGATGATGAGGCAGAGAGGGGGTGAGGTGATGATGGTGGAGAGTAGTCGGGAGAGGATAGGAGATTGGTCAATGCCTCACAAGAGCAATTGAAGGTGTAGTGAGAGGAACTTCAACATCAGCAAGCATGGTGGTTGGAGGAGGAAGGGGAATAAGAGAGGTCAGAACGAGGACTATTCCGATCTCATTCTGAGGTACTCACAACAAAACTTCGGTAACCATCTTTTCATTATCGGTTGATTGCTGGACCATATCGACTTGATCGCCGGTGCATGGTGGAGAAGGAGGACGGCATTCACTGACAGTGGTATCTTCCACTGTCTTCGTCAGAGGTGCAACATCCAATTGCTTTGGTTCTTCCTGCAATTGAACTTCAACGACATCTTCCATAATCACATCGGGCTCCCGCTGCTTGCTAGGAGAAGATTGTGACGAGGTGCCCTGTAAAGTTGTGGCTGTATCATGGAAGACCTCAACCTGGTGAACTGCGGTTGAAGCCTGTACCTGGCTTTGCGATGGGCTAAGACGTCTGCGTTTTCGCTGGAAGAAATGTAGCAGTTCTTCATCATCATCATCCTCCATCAGCTGCGTAGAATCCTCATGCATAAGCATGGTATTCGTTGGAGGTGATTGCGTTGCTTGTATCACCGGAAGAAGAAGAGTGAGCAAATGCGGCAGCCGAGTTCTCAGAATCTCATTCTTGGCTATTTGCTTGGTAACTGCTTGGCATTCACGGTGAATGCGCCGAAAGAAGAATGACGTAAAATGGATGGTTTCTACAGAAGTAGTGTCTATCATGGAATAGAACGAACGGGAGATATCGTAAGTTTGTTTCTGAAGATTTAAGGCTGCAACAAGAAATTGAAGCATGGTGTGCTAGGGTTCAGGTCGACAAAGAATGGAAAACTCATTAGATGAGTGCCGGGGAAACAATTCTTTCATGGTCGCCATAGGGAGAAGCGGTCCATCGACCAACCCCTCCTAAGGGAGACGAAACCCCTTAGCGACAATGTTAAACGTAATGACAACACGAGGGTTTAAGCATGTTAATGGCTAGCATTGCTCGGTAGTAGGCGTGGCGGCTATGGCAGATATAATCTGCACACAGAATTGATGACACTCCACTAAATGCCAAGGCAATTTAGCGAAGGCGAAGAGCCCTCGAGCACGTAAGTACTCACTCACATCCGGAGTGAGACCCGCACGGAACGTTATGATGTTCGCAAGAGATTCCATGGCGCACTCAGAAACATTCGAAAACACAAAGCATGCAAGGGTCGCAAACACACAAGGGCTCAATAGCGGCTAACAGCGGGAAGAACAGGATTAAGTAGAAACACTGAAAAAATCAGGCGGTAAGAACCCTAGTCATAACGCAGTATTGGAAATATACCAACATAATGGTGACATGCGCACATTAACATAATCAAAGACACTAGGCGGCCACTAATCATGATTAGGTAGGAAAACACAACGATTATGGGCAATCGGTCAACCGAAACACAGAGGGAAGGAAGGAAGTCAAGTGAAAAAAATTGTAAAAGAAAAGAAATAAAAATACCAATGACACATCATGAAGACGGAGACGATGAATAATAGGGGTGAAGCTTGGAGCCATTGATCGCTTTAGGCAATAGGACACTGGTTAAGGTGGATAACCGAAAAGTTGGAGGTCCCACTTGTTCGGTATTACGGTAGGGACCGAACCAACGCAATTTAAACTTTCAGACGGACCTATTAGACTTAGCATGATAAAAGAGTACTAATTGGTTTACCGTAAACACAACGGTTTTGAGGAAACGATCATGGGATTTGGTTTGCCGGAGCTGCACTTCCTACAGCACCAGGAAACTCGTAAGATGTTGTTCATCTAGAGACCGTAAAGCCACCAATCGAAAGGGAAAAGATTCTTCCAGTAAGAGCTTCTATTCGAGGGCCACCCATAGACTGGGAACCACCAGTTCCATAGGAGCAATCACTTCCAATCCATACGCCAACTTGAAGGGAGTTGTTCCAGTCACCATTTTGTATGTGGTACGATAAGCCCATAATACAGCAGGTAGGAGTTGATCCCATCTTTCAGGGCAGTCCAATACCAGTTTCTTTTATATGGTCAGCATGGATTTATTTGTATTCTCCGCAAGTCCATTCGCTCGGGGGTAATACGGGGAGCTGAACTTATGCACAATCTGGAAAGTATTAGTAAGCACTTGCATTAATGTGTTTATAAAGTGTGTACCTTGATTAGTTACTATCTCCAAGGGTAACCCATAGCATGGAAAAATATCCTTCATCAAACATTTAGCTACCACAACAGCTATAGCTGACCGAAGAGCCCAAGCTTCGGCCCATCAAGTCGCATAGTCCGTGCAGGTCAGAATGTATCGGTTATTGGTAACTGTCGCAAGAGGAGTAATGGGGCCAATAAAATCCAAACCCCATTTCTGAAAAGGTTCAAGAGGCACAACTGGTTGGAGTGGAAAGAGATGTCATTGTAAAGGTTGACCCATCACACTGCGGCATGTACTGGGTTATATCACGGTACATCATAGGCCACCATAAACCACTCTGTAGGATCTTTCGGTGTGTCAGGTCAACCGCAAAATGTCCTCCGACTGGGGCAAAATGAGCCATTGTAATTACAGAAGCAATTTCATGTGGGGGAACACATCTGAACAACATGCCTAAGTGATCAATATAATATAACTGCCCTACAATTAGCTGAAATCGTCAATTATACATAGCTAATCTTCAGCGAGCAGTTGAAGAGATCGTGCCAGGCGGACATCCATTGGTCAAGAACATAAGCAAAGTGTCATAGTAAGAAGAGGGTACCGACAATTCCTGTTGATCATCCTGTACCATCTCTGGTGCATAAATAGCGGGTGTTGTATCATCAACTCCTTCCGGAAGTTCACCGGAATCCAACCGAGAGAGAAAGTCAGAAAGCACGTGTGCTATCCTTGGTCGATGTACTATGGAATAGTCAAACTCTTGGAGCAGCAATACCCAGCGGGCTAACCAGCCTCCCAGATGCTATTGGCGCACAAGGTACACCAATGCGGCATGATCTACATGAAAGGTGAAGCGTCGTCCCAACTGATAATGCAAGAATTTCTTCACCGTATACACTAAGCCAAGGCATTCTCGTTCGGTAATTGAATAGTTATGCTCTATCGGGGCCAATCTGTGGCTCGCATAATAGACTGAACGAAACCATTTATCCATCTGCTGCATCAGTACACTACCAATGGCAATGTCGGAAGCATCCACAAAGACATGAAATGGCAATTCCCAATTCGACGCTTGGAGAATAGGTGCCTGTGTTAACAACGATTTCAAGCGGTCAAAAGAAAACTGACAGGCTTTGGTCCATTCAAATTGGCGAGGAGTACTAGTGATCAGTCGATTGAGGGGTGTGGCCAGATGAGCAAGCCACTGCAAGTGTCATCCATGCCACCGGATTTGTCCCAAGAAACACATCACTTCTTTGGTTGTCTTCAAAGCAGGTGCCTCCAACACGGCCTTCACCTTATCTAGATCAACTTGAATCCCTTATTTTGAAATAATGTGTCCTAGTAACTTGCCACAGGATATAGAGAATACAGCTTTATTCGGATTCAAACACAAACAGTATTCTAGACACTTTGAAAAACAGCACCGTAAATGATACAGATGCGTCAAAGTATCGTCGGATAAAGAGAAATCATCCAAATACACTCTCATAAAGGTGGTGAGATAAGGAGAAAATTTCCTCCATACAACGGTGAAACATACTTGGAGCATTCCGTAGACCAAACCACATCATTGTACATGCATGAACACCCCAGTTTGTAATAAATGCGGTCTTTGGAATGTCCTGCTCCGCCATTCGGACTTGATTGTAGCCATTGTAACCATCCAAAAAGGAATACATCTCACGTCCGGCCACATCATCTAACATTGTGTCCAAAAATGATAGAGGGAATGGATCAGGTACGGTAGCTGCATTTAGTTTTCGGTAGTCTACACATATCCGTAATTGCTTATTCTTCTTAGGAACTATGACAATAGAAGAAATCCACTCCGCATGCTCGATAGGGACAATAAACCCCACCTTCAACAATCGATCCAATTCAGCCTTAACCTGGGCCGCATAATTAGGATTCATCCTATAATTGGGTTGTTTGATAGGCCACACATCTGGTTTCAGCACTACCTTGTGTTGATAAATCCGGGGGTCCAACCCCTTCATATCCCGGTAATCCCATGCAAACACATCAGAGAACTCTCGTAGCAACTGCAATAAGTTATCCTGAAAGGTCTCGGATAATCCGGCCTTAATTTTTACGGGTCGGGTTGGTGTGATCACCTAAGTTGCAGGTAACCAACTGATCTTCTGGTACGTAAAACTGTCAGGGCATCTTCAAATCTTCTCCTGATTGAAGTAACTGTTGGAGCATCATATCATCCAAGGTCTGTTCTGCACTTGACTCGTGCACACCGATCAGTGGCACCACCGTACAGGCTGTCGGACTCCAGTTATTAGCCACCGTTTGTAAATCTACAGTGCCAAGTGCCATCAGATCCTTGTTGGCTGTAAGAAAGGATTCCTCTTCATCATCGAAGAGACCATCCAACATGTGTACAGGCTCCGTGGAACATATTTCCGGTGGTTATTTTTAAAAACTAATTCATGTGCTCACCAGTCTTGCACCACCTTAGCTTGTTTGAGACAAGGACATCCAAAGAGTAGATTGTAGTCCAGGCTAGATTCTGGTAAGTCGAGCACGACGAAGGTCATTTTGAAGACGGCCCCTTGTAGAGTAATCGGAATATCATGCACCAAGCCCACCGGATGGACTCAAGATTGATCAGCCATGCATACAAAGAATTAAACAGGTTCAATTAGCATCCACCCCATCCATTTGCAAAGTGCTGTTGTTGCTATGTTTACACCACATCCGCCATCAATTAAGACTTGTGTGATCTTATGGTTTTTGTACCATACCGTAATCAGGGGTATCGTATGGTCCACCATTGGGTCCAATTCTGGTTGGATTGTGGCTGTTGCTAGAGCACTCGAGGGTCCTGGACTGACCTGCTGCTAGAACTGTTGACGCACTCTAGGGATCAAATCCAATAATTCACCCAAAGGCAATGTAATTGATGCCTTGGAAAGAGCATCCCACACCAAATCTGGTTTGACTATTTTTGGTACTGGCTCCGGTATGGACTCCGGTACTATGTGAGTCAAGTTTCGCCCTTCTAGTACTTCCACTGGTATGGTTTGTTGCATCACCGGAACTGGGTCAGGGAACACGGTTTGTTCCTGCGTCGCCCACTTGCTTGCTTTTGTAAACACCTTCTGTTGTTCACAAATTCCCGGTTGAAAAACCTCTGCAGCTGGTTGTAATTGCCGTCATGAATGTGTTTGGACCACTGCTGCTTGCATGTCTAGTGCTGAAATGTACACCATATTCACCATTGGATGTTGTTCCTACTTTTTCCTTTTATCATACTCGGCCGCATCTTTACAGAACCTTCGGATATGCCCAATTTCACCACAAAAATGACATTTAGGGGATGGGGAAGATGCACCTTCTCCGGATGGACTTGTATTCCACTGAGCTTGTCCAAAAGTATTTGTCTGTCTTCTCTATAATTCCTGTATCCTTGGTATGGGGTATTCCTCATCTGTGGTGGTACATAATGACTGGCTGCTTGTCCTTGTTCTTGAATGATGGCATTAACAGCTACTCTCTTCTGTACCTTTGCATTATACGGACAAGTCTCTATGGTGTGGTCTGTTGTATGGCAAATGGCACAATACATTTGATTCAACGTGCATGTTGAGCTGCTGTGCCCTGGATTTTTGCATTTGGTACAGTACATCTGTTTCAAAGGATCCTCATTGGATAGCTTGGATGCTTTCAGCCACTCTATATCTTCGGTGAATCCACCCACTTTGTTTTCTAACTATAATGCCATAGCGATGATGTCATTCAAAGTCATTTCACCCACACACCGTATGATCATAATCTGTTTCAATTCCGGCTTTAATCCGTTAATGAACCACTGAGTAATAACGTCATCCGGTAAATTCGCATGTGTTGGTGGCAGCTGCCTTAAATGATTCCGAAATAGTTTGGCATAATCCTGTACATTTTGGTGTGGCTTCTGCCTATTATTCTGCAGGTAATCAAAAATTTTGGCTGGATTTTTCTTTAACTGAAATCATTGCAGAAAAGCATCCTTTACATCATCATACTGTTGGAAGTGGTTCAAATCATATTCGGTTAGCCATCGTGCAGCTTCATCAACCAGAGTTGATTGGAACACAATAGCTTTATACGCAGGGTCTGCTGGGTGATTCAGAACTGCATAGTTAATCTCAAAGGTCCGCACATGTGCATCGGGATCATCTCTCGGAAAACCTCCAAATTTTGTGTATGTAACCCCCACTGGTACCGGACGCGGTGGAACAATCGGTTGCTCCTGCTATTGTTGTTGTTGTTGTTGTTGTTGTTGTTGTGAGCCACTCATGGTACTGTTTTTGTTGGTGTTGTTGTTGTTACTTGAATTTTGGAGAGATATCTCTTGATATTCCAGGACTGTTTAGTCAATCTACTCACTTTCCGGTCCTAAGATATCATTGAACCGATTACTTAGTTCAAAATCTAGCAGCCCTTCCTCAACTTTAGCCTCAAAATTGGCTAAACTTGCATGGAAAAATGGTGAAAGCAGTAAGTTTTCACCGAACAGCACCACTGTTTCACCGAAAAACTTAAAATCGCCACCAGGTAATATCAAACTCTCACCAAAAATTGCTTAGTTCTCACCGGACCCGGTTGCACTATCCCCGAAAACTTTCTCACCAGATAACGCGAGCCTATCACATAATGCGATCAAATTCTGATCGAATGAGACGGAACTGTCTCCACACTACCCCATAATACAACCAGAAATCACCGTACTTTCTTTAGAAAGGACCGAACTCTCACCGAAACGCACCGGACTCTCGCCGTGTGGTGCCGAACTACCACCGAAATTGCCGCTGTCTAGCTGAACTGATCCTTCTGTAACTGAACTTAATTGTCCTGCACTTCTACCACTAGGGGGTATTCCTAACAAGTTCGGAACTGCCCAGGGATGTTGATCTCTGCGGTATTTGGGGTACGATTCACCGGAGCATGTTACCGGCATATATCAAAGGATCCTTCTTCGAACCTTAACCTTCTTCTTCAATTAGCTACTCCAATTCCCACAGACGGCGCCAGTGTTAATCCTTTATTGTTTAAGATTAATTCAACTCTAGGTTCTTGGGATGGTTAGGGGTCTGTAAAACAGAGGCCCTGTTTGTATTTTCCCAATCTACAGGTTCATTATCTCCATCTTCACAGGTTTTCACGCATTATCTCCATCTGCGTATTACAACATCCTTTAGTATAAAGTAATTAACTGCATCGTCTCCAACACTAGACATATATCCGAGCAGATCATAGCATCACCAGAATCTTAGTTAACTTAATACTTCAATAGACTTAATTACTAATTTGAAACTTAATTAACAACATTGACAAGATACTCAGTATACACAGAATTTCAACAAATCTGTGTTCCACTGCAGGCTCTCGCCCAGATGAATACTCCGGCGACACGATACCCACTGCATCATGCAACTCTTCTTTCATTAATTTGTCAAACATTACAAATTTTGCGCGACGCCTTATGCGTGTGACTTTTCAGGGTATATTACAAATTAGGAGTTCCTTTCCGGTGGCTTACACTTCTTCTTCTTCCTTGTGCTGTTCGCGTGCTTCTACAGAGGTCTAACTCCTACATGCATGTGGTTCATGATTTTTGAATTAATAGAAACTTATTCTCTCAATCTCAATGGATTATCCTCACTAGTTCAACGCAAGAGTGTGGAGCCTTATCACACATAGAACAAGATAGAAGGAGACATGTAAAAACACATAAGAGCCTAAGAGAGAAGAGACAAGAGACATAAATTAAAAGATATTGTAATGACATACATGTACATGAATGTTGTGGTATGTCAAGCTAAGCATTCTACTAGTCAAAGGCAATTCACATGACCCTCTCACAATGAGAGTTCAACCGAATGTCACATGTAAGAGGATAGGTTCCACCTCATTGACCCTATATCTTTCTAGGAGCGTCACATCTAACTAAAGAAGTATACGACTCATAAAACCAACTCTAACTCACTCACACGCTCCACTAAGGGTGAGCAAAGAAAGAGAAGCCATTGGGTTTCTGAGCCTATCCTAAATTGGAAGTCTATCTTAAATCTGATTCTAGGAACTATGCTCTTACTATCCCACCTTGGATCCTCACTTGCTCAACTGAGGGTGATCGTCTCAAGGATACCATGTGCTAGCAAGGGCCCTATGGATGCCTAACAATGATCTTCCATGAACTTGGGGGGGGGGGGGTTTATAGTTTTCTGAATGTATTTGGGCCCTTGGATCTGGAGAAATCAAGTCTCAACCCTAGGATCAATTGCTTTTTATTACAACTTTTGGATTTATCGAATGGATGGCTAGGATTGGTTATTTATATGATATCTAGGGCAAAAAGGAGAAAAATAGGCACGTTCATTCTCCACCGTTGGATCTAAGGCTGATCTAGACCGTCTGATCAGTGCTGACATCAATTTGGATAAGATACGTTACTATTTTTGGAGGAACTTTGCATTATTGATCTTTGACCATCAAAAAAGGATTATCCAATGAAGAAAACTCGTGGATCCTCCTTTCTTTAAGCTTTAGTGCATCTCTACCCTTGAATGTCAGCTCATCCTGACCATACAACATGGTTCAATCATTATTTGCCATGTGGAAACCCCTCCAATCTTCAATTTGCTTATTCTAGGAAACTGCAGTGACCTTGAAAAATGGATTTCATGCTCTTTGACCCTCCAAATGTCCTTTGATGAAGATGAAAATTTGTAGGGCTATGTTTTGAAGGTCTCTGTTAGGAGTATGCAAAAAAACTACCATCTAAATCTTCCTTATACAAGTTTGACTACATTTGGAAGTTTGCAAGGTGGCATTAAGCTGTCTAGGAAGCTCTGATAGCCTTGCGAATTTGTACAAATATGTAGACACATATGAGCTTTATACATGGAAAACCATATGGCTAACAAAAATTCCTATACAAGATTTTGTAAGGTCTAAGTGGAAAAATTATATTTTGTACAAAATGCACATGGCATATCAATGTGCTAGAAAATCCATTTACATTTGAAATTGAGGCTATAGACTACCTTTGATAGGCATTACAAGTATATGAGTTTTCATGTGATTTGGTGACATTAAAATTTTTGCCCTAATTTCTATAATTTGATTAGTTTTGATCGCTACCCCATATTTGCTTGATTTCTTCCAAAGTTTGCATGTGAACTCCCTTTGACATCCTTGATGCATCTTGGACTTCTCAGGGAATTTTGGCTACCTTCACCAAATGTGTTTCCTATAGGCCTTCATGAGTGAGAGAGGAGAGAAAATCTCAATGATAGCGTTAGGTCGAGGTCTTCTTGGTGCATTTGGTGATCACTTTACTGGTGGTGGCACTAAAGTTTTGGTGGTTTCTTTTCTCTTCATTGAGAGAAGCCTTTTGCCATCAATTTTTATACTTTTGACCCTCATCTTGCCCATTTTACCACTCTCCCATCCTTGTCCTTCATCATCTTTTACACCCTTTACCCCCATTTTCCTTCCCTCCCACCCTCTGCATGGAGATTTCATACCAACTTTTATACTTTTGGCTCTCATCTTGCCCATTTTACCACTCTCTTATCCTTTTCCTTCATCATCTTTTACACCCTTTACCCCCATTTTCCTCCCCCCCTCTGCATGGGCATTTTGTGATTTCTGTTCATATATTTAGGTAATGATGTGTCTCAACACACTAGGGCTGCTGGGGCACTTTTTTCCCTCTTTAAGAGGTTTTTTTCCCCCCAGCTCGTATATATTCCTATAACCCTAATGGATCACTTATCTTTGTACATTTAGTATCTTGGTCATGGATCACTTATCTTGGTAATACATTCAATGTTGTGTGTTGTGCTCCAAGATTCTTC